>QTSX02003553.1:0-328876 GCA_014839935.2 Entomophthora muscae
CAAATGGTCTCCATTGGAGAAGACTTAGGTAGTATCATGGTGTTGGATTTTCAAGACTGAGAGAGCAAGCAAGAATGAATTAACTGGTGTAGAGGAAATTGACTTTATTAAGTGTCAGGAACCCATCCGCTCAGAAACATACTACCCAAAAGGTGTATGGCCGCAGATGGATTCAACCCTGTGATTAGAGAACCAATTGGAACAGAGACCATCCCCATATGGAACAATTCTTCAATCAGACGGTATTGACCCAAAAGGGGATTGAATCTTCCTAGAATAAAGTAAGCTACAAGATAACTGAGAAGGAAAACAGAAGCCAAATGATTAAATAAGGAAGGAGCAGGAGGAAGGCCCCCATGACCTGTAGTTCCTCTGTAATGGGGGGATTCTGTGATAATGAAGTGGCGGTGTACCATACGCCTGGTACCACTCGGCGCCATGACTTTTCTAGGTAGCTAGGAGGAGATGAACCAGAATCTACTCTGCTTCTAAAAGATATGCTTGCAGCAAAGGACTGGACAAGGAGCAACCAAACCAACCATTTATACCCAAATGGTCCCCATTGGGAAGACTTGGGTAGCATCATGGTGTTTTGATTTCAGGACTGGAGAGCAGGCAAAAAGATAAATCAACTAGGTAAGAAAATTGACTTTATTAACTGAACAATCAAGCACCCTGACAGATGGAGCCTTTTATAGGCTGGTAAGGGCTGTTTAAATTGTAGTTTCAAGGGGAAATTGGAGAAATATTGGGGGAATTGGGGAAAGAAACTTGGCAGGGGGAGCTTTGGCTTGAATTTAAAAAAAAGTTATTTCAAAACATATAACCTATGGGCCCTGCTGAAACTTCACCAACAGCTAGGTGTCATTTACCCCAGATGTTGGATAAGCAACAGATTGGGGGCTTCTGGTTGTGCAATTGGATGGCTAGTAGAAGATAAATAACTGTTTGATAGTTTAACATTAAGTACAGAGCTTAGTTGTTTTTTAACATCATTTGAATTTGAAGCAAAAGCAAATTCAAAAACTCCTGACCCTATTGCAACCTCTGATTGGCTGCAGGAAACAATCTTGCATGGCAACAAATGTGAGTTCAAATCTGAAATACTAACTTTGTTTAGGCGTTCATCAGGAGAGCAAGAGAACCTGGGTTTGATCCCTGTATGGACAAAAAAGATGGCCTCCAGGCTTGATTTACTGTCTTCAAATGGTAATATTAAGCTGATGCTTCCTTCTAATAACCCATTTTTAGGTCCTGGAGGAAAACCCATATATAGAGAATAGTACAAAGTACATGGAACTAATGAACCTTCCTTATTGTTGTCAGAAAGAATAGAAAAGGCATTCCTGACACCAAGGATCTTCTTGGTGTCTTGGCCTAAGAGGGGGTGTTGGTATGTAAATGCAGGCAGAGGACCAGCATGGCACGTCTAGCTTCCTCAAGCGTGAACTTCTCCATCTGAGGTATCTCTAACTTTGTGAGGGACTGATTTACAATCATGTTTTGCACTTGGGAGGACGGAGCTTTGTTGGTGTCAGCGGTATCAGCATTGGTTCTCTTTGGGTCATTCAGGTTTGCATTCTTTTACATGGAAGAGATCAGGTTCATGGTCATCTTATAGGTGTAATAAGTGATTATCAATAGCAAAAGCATACAAGATGCCCCAAGAAATAACAACATTTTGGGGCTCAGGGTACCAGGTTTAATAAAGATTGTCATAATGTCAGGGATCCAGTCTTAGGCGGCCAGCCTGTTGTTTTCAGGGGTAACTTGGGCCAGATTTTTTGCAGGCAATGCCCATCACAAGAGGAGAGCTAACTTTAAAAGGTAGGAGGCAGACTTCCCCACCCAAGACCATGGGCTGGCGGCCGGGATTATAGTGTCAATCACTCCTGTGAGGGTGATGTACACAATCCCAAACAGCTTGCCAGAATGATTGGTTGGAAGGTTGGGCGAGGAAGAGGGAATAGGTTTTGGGGTCACAGGCGGTTCCATGGAAGGTTGTAAGCAGGGAGATAGTTGAATTTCCCTCTGAACAACTTGGGTGTTGAAAATATCCACAGGCCTTGTTGGTTGTATCTAATTGCAGATTCTATGTGGGCCAAAGGATCAATTTTGAGTATCTTTTCCAGGGTGTATTCCTTGTATTTAGATTTCAGAGGGTAGTCAGTAAAATGGACGGGTTCAAAGGGTACACCAGGAGGACAGAAAACAGCAGGCGGTGGGGCAGGCAGGCCAGGAGATCTTTAACTGAATTGTTAGACAGCAAATACAAAATAAGGCATTAGCTGTGTGAGCCAAAATAATATAAACTTTATTCAAAAAAAGCAATAAGTTTGGAGCGCGGGGTCCTTTGGTCTATATAGTACCCCACCTCCAAACTTAATATTTTCCATGGGGGTTCATCAGGGAATTGGGAAGGAAAGGGCCAGGGGAACTGGGTGCTTGGGTCCAAAGGCAGAAAAATGGCACCCATCCTGGGAGTTCTTTCATTGGTCAAGAATCTTGATTTGGCTACCTGATTATCTTGCTTTAGTA
Source organism: Entomophthora muscae (assembly GCA_014839935.2). Classification (NCBI taxonomy): domain Eukaryota; kingdom Fungi; phylum Entomophthoromycota; class Entomophthoromycetes; order Entomophthorales; family Entomophthoraceae; genus Entomophthora; species Entomophthora muscae. Next base: position 2,539 of record QTSX02003553.1, read on the forward strand.
TTGTGGTTGTGGGACCAGGCTGCAGGCCTGTGCCTCTTTCTGGGTTGGATCTTGATTGGTTGCTGTTATAGCCTTCAAGTTCATGAAGCTAATAGTTGCCAAATCAGTACCTTCATTAGGCGCTGTGATTAGTCTTCCATTTGATGCAATAATTTCCTTGGTTTAGCTTGTTTTACTGCATGGGTCAACATTCTTGGTATCAGCTTATGGGGGGCTTGATACCAGAAAAACGTGGGCGGGTGATCCTGCGGTCCACAGGCCTTACGGCCCAGGGGGGTCCAGGGTCAGGGTTTGATTCCTGCTCCCAGGCCTGGGTTTCCAGAGAGGAAGAATTGTCAATCCTGACACCCCTGCCATCGCACAACCAGCCTGGCGGCTTGCCTGTGCCTGCCTGCCAGCCACCCAGAAGCAGGCAGCACACCTCTCACGGTTGAGGCTCCCCACCTTTCCAAATAAGGAAATTGCCAAAAAAGGAAACCAAAAAAGACAATTTCCCCAACATCCATCTTGGAGGGAACTGCTGCCCAAATTTGGAATTTACCAAATTTGAATGGGGCTTACAAGCAGTCCTGCCAAACAATTAATGCAGTTACTGTAGAGATTGAATTAGGATGCATGAAAGCATCCAAATGTTCACCAGTTCAATGCAAAACATGAATTATTAATTCATCAGCTGCAAGCCCACCCCATTCCAATTCCCAAAAAGGAATTTCAGACAACTCCAAGTGTTTGGGGTTCCCTGTTTATTGTTTTTCACTATTCATGCCCCACCAGGGATGATAGTATATAATAAAAATCAAGCACTTGATGGTAGTTTGTGCTATCATTGAGTGAAATTACCTCTCAATAGTATCACATAAATCAGTTTAAAACTTTACCCTACAAGAAGTTAAAAGACACTAAGCTTTGTCTGCCCTTCACCAGAACTAAAGGAGATGAATCACATTATCTTCTTGGCTGTCCTCACAGCCTGCCTTGGGATTGAGGGCCTCCAACACTATCAATCACATGGGTCATTTTAATATCCTACCAAGGAGTACTTTTATAAGGAGCCAGTGCAGCTCAACTCCTCTGATCAGTACTCTTGGCCCACAGTGGTCTTTCCCCAATCAACTCAGTCCATAGCTATCCACACCATGATTTACTATGTACTTATATATTTTTCTAGTAATTTTGGTATATTTAACGTCTACACTAAAGTGTTCTGATGGGTAATTCCAGTTTACCCCATTGTAACAGCGCTCACTGGGTTCTAAGTTACAAACTTGGGACCTTACCTTGCTAGAATACTCCCCCAATTGTTGGGTCTTTACACCACCACTTCTTGGCAGGTAGGATGCAAACAAGTCAAAATATGCTCCTTTTTTAACTTTGTTGGAGGCCCTCCTCAAGGCAGTTTGGTAGATGATCAGGAGGGCTACAAATTTTGTACTTTTAAGTCTCCAAAATTTGCTTGAAGGTAGGTTTGAAGTGCGCTTTGGGGTTAGGTACACTATTGCTACTATATAACCCATTGATGCAAAGGGAGAACTCAGCCTCAGATTCAGAGGAGGGGTGTTTTAATATTTACTATTTTGATGTTGATTAGTCTATCAGAAGGATAGCTATTCAGCATAGATAGTTCAGATTATGCATATTTTCCTAACAAGAATTAGGATGTAAAATATGGCACTTTGATGTTGATTTATTGGCAATAAATCTGAGCACAGCCATCATAACATGTGCCTCAACTAAGAAGATTTCTGATGCTCAATACCTTAATACCTCTTTCTTTAGCCCCCAAACCCCCTCCAGATCCACAGTGCTAATTAGTATCAGACATTAGTCTGAGTGATTAGCACTGAAGGGAATATATAATTCTTTTTTCCTTCTAAAGAAATAAGACTTTTACTTTACACTACAACTTGATATATATTTGAATACTCTTAGTTGTTACCTCCACTGGATAGGTAAAGACTTAAGGTCATCTTATCAGTGATAACCTATTGTAAATACAGCATTTCCTGTTCTTGTTAAGCAAGCAGTCCATCAAAAAGTAACCAGAAGAACTAGAAAGGCCAAATTTTGACAAGGGGTGTCTTGCCCACAGTTGAAAAATGCTCTACTTGAGAGCATTCAATGCAGCATTTTTGCGGGATCTCATGTAATTATCTTGATTAACATGCTACTAAGAAACATCCAGCAAAATCTCTTGCATGATTAAGACAGTTGAAAGTTCAGCAAGGCAAGAGATCAAAAAGGGTCTCATAGAGAGGCAGAGAGAATATTTTATTTACTGCATTAATCAGTTCACTAATTTCTTGGACATCTCTGCTGATTTTTCATGATCTCTCTTGAGGTAGTCAATCTCATTGGCCAGGGCAATTAACTACCCAGTGCAATGGATTTAAGGGCTTCCAGCTAGCCCAGGGCAACAGCGTTGTTATCAACAGATCCAGTAAAAATAGTGTGTCAGTCACAGAAGCAGGTAGGGCAATGAATTCTTGTTGAAGGGCAGCAACCTGAGCAGTTAAGACTGCTACTTAAGAATCAGGTTGAGGGGGGCTCCTTGGGCTGTCTTTGGCTGAAAGTGGATGCACATAACTTTTGGATGACATCCCATAATTTTCTCTCTCTGTCTAGCATATCACCAGATAGAGTAGAAGGAGGGACATCCACCTTAGGTGTAGACAGCTTGTTCACTTGGGCCTGGAGCTTTGCAATAGAACCAACAGCAGAAGCCCTCTATTGAGCATCTCCTATTGTAAAGCATGAAAAATTTGGGAAGTATGAGTTGACACCTGCTGCAACTGGTCAAAAGATTAGACACTGAATTCATTGAGTGGTTTTCAAGTTGCTTGAAATCAGAGAGGTAGGCGTCCATAGTGGAATCTACTTGGGCTTTAGGGCTGTTGCAACTGATGAAATTTGTGAAATTGATCTCTGATGTACTCGGGAATGGACAAACATAAGCTTTAAATTGAATCAAACAGGAAGGATTGAGAAACAACTGAGCCACATTAATTATCAGACATCAGGGAGAGCAGGGTGTAAAACTACTGTTGATAGGCAGCAAACTGATCCTAATGATTAGTTATAACAGCTTGGAGGAACAAGCTTTCTTGTACATGAAGCCCTAGTACCAGCTGGTGATGAGCCAAAGCAAGTTGAATAAAGGACAAGAGAAAATGGTCAAGAGAACCATCCACCAGGATAAAATGTAGCAGGAAGTGTGGAGCAACTATTCACTTGTGTATTCTGCTTGATTAAACTGCAGTTTAAGGCTGGGAATAGCCCCATCATGGGATATCCCAAGGGCTACTGCCATGACCTGTTCCAAGTCAGAAGTACTCATGGTTTAAGCTACTAGGCAAGGACCATTTCATAGATTAAAGATTGTAGGAACAATAGTTGTATCCAAAATTTCCTCTTTGATAGGAGGACTAGTAATCTCAGACAAAGGCAACTCCTGTAGAGGGGGAGGGTTTGAGCCTGAAAACATTGTTGTAAAAGGATTAACTATGTGGCTTATAGTCACTGTGGTGAGAACCATTTTTGTTTTGTATTTAAGTACATCCAAGTAACACAAAAGAAATTGTAACAGTAGGATTGGGTTTATACTAAGCCAGAGGTTGGTTTTCAGGGATGAATAAGGGATTTACTTAAGGCCCTGGGAATTAAAATTATCAGAAATCTCTCTAGCTAAAACTAGAAAGATGGCGCTTTTGTAAAATAAAACCAGAAAAGAGAAGATGAGAATAGAACTTAGCTTTTATTGGGTGAGTCTAATTGGTTCTTATATGCCAGTTGTTTACCACAATACAGTAGACAGACAGATAGGTCACTAACCACTATGATAAGTGGATTGAGGTCACTCATGTCATCAGTTAGAATTAAAATGAGTCCTTCACCTAATTTGGATCAAACCCCATTTTGATTTGAGAAAAGGAACTGAAGGATTTCATACTCAAAATGCAACTTTGCCAAAGGAAAAATGAAAGAGCATAATATTGTGGTTTACAGCAATGTCAAGGTTAGTAAAGCTGCACTGCAGAGGATGACCCCTGAGAGTTCAGGGGAAGACTCTTGGGGGTTCTAGAAGTGTCCAAGAAACTTTTAGAGGAACATTAATGGGGGTGAAGCTACACTTTGAAGAGCTTTAGGTCAAACATTTTTTCAAAGGATTGTAGACTTGCTCAAGGAAACATAAATTTTGCCTGTATTTTACTGAACTTGTTGTGGGGTTTAAATATATTTTTAAAAATTCAAAAATAAAGAAAATTAAGGCACCAAAGGTCTGGAGTTTAATGAGGTCAATACTGTCAAGATTCTTTCAGAATGGAGGGAAAGAATAAGGAATTGAATCAAAATGTGACAACTTTATCAGCAAAACTCTTTAAAGTTTTACAGAAAGAGTTATATAATGAGAAGAGACTTGGCAGAAGTGGCAATGAAAATTGGAGTTGTACAAGCCTGGATCTAACATGGCTCCAGTGACATAGATCATTATCATTGAAGCTACTGTGTAGCTATTAATTTAGCTTCAGAAGCAGTTAATTGGTCTATGGCTTATGATGCATGCCAAAGTATAACACTACACAATAAAAAAGCCTATTTTGGTCACAATGCCTATTTTTAAGGTGTCCTTGGTAATGACTTAGATTTGATGCTATCCTGAAGCTAATTCAACCTTTTTAAATGATTGTTATCCCCTATGTCATCAAAGAGTTTATCAATACAACACACAGGATACCTGGTCTTGATTGCAACCCTGTTAAAAGCTCTGTAATTTGTAGCAAGTTGTAAGCCTCTATCTTTCTTGGCTAAAAAGAAGACAGCTATACCAAAAAGTAATTTAGAAGGCCTTAAAAAATTTTCAATGCCTCATCTAGATACTCCTTCAGTGTGCTGTCTTCTTGTGGGGTTAATCAGTATACTAGGTGATTGTTCTATCTAAGGACAGAATTAAAGTTGAATTTAAACAATTGATTGAATATATGTTATTGTATTTTTAGGCTTGGATTACTTATTACATGTTTAATTAAATTTTTATTTAATTTCTTTATTAAAAGGTAATTTCAATTACATTTATTTAAATTTAAATTTAAAATTTTATATTCCAAGTATAAATAAAAGCTAAACCTAAATAATTATAGTATCAATATTAAGTTTAGTAAGGCTAAACTAATTATTTTTAAAATTTAGTACAGTAGTTTTAAAAGCTATGGCAACAACCAAAAATACTTCAGATTTAAACAAAAATGGCTCCAGATTTAAACAAAATACATGTTGCGCAAGATTAGGGATTCAATTAATTCAAATATTTTTGGTTAATAAATGAACTGTCAAACCAAAAACAAAATTTCACTAGCTCATTATACAAAATTGTATCAAACATCAAGCAGCGTTGTATAAACCGCAAACAAAATGAACTGACACAACAAGTGAGATGAATGTATGCCATCCTAGAGTATATTACAATCCAATCAGAATTCATATGAGGCACTGACAGAAGGACTAAAATGAAACAAAATTTGGGCAATATAGAAGCAAGATTCAACAAGCATGAAACAAAATGAAGTCACACAAGATGTGTAGTCTGAGTAGCCTAAAATAAAAATATAACAGTTTAATAGCCAATCAACAGCTATTCAATTTAGGAAAAGAGGCATTTTATTCATTTTCATGTCTCCAGATTTGTGTTGAATGGTTTTGAGAGCCTTCCAGATATGGGATAGTGATTACAATAAAAATAAGTCATATAATTTTAAACTTCTACTTTTAGTGATTTTATCCTAGGTTTTTTACAATGGTTTTTAACAGCAATATCTTTGACGGCGCCAGCAGCCAAGCCAGCTTCAATGGAGGAGAGGCTCAGAACGTGGAGGCACCTGTTTTTACCCAAGCCTTTGAGGCAGGTAACAAGGAAGCCAACCTGTACTTGACCCCCGACCCATATGGCTTTGACTTGTTCAGTAGTCACTTAGTGTCTAGCTCTGCCCCTGCTCCCGTACCCACCCCTGCACAAGCTGCCCACCAACCAACTAATCAGGATGGCAATCTCAATCCAGAACAACTTCCTGCCACCAGCCAACCTGCCTCCCTACAGCCAATCAGGCTTCAGCTCCCCTGGCCCAGCGCCCTAAGCAATGAATCATCACCATCCAAATTCTTCAGGAAACTGTTGCACTGATTATCTACATGGTCTTTCCTGGGAACAGATTGCTGCCCAGTTGCATTTTACCTGAGCTACTGTCATGCAGGAATTCAACAACCTGGTGAACAGGGGGAATCTGATTGGGGTAGCCAAAAAGCCCAAGAAGGCCCCCAAGTCCCAAATCAATGAGGCATACCCAATCATGCTTGACCTTCTCTAGAAGGACCCCAAGCTTCCCTTGACCCAGGTCTTCAAACAACTTACACACCACAACATATGGGTTTCCAAGCGCATGGTGCAGCTCTGGATGCATGGAAAGATGGCTTCAATACAGGTTCTTACCAATATTACCAGCAACCAATGGGATGGCGCTGAGAATTCCCCAAATGATCTTGGCATCAAATCAACCCTAGCCAAATTCCTGACAAGTTTGTCTGATGATGTCATGTTTATCTCCTACTATAAGCTATTGATAGATTTTGATGATTTTGGAGAGCAAGAAAGAGACGCCAGTGAAAAGGAAGGAAGAAGGTCAAGAAGGGGACTTTCATTGGTGCGTTTCTGGCTGTTTCAGCCAAGGGTTTTGTCTACTATCAGACAAACCAGGATTTCACTGATGGCTACAAGTACAACAACATCCTCAGTGATTTACTTGACTCCTGGAATGGCTCAAATTCCAAGCACTGGGTTTTCTTGAGCCACCAGATGGAGGGTAGCTCCACTGCCCTTGAGGTCATCCAGCAACGCAGGCACAAGCCCTCTGTGTACCCTGCTGGCCATGTAGACTTTCATCTGGGTGATGTTGTCTTCTTCAACATTAGATCCACACTACAGGAGTGCCGCCCTCAGGCTTTTAATGATATTTATCTTGGGGTCCTTGACCACAATTCTCTCTTTGGGCACCAAATGGAGGCTGACTTGTTTGCCCAAATGGTTTTCCACATGAACATGGGCAACCAATCACATAAGGATAAGCACCTCCCACCATGTGCCACTGCCACCTATCAGCCCATCATGCCAATGACAGACAAGGAATACCAACAACGGTATATGGTGGCCATCACGCAAAATCCTCCTACCCCTACCCTCGCCATCACCACCCCCATCTTCCAGACCCACCCACCCAATCCCAGACCCCCCAGGCCAGCACTACCTCTACGTCTTCCTTCCTGCGCTATTCTGCCTAATAGGCATCACTCTTCCCTGCCCCAATAAACCCCCTGTTACCAAACATTTTCTGTTTATAATACTTTATTTTGAATTTCAATTGTTCATGTTCTCTTTGTTTATAGTTGGTTTTATTCTTTATGTTCAGCTTATTTCTATAAAATCATATATTTACTATTTTGTGTATCTAGATTCAGAACACAGTTATGTTTAGTACCCAAACACAGCCCCTTGTGAAAATATTAACAACAATTTGGTGATCAGCTAAATTTGAATTAGAAAATGATAGGGTAACTGTTTTTAGATAAAGTTGTCACTGATCTGAATTCAAAACCTTAATGATAAACTTTAAGCCAATCAGGAGCCAAGTGATAAAGTGATTGTTGTGACATAAAGAGTCATTCAAAAATTCTTTGATGCATGTGCGCTAATTAATATGATTGGCTGGATCTTTTGCTATTGTATGCCATTGCTGCTGTGGCAAGTTGTTGGTGGACTAGTGTCCAATAAGCTGCTGGGTTAGCACTAGTCCATCAACAACTTGATACAGCGGCAATGGCGTACAATAGCAAAAGATCCAGCCAATCATATTAATTAGCGCACATGCATCAAAGAATTTTTGAATGACTCTTTATGTCACAACAATCACTTTATCACTTGGCTCCTGATTGGCTTAAAGTTTATCATTAAGGTTTTGAATTCAGATCATTAACAACTTTAACTAAAAACAGTTAACCTATAATTTTCTAATTCAAATTTAGCTGATCACCAAATTGTTGTTAATTTTTTCACAAGAGGCTGTGCAAAGCGCCAAAAATAATATGGCAATTAAGGAAACAATGCCAACACAAAGCAAACAACACATATTAAAATGAGCGTAAAACATATACACAATGGGTAAAAAATGGGATAATGTAGTAAATGGGAAAACAAACAGGAATAAAAAAAGAGGCAATGGTATCAGAATAATACAGATTTTATTGGGGTGAAAGCTATAAAAACATATGGAAAGGTTATTAAAAAATCATATGAGAGAATTGGAGAAGCTTCTAAAGGTCCCTGACTCTGCAGTTGCGGAGATCAAAGAAATTGACCGCAAGGTCAAAGCAAAGGTGAAGGCCGCTGTCCTCAAAGGAAAGAAATTTGCCAGGTTGACATCCAAGGCATTAATGACCAAAATGCCTGACACATCAGAGAAGACTATTAAGCACCTGCTCAACAGTCAAAAAACGGTGATTGAGGGCTTGCAATTCAAGTCCTTTGTCCTCTCTGCGCTGTCTTTCTGGACGGATGGCCCTGAAATGTATGCCCACCTAAAGCCTACCAAGCGGGCAAGGACAGAGGATAAAGAATTGCCTGTGTAACTGCTTGCACCAAGAATGGCAAATCCTGCCCAAGCCAGAGGCAAGGAGGAAACCTGCAAAGGTACATAAAAATTATAATTAATAAAAATTGCAAAATACTTACCTTTTTTTTGAAAGAAAACATTGACAGTAAACTCTGCCGGGTCCTGGTTCCTTTTTTCCCCCACATTCTATTCAAATTATGCCACTCATGTGGCCAAACAGCTCTATATGTCCCCCCTGTCTTGCAGGAGCTCAAAACAGGGTCCATGGTACCTTTCTGATGACAAGAGACACACTAGCTGGACTGACACATGACAAGGGGGCATCCAAGTGGTTAGTTACTGCCCACAAGGATGCCCACCTGGACCTGGTGGTTCTCAGTGGAGTTTACTGTGTAAACTCCATTGAGCTTGTTTGGGACGTCCTGGAGACGCTCCCATTCAATAATGTACCAGATATGGGCTGGGCCCATGCGGCTTCTTGCTTCTGCTTCCTGGTAGAGCATACCATCTCTTATCTCTTAGACAACTTTGGATGCGCGGTAGGAAAACTGGCTGTTGCAGACACAATAGCTGTAAAGAAGACAAAAATCCTTCTGGCAGACTTTAGGCTGGCCTGGAGTGCCAACAAGAAGGGGGTCCCGCAAGCAATGGAGCTGACCTTTGCAAAGACAAAGCATGAAAAGATGATCAGCACAGTATACAACAAACTTTGCAAGTTTACTGAAGCTTTTGATGGGCAAAGGCTTCACCTGGTTGTTTACCTGGGGTTCCTCTTCTACTTTGGGATGGACATGTCTGTAGAGGACCTGGACAGGGTCCTTCTTGGGATTGACAAGGCTAGGCTCTCCCTAGATGGGAAGAAGATCCCCCTGGATACAACTCAGTGGACCACGCTATCAAGGGCGCCCTGGTCCTGGTTGGCATCTTCAGGTTTGCAGCCCTACCAGAAAAGCTGCTGCTTCACTCCCACCTGACTGTACTCCCTTTCACCAGCAGGTGGGAGTATTTTAACCAGGGTGTATCCACTGTCCACGGTGTAGCAGTGGAGGCTGTGCACCACCTCCATTGCAGGGTGGGTACATAATGCCAAACCCATTATAGGTGCTCTTAATTTTTTCTCTATATCAATAAACATCTTTATGCTCAAGATTATTTTTATTATAAATAATTTTTTAAGTCTAATTTTAGCAAACAAGATTTTCAAAATATATTGTGGAAACATTTTTCATAAAAGCATAAAATTATACATTAATAAAAAGAATTCTAATTTGTACATTTCACATTTAATTTTTTAATTTGATTTTTATATTTATTTGACAAAAGTGATATAAATATATTTGTGTAATCAAGTATCAAGTGTTTGGGATAACCTCAGATGACATAATAAAAAAATATAAAATAAAATAAGTAAATTACTTACCCATTGATAGTCTTGCCAAATGTGATTGTGGGCTTAGAAGCTTCTAAATATAAAATGTTAATTAATAAATCTTAAATAGTAGATTAGAGAATATAAAAAAGTTAGACACACTAAGCCTTTAATTGATTGGATATTTAGCTAGGCATGCGGGGATGAAAAAATCAGCGTGGCCATAGAATTTGGCCACAGTCTCAGCTGGGAGGGTGTGTATCCCAACCTGGAGCAAATCAAACAGGTCCTCAGTCCCAGTTGGGGTTCCTTGCTTGATAACTTGCTTGAGCCACCCAAAGACTTCCTTGATGGGATTTAGGAAGGGCAAGTAGGCAGGGAGGAAGAGAAGGCGCAAATTTGCTGTGGACAATTGCTGGGGGCCCACTGTGATGCTAGTGTCAATCATTGGGAATTCCTCAAGAATATCAGCCATCTTATGGAGACCAATGTTGTCCAGCACAATTACAATGGTGAAGCCTGGGCTTGTGCACCTCAGGTACTCCTGGACCAATCAGAGAAATGATAGGAAGGTCTGGCTATTGTGAGATCCCAAAATTATTTGGTACAGCTCAACCCCCTTTGAACCAAGGAGAGCCACCATTTAATAGGCTGTGGCGCAGACTGCAGCACGCTGAGCCATCCCGTCATTTGAGCCTTTGGGGACAGACTCATACCCATTGCGCATTGAAGAGGCAAATGCTGATTTTTCAATGTAGTAGAATTTGACTGTCCCCTTGGCTTTGAGAGCAGTGTACGCCTCTGCTTATTTTTTACAGACATCAAGTTGGTTGGACTATTACAATTGTAGGGGGATACCCTAAGCTTTTTCCAGGAAAAGTGCATTCCCTTCAACAGATGGTTGTAAGAGGAAATTGAGGCCTCAACCCTAAAAGTAGATTTGACCATGGCCTGTATATTTGCCAGTTCAAGGTGACAATATTGGGCTATCCACTGGCAGATTGCCCATTTGTGCTCCTTGGTGAGCATAGTGGAAACGTGCAAGGATTTCTCTGCGGCAAGTACTTGGCCATTATTGATGAAGATGTTGAATGTCTTTGAGGCGTACTTGAGATCCACCCCAACAGGGGCCACGGTTGCCTTGTAATCACCTGATTCACGCATTAGCTTAAGCAGGATGATGTGTTTGATGTCAGGGATGCGCTTCTGGGCGGGTTTTTATTGGTGGGGATTGACTTGTTGGCATTGGGCATAACACAGGGTATGGGTACCTTGGTGTAGAAGGCTGCAACTTTTTTGAGCACTAACTGTCCCTCATTAGTTCTGAAGAATTCAGGCTCCTTGTCTTCTTCCTGATTGCCATCACTGACATAAGGCTTGTAGCTAGTATCAAGTACAGGCTTCACCTTCTCCAGCATGGCTGACAGGACCAACTCTTGCCGGTACACAACATCAAACACATACAAAGTAAGTTCTACCTCCTTGTTTCTAACTGTTTTTGTTGTAGTAACCTTGGTGGGCTTCTGGGTCAGCTTGGGAACCTAAGGGTTGATGCTCCGTACACTAGAAGCGTGTGCTCTTTGAACCAGCTGTGTCAGTGCAGCGTCATTATCAAACTCTCATATCCTGTCTCCTTCCTGAGTAGGCATTTGTGTTGCACTAACTCTGCTCTTTGACCCGCAGGGGCAACTGCAACCATGGCGCACAACAGGTGTAATGATACTCTGTTGTTGTGTTCCTTCCATTTTGAGAATTTAATAAAATACTAAATAAACTTCAATTAAGGTACTCCCTAATTTTAATTTTGCTTCTCTCTAAATATGGATATTTAATTAATATTTTTCCTACCCAATATCCCAGTTATAGATTTTTTATTTCTTAATTAGTTGTTTCTGGTTTTAAAACGCCCATTTTAGAACACCCAACATACTTTCTACCCATTTCCCCAGATTTACGCCAAATTAAGCACCTAACACAATATTTTTAAAATTTATGTTTTAGATTTTGTGTCTTTTTTAGATACATTGGTATCATTCTTGATTACAATCCATTACACACACTGAGTGAGTGATTTTGTTTACATAGTGAGTTGCTATTATGTTTTGTTTTTGGATTGAGTTTTGATACACTGTGCTTGGGCGTATTTTGTCACTGATTCACATTGTAAACATATGGGACATTATTTTTCTTGTTATGCCTAGGCGCCAGATTGGTTATTTTATAACTTAATCACATTATTCATATTCAAATTATTCAGAAAGAGTAAAATACAATCAATCCCAAATATTTAATTGATCTTGGGCTTGGGTGATTTTTTAAAAAATAATTCATTGATTTTATAATTGAAAATTGCAACTTATAGTACTACTGAAAATATCTTAAGTGCTACTACAAACCAAAAATATTTATGATGAGTTGCATGGGAGAGTAATAGCAGCCCCAAAGCTATAAATGCTATTACCCTATCTTTGGCTCATCATAAATATTCTTAGTTTGTTTCAGAAAAAAAGGTTGTTGTTTTTGAAAGACTGATAACTCTATTTAAAATACACCCTCTAGTAAGCTGCCCTACTTCATGAACTTGCCCCAATACACTACTAGCATCTTCTGATATTTTTGTTTCTCTGGTATCATCACGTGATTTCAAATGATAAAATATCTCAGAATATTCTGAGAAGCTTTCAAATGTTAAAGGTGAAGTATATAACTTCCCATCTTTCATCAAATATGAAAGATTAATGCGCAGATTTTTAACTTCAAGCTCTCTTTTTATAGGCCTAAATTTCCTTTCATAAATATAAAAAAATGCTTTTTGGGAAACAATTGAACCAGTTAAAGATGAATTGTATAATTCTTTTCTTCTTTCTTCTTTCTCACAAATATTTTTTAGATCATTAATGTTGTTAATATAAAGTACATTTTCTTTTTCCTTTAAAATTTTTGATATTACACCAAAGTGACCATCAACAATGCTTTTTCCATGGCATTCAACAAAACGGTTATATTTTATGGAACCCTTAATATATTTAGGTGCCTCTTTAAATAAGTAATATAAAAATTCATATGATCTAAAATGATTTCCATTATCTGTCCATACTTTTATATTTTTTATTTTTTTAAATCTATCTAATTTAAGAAGACTTATTAGACATTCACCTGAAAATAAAGAATCATGTGATAATATTTGAGACAAAAAATCATGATATTCATATTTAATTTTATTGTTTTCTTTAAAAACTAATGCAAACCCTAATAATGAGATTGGTTTTTTTGAATAAAAACAATTATTGGTCTCAATTGGACCACCTCCAACCTTTAAGTTTTCTTTATAATCTATAACTACAACACAAGACTCATCATCTAGTTCATTAATATCTTTTTTATATTCACAATTTTGATGAACATAAAAGTCTTGGTGCTGATTAATAGTCTTTAAGTCATTGTCTATAGATTCTGGTAATGGTAAGTTTTTACTTTCACATTCTTCCTTCTTTTTTTCTAGTGAATTTTTTAAATTACAAATATTGCACATATCAGTTTGTTTTTTACTTTTTATTATATTTTTAGGGATTAATTTATAGTAAGTAGAAATTGAAACTGAAATTTCATTTTTTATTTTCATATTTTCATATATTTCTTTTTTTGTTTTAAGTAGAGAGTATTTAATTTCAGTTGAGTAATTACTCATCTCTTTTTCTATATCTTTATAAATTTTTTCAGGCACTTTTTTTGTAAACTGGCTTGTTTCAAAAGAATTTTCCAGCAATTTTTTAATTATTTTTTTAGTTATTTCTTTTTTTAATGAATAGTTATTATTTTTTTGGCTTTTTTTGTTTAAGCTTACATTTTTATTTTTATTTATTTTTCTTGAGTATTCAAACTCACTTTTGGTTATATTAAACCCCATATCATTAAGCTCTTTTAAAGAGTAACTGGAAGTAACCAGAGATCGCAAGGCTGGGAGATGTTTTTGGGGAGAAGATTTCATGAGATCCTTTAAGTTTTCAATGAACTCATTGCCTTTTTGATTTTGAATAGTTGGCAGGAACTGAGCTTTCCCAAATTCAGTTTGAGTAAGGAAGTGCTTGATGAAATTATCAAGATCATCACCAGCAATAAAGAGGAATGCCTTTTTTAACATTGCAATTCTCTCTCTTTTTGTTGAAGCTCCCAAGGAAAAAAAGGGTAGCATGGAAGAAGTAAATTTAACTGAGGACATGGTAGTATTTTGAATCTGTAATTAGGTCAGATCTTTGATGTGTGCCTTAATGATGGAGTAGTTATGATCAGAATGTGGTCTTTGAATTGGGTTATTTGGATTAGAAGCTTTGTGGTACTTTAGCTCTTATATACCAAGCTAAATGACACCATTCTGAAAGAAATGGTGTGATAGCTTTTATTATAGTTTGAACTTGAATTTATGTTTGCAGAAATTAATTAAATACCCAGTTTTCATGCACAAGTGATATATGTGAAGCAGCTAAGCATTATTATTACATCATATCCTCTTTGTAATCAATGCAAATCAATTAAAATGATGTATTCAGTTAATTGTAACTCTTCCGCATATTTTTAAAATGATAAAATATTAAAGAATTCCATTTAATGAATGCTCAATTTGAGGTTCGAAGCTCACTTGAACCTTAAAATCAATCTAAACAGTGATAAAAACATCCTAACTTCAAACTATCATAAAATCCTAGAGAATTGAGCTTTTTAAATAAAATAAAATGCGAAAATAAAGCTCTCAATCTTATCTTTAATTTCGTCAAATAAAAAACATCTGTTGTGTATTCAAAAAAAAGTATTTATTAGCTTTGAAGTAATCTACTTTATATCATTAGATATAATCATATAATAAAATCTGGATTATGCTCTTTTAAATTACTTTTGCTTTAATATTGAGCATAGTATACATATTAAAATTTTTACACCAATAGAAAGATAAGATTCTTAGCTTCATTTTGATAGTTTACAGTGTGAAAAAATATTAATTTTTCATTGAGTTATTAATGTTTTAAATATAAATTGTGTAATTAGTTACTTTTTCAAAATCGAACTGTGTTATGCTGCGACTTGAGCAGCATGTGCATTAGAAAATGGCCTAATCTCTAAAATAATGACCCATATGTACACCAAAAGTCAACTCACACCATTTTGTTTATGAATCCATGTATTTTTCATTATATTTTGAATGGTTTTGCTCTGCGCGTGAGCACTTCTTTGCTGTGTTGACCCATTTTGCTCATTAACACCCCAAAACCCTGTTAACAGAGTGTATATTTTAACCTGATAGTTGTATTTTGTTTAAATCTGAAACCATTTCATTTAAATCTTAGTTATTTTTTTGTCACCATAGCTTCCAAAACTACTGTATTTAATTTTTAAATCCATTTAAGATGTTGGGATGATCTACAGCTTTAAAATAAGCTATCAACCATTAAAAATTGGCTTAGTATTCACTGAGATACATTGATTTTAGTCTTTTAGTGTGTATTAAAAGTAAGTTTATATATTGGCAAATTGAGTTCAAGCCTTTGATTATAGCTTGAACTCAATTCCAGCACTTAACTATATATCTCAGCATCTAGAGCAGCTAGAGCTATCATGTTTGGTACCATTTTGATTGTAAGCATCTGAGAAATTGATCTACATCCTCTAAATTTCATGAAAATCATTATATTGAATCATAGTTTTATCATAACTAGTTTACTCCACTGATGTTCTTTTGGGATGAAGCTGTGGTAAGCAAGGTTTACTCTGAAACAATATTCAGCCACTTGAATCAGGTGATGCACCAAGTAGAATGTTCTATTACTTTACTTTGGAATAGATAGATCCAAAAATTTCAAGCCAAGCATCCTGTACTTAAACTAAAATTTATGTATTATTTTCAATTTATAATAATTTAAAACTGATAATGTTCTCTTTTCATTGGTCAATTCAATTATCTGCAAAGTTTTAACATCCTATCATAAAAAAGGATCTTAAACAATTGCAGCTTCCTTTCTAATTTTAATCCATCCATTCTAGAGTCAGGTAATCTATACAGATAAGCCACTTTGATATGATTGAATGGGGTTAGCCACTAATTTAATTGCAAGTAACCAAATACAAATTTATTAAAGTTTGAGTTGCTTTCATTTCACTTCAACATGATTTAGACCACACTCCACTGGATTCAATCTGTGCACTTTCAAAGATGCATGTAAGGGATTGTATTTAAGGATGAGCCAAATTGAGCTTTTGGCTTAACAATCAACTTTTAAAATCATTTACAGAAAAATCAATTCAGTCAAGTCCCTTACAGCTTGAGCCCACTTGAGGTGACATTAAAGACATCCAGACTCACTTATATATATTAATGGTTTCTGATGAGACTTCTGTTTAGGAGTTCAACTCTTCTGTTGGCCTGTAGGGCAAGGTTGTGGAATGTTTGATATTTTTTATTTTAAATTATTATTTACTATGTGTCCTGGCAGTTTTGTTGCTTCATCTGTGATAATATAGTCTGGGGTTTCATAGCCGGCTATTATTGCCTTGTTGATGAAACAGTTTATTGTTTCTGCTCTGTGATTATTTGTTGCCCAGAAGATAGGCCAGCGTGTAGCAAAGTCAATGGCTACAATTAGGAAATGTTGTTTTGTTTTAGTTTCTGGGAAGGGTCCCACTACATCCAGCCCCCAAGCCTTAAATAGTTCAGGGTCAGGTACTGGGCTAACTGTTGGCTGGGGAGCCTTGGTTCTGGCATATTTCTCACACACTGTGCACTTTTTCAGAACATTGATTATGTCTTGTTTAAGATCAGGCCACCATACTGTTTCATTTAAAGTGAGGTATAGATTATTGGCCTTTGTGTGCCCTAATAGGCGGTGATGTCTGAGGATAGTATCAATCCTTTGTGCAAGGGGGATGTAGGGGATGTGTTTGTCTTTGACAATATGATATACTGTACTATTTGACACATGGAAGTGTTTCTCATTTCTTACTAGTGTATCATGAGTTAGCTGATGTGTTGGGCAGTCTTTCCCTTTGATTTTATACTCAGTGCTATAAAGGTTAAGCCAATATGGATCCAGGTGGTCAGGATGATCCTCTTTTGGCTGGCATAGCCTAGAAAGAGCATCAGCTGTGACCATCTCTGCTCCCCTTTTTTACTGGATTTTCAGGTTAAGCTGCTCAAGCAAGGACATACATTTGACTTGTTGGTATGCAAGTGTGTTCTGAATTTTAAATTAGATTAAAGATTCATGGTCAGTTAGTACTCAAACGTTTAAGTGTCCTTCTATATAACATCACCATTTCTTGCATGCATGATATATTGCTAAAAATATTTTATTGTGTATATGTCACCTCTGCTCAGTTTTAGTTGGTTTTCTACTTTCATAAAATACTAGCAGGAAGTCTTGCTTCCCTGGCTGGCAGATGTGTAGTACTGCGCCAATGGCAGTGTCACTGACATCCAACTCAAGCTTGTAGCACCCGTTGTTATTGGGGTATTGCAATATTGGCGCTTTGATCAGAGCTTGTTTTATTAGTTCAAAATTTTTCACATTCTGGTGTCCAGATGAATTTCTTTTTGGCATTACCCTTGGTTAGATCATTGATTGGCGTGGTTAGTTTCCTGCAGTCTTTGGTGTATTTTCTTAGGTAAGCTATCAATCTGAGAAAGCATTTAACTTGTTTAACAGAGGTGGGGTGTTACATGTTGCTTATGGCTTTTATTTTATCTGGATCTGCTTTGATACCACTGTCAGAGACAATGTGGCCCAAGAACAAGAGTTTCTTTTCCATAAACTGGCACTAGCTAGGCTTTGCATAGAGTTTGTGCTTTGCAAGTCAATTGAGTGTCTTGCAGACATGCGTGAGGTGTTCCTATTTGGTTTTTTAGAATATGATAATATTGTCAAGGTATCATAATATATTTAAGAGACTGTGCAGTGCTTGTTTTATCATAGTGACAAACGTTGCAGGAGTGTTGGTCATCAAAAAGTTTATTACCATATACTCAAAGGATCCAACTTGAGTACAGAACACAGTTTTTGGTATGTCCTTTCCTTTTATCTCTACTTGGTTGTAACCCAAGGTGAGGTCAATTTTGGAGAATAAATTGGCTCCATAGATCCTTGCAAACAGATCTTCTATAAGTGGAAGGGGATATTTATTCTTTACAGTGCTTTAATTGAGAGCTCTGTAGTCTGTTACTAGACATAGTGAGCCTTCCTTTTTCTTTACAAAGAACACTGATGCCCCCCACAGGGATTCTGATGGTCAAATTAAACCTTTATCTAGGTTATCCTCAATGTGACTTTTGTGAGTTTGTGTCTCCATGAGGGAGAGTCTGTAGAGGGGTGCAGGTTTAGGAATGGCCTTGTATAGGTCAATGCCATGATTGACCTCCCGTTCAGGGGGTAGCTCTGTGAGCTCTTCCTTAAATACATAAGTGTATTCATTTAGGAGTGCTGCAAGTTCTGGGCATTGAATTTTGGTTGTTTTTATGTTATTAAATTTGGTGTACCTCATTATGTGGAGGTTACTGTCTTTGATTAGACGTTCTAGTTTTCCTGATTTATGACTTGGACAAATACTGTGTCTCTTAGGATGATATTGTTAGGTTCTTTGAGGATGTTGAAATTGACTTCATTGTATTTGATGGACATGATCTTTGTTTTCCAACAAATGCTGGGGTTTGCTTGGGTGAACCAGTCCATGCCTGCTATAATGTTATAGTTTATGATGTTTATTACAAGTTCTTTTATGGATGTTTGTATGCCTTGGAGGTCAATTCTGAAGGGCGTTGTTTTGCCTTCAAGTAAAACCTTTGATTTGTCTGCCATTCTGGTATATTTGAAGTTGGATTTGACAACTGGTATTTTGTACTTGGTTACAAATGTTTGCTAACCATAGTGTGTTGTGCACCAGATTCAAATAGAATTTTATGTGTGTGAGATTTGTAAGTACATGGATAGACAAGAAGTTGTGAGCAATCTTTAATTTTCATGTTCATAAAAATGGAGGATTGCGGGACACGTGGGATGCAAGCAGCAAAGTTTGTGTCTTAGTACTTCTTCTTGTCAAGTTGGGGGGAGACAGGGGCACTTAAGCCTGTTCCTCCTCCTCTTTTCCCTGTTCCTCTGTTTTGAGACCTTTGATGTCAGAGAATTTGGGGTCAGAATCATAGCTGGTTGCTGTTTCAGCATTGTTCACTTTGGCAGTGCCCTCTTTCTTGAGACAGGAGCAGTTTGCGCTCTGGCTGTGATTATCATTGTTTTTATTGGAGTTGCTGTTGTTGTGGTTGGTGTTTTAATATTTTTGCCATTAAAATTCTCCCTGCCATTGCAGTTGGAGGAGCAGTTGCTGTTGTGTGCAGCATATTCCATATTTGTGTGTTTTTCTGCACGCTTGGCTTCTGCAATGAGCGCAGACATGGAGGTGTTGGCCTCTGGATGGATGAGGGCAACAACTGAGGGTTGCATTCTGTTGATGAATTAGGCTCTTGTGTGCACGTTGTCAGCTTGTGCTGGGTTCTGGATCTTGCAATGTATCTCTTTAAATTCATTGGCATAAGCTGTGATAGTGGTCTTCTGAAGAAGATTGCTGAGCTGTATTGAAATGTTTTGGTGGGATTCAGCAATGAAAAATTTTCAGGTGATGTCTTCTTTGAACTCTTTCCGGTTTTCAAGCTGGTTGTCAGTTTGTGAGCCAACCCAAGTGGTGAACCAGTTTGCTGCGGCCTTGTACAGGCGCTTGCTGGCTTCCTGAACCCATTTTTGTGGGGAATGCAGCTGGCACAGAGTTTAGCAGCTGAGTGGTCCAGTCAGTTAATGATTTTTCTTTTTTACTAAAGAACTTTTCAATACCAATGTACTTGGTGTTAGTGATTTTTCCTATGATAGATGGTTGTATGTTTGTTTGTGGTTGTAGAGAGCAAATTATTGAATTATCTTGGTGCATGCTTTGGACATGACCAGTCCTTTGAATACAGTGTATCCACTAGGTACATCTTTGTTGATGTTGTGGGCGCAGACATATGTTTTCTACATATCCTGGGATGTGGCCTGATTTAGTACGTGAGCAAAGGTGGGTGGCTTCTGTTCAGTCATTTTCTCTTTCACGGGTGTGGTCAAAAACTGTAGCTGCTACCAGTGATAATGAGTGCCTTTTGGGAAGCTTTGAATATGAAATTAATAAGAAGAGAAGTATATTTTATTGGGTAATACTTTAGACTTATATAGCTTTTGCTGTAGCAGAGATTTAGTTGGATCAAACCTAGGGGTTGATCATGTGCAAGTTGTATTTGAATTGTGTGATACCTGGACAAGCCACGTGATATTGGTTTGTTGCCATTTCTGGAATGTTGAACTGAATATTGGATTAGCACCAAACTGGGCAATGGCAGGATGTTAAGTGTGTTGGCAACGGCCAGAATACCCGTACATCCAGCTCCTTGACAATAGTAAAGAGTCTAATTTACATAAAACTGTAAACATTTGCTTATTTCTCTTTTTTTGTTAGTTAATATATATTTTTTATTTTCGATTTCTTTGGGGTCATTTTAGAGAAAATTATATTTAGGGTTCGTTTATAGTAAAAATGTTTAGGATGGTGAGTACCATTAAAAAAGCTTTGACACTGTAAGCGACAATATAAAAAATAGAACTCGCATTTTACTAGCGTTGAATGATCACTGTCAGCATGGGCGCTGTTGCCAATTCAGGAAGCCTAACTTGTGCTTTTCTTTGAATAGATTAGCCAATTCTTTACGCTCTGCTAAAAGCTAGCTGAGGGAAGCAGTACTTTAAATAATGAATTTTTCTTCGATGAAACAAGTATTTCATCCCGTCTCTTTATTTTTTGCTTTAAAGTAGAAATTTAAATAAAAATGTGCATTTTAAATCAAAACCAAGGCTCCATAATTTTAGGCAACAATATCCAAACCTGGTTTGGTTTAGCATTTATACTAGTGTAGCAAAAACGTGGACCCTAATAAGACAAAGTGGTTTGTGGCATAGAATACAATCTTCGCTGAAAAGAATAAAAGGTCAACCTTGATCTGAGATCATTATGTTTGGCTGGATTTGTGTTGCTGTGGCTTCTGTAGTTATGGCTTTGAAAAGTATAACTGCTTGGTTAAGAAAAGACCAAAAGTCCCCAGTGACCCAATCCTCGCTTAAAGCCGTAATTAACTTGACTAGGCCAGTCCGGGAGTCACGCATGATACGTGCGACAGAAAGTCACATTTACTCGGCAGGGTTCTATGGCTTGGATCTACCACAAGAATTGGGTGAGCAGCTTCATTGGACTGGAAAGGGTGATTTCTCTAAAGCTCATCGCATACAAGATACCGCTAATCCTCGACATCCTTACACTTGCACTCCAGATGTCCTTGCCCAAAACAGCTTTGGCGCCTGCTTCGTAAAAAATGTTGAAGGATACAGGATTCACAGCTACATTCACCGCTCACCACCATTCACATGTAAGATAAGGATGTGCACCATTACTGCCATATTCAACTTATCCAATATAATCCCATTCAACAACCTATCACCCGAGAATGTTCTAGAAATCATACAGCCAATCAATGTACTTGAACTCGCTTACCCAGCAAACAAAACAACCCTGACTATCTCCCAACCCTTTATAGGCCCAGGGACGCGAAATATTTTGCTGAAACCCATCTTTTGGTCGGTGACTGGGATGTACCTACCTACTTTCCCCCTGGGCCACTCTGAGCGCAACCAAACCTACGTGACGGCCGAGTTCCTGATGCTGGACAATGGCCAAATTGACGCCATATACATGCTGAATGAGCCCAAACAACCTACAACCACTCCGCTCCAATAAAAGCAGTTGAAATTGAGAGCTTTAACTTAAATTTGATTCCCACAAAAGTGCACATTTCAATTCCTACACCTTTTTGATATCAGTCTTTTCTTGTATAACTTTTAACCACAACTTTTTTAGGACATCCATCAGCATTTAAACTGTCTGCATGTCAATATGCAGACAGTTGACTTTCATTTGACACTTAGAATGCAGCCTACTAGCTGTGAAGGATCCAGGTCCAGCCAGCCCAACTTACCATTATCCTGCCCTTGCTGACCCTTATTGCTGGAACCTTCCTGTGACAAATCTTTGATGAGCTTTGCCTCAAGGGAGGCAATTTTATGGGACAGCACTTTTTCTTCATCCCACCATCTAGCCATTATCTCAACACTCTTTTCCTCTCTTGCTCTTAGGGCCTCAATCTCATGGTTTGCCTTGACTTTGACCTGTTGTAAAATTTTGTTAAATCCTACTAACAGCTTCCATGAATCCC
The DNA here is from genome assembly GCA_014839935.2 of Entomophthora muscae. Classification (NCBI taxonomy): domain Eukaryota; kingdom Fungi; phylum Entomophthoromycota; class Entomophthoromycetes; order Entomophthorales; family Entomophthoraceae; genus Entomophthora; species Entomophthora muscae. The sequence goes on from QTSX02003553.1 coordinate 24,878, forward strand.
ATACATAGATTTGATTTCCTTGAGGGAGTACCTTCTTTGGCAAATTAATTGGAATAAAATTCTTTGAACACGGCTTTCACTTCCACCAAAGTCTCCTGGGCACAGTCTTTATCACCTTCAGACTTTTCCAAGCTTCCTCAAGAGAACTTGTAGGAACTTCCTTCCTGGAAGCAGCTGTTTCCACATGAAGTACTCCAAATTTTGCTCTTTTGAAAAATAACAAAGAAGAGATTATAATTGAAAAAGTATTGAGGGTGCCGTAACTGTGCTGTTTTAGCAGAGTTACAAGGGGAAAATCTTTAGAAACTAGATAATATTCTTTATTTGAGAGATAGTGATTATATAGTTAATGTGAGTCATGAATAACAGGAACATGATTGTGTAGATCACACAGTAGGATGGTGAAGGGGGTGACTTGATCCTAGTAATGAGTCAAGCGCAAAAATGAGGTATCCACTATAAGGGATATCATTTGTTCATATTTTTGGATTTGTAAATTTGAGTTGACTTCCTAGTCTTGCTTCAAGTGACTGGATAATCAGGTTGCAGGTCACAGACCTGCTTACTTGGAACCTTGCTGGCAGGTCAAGCCTGCTGTTTTGATACCTCCCCCAACTGAAGGTTGGCCTCCTCTGAGGGCAAGTTGTCAGGGAGATTGTTGAGAGCCCAGGCGCCATATTGTACTAACTGTTGTTCTGTCACAGGTAGGACAGTCTCACACTGTCTCTGTCTTGCCTTGCAGGGTCTCGGGCAATCATGATGGAGGACCTTGTCTTGTTTACGTTTCCTGAGACCTTGCACAAGATAAGTGTTATTTTTGTTTACCTTTAAGATGATTGCTGGGCCTAATTTCTCAGGTTGTAGTTTACTTTTGTTGATGTTCATGACCCAAACTTTGTCAACAACCTTGTGTCTGTTTTGGATGGGGAAAAATGTCTTTTGTAGACGCTTGTTTTCTCTTTCTGTTTTATTGCTATTGGCCTCTATGGCCTGGGGATCTGAGCGGGGGGAACCTTGCTTGGTATTTCCAGCTTTAGTCCTGACAATGCTTGGATGATGTTAGGCTGTGTGCCGTATACCAAATCAAAAGGGCTCTTTCCAGTAGATCTATTCACACAAGTCTGGCATACAAGCAATGCATTTGGTAGCTGCTTGTACCATTCCTCGGGTCTCCCAGGGGTGAGCTAGGCCAAGGCTTGCAGGAGGCTGAATTTAGCCACTCCACACATCCATTGGCCTGATGGTGGTATGGTGTTGTCACAGTGTGCTTGACCTCATTCTTGGTGAGGTATACATTGGTGTCTTCAGAGGTCAATTATTTGCCTCCATTGGTTATCAGGAGTTCTGGCTTTCCAAACTTGCTGATGATTTCCTTCCCTATGAACCGCTGCACGTCATTGCCTGTATGTGTCTTTACTGCTTGTGCCACTGGCCATCATGTGGTAAAGTATATTGTAGTAATATGTACTTCTTCTCATTATGTTTTCCTAGCATGGGGCCCACAATGTCTAGGGCCCACACCTTGAAGGGAAGTTGTGTGCGGATAGGTAGTACTAACTTAGGTGGGGTTTTGCTTCTTGCAAATTTCTCACATACTTCACATTGGTCCAAGACTTTCTGAATGTCTTGGTATAGGGTTGGCCACCATGCCTTGTGTTTAAGGAATTCATAGAGGTTGCGGCTTTTTGTGTGCCCTAGTTCCCTATGGTAACATATGATGGTGTCAACTTGCTGGTGTGTGGGAACATATGGGATGGTGGTTCCCTTGGACATTTTTTGATATAAGGTTCCATACACGACTGCAAATAAGTGCTTGTTCTTAATGGCTGTTTCCTTTGTTATGTCTGTAGTGCCAGTGGGAAACCTTCATCCTTTGTCCAAAGTACCAAGAGGGGCCAGTCTTGGTCAAACCCATTCTCTCCTCTTGTGGCTCAGACGTATAGGCGTGAGAGTGCGTCCACCATGGCAAGTTCTGGGCCCTGCTTGTATTATATGAGCTTATTGAATCTCTCCAGGAGTTCCATTCAGCAGGCCAAATGGCAGGATAGGTTTGCTTGGGTTTTGAAATATATGATTAACTTGTGTTTGGTCAATACCGTGAACTCTTCCTGTTGGTCTAGATAACAACGCCATTTGACTAGGCAGTGTACAATTGCTAACAAGTCTTTGTTGTGTATAGGTTATTGACACTTGCCGTCTGTTAGTTTCTGTGATTTTTAGGCTACAGGCAGAAAGCCACCATTATTGTTTTTGATTTGTAATACTCCCCCAATGGATGTGCCTGAGGCATTTTTTCCATTTGGTACTCTTGATTGTGCTTGGGGCACAATAGGATAGGCGCTGTTGTGAGTTTTTCCTTGAGACATCTAAAGCAAAGGTCACATTGGGGGGTCCATACAAATATGGATTTGGTACCAGTTATGGCAGACAGGGGTGCAGTTAGGACGCCGCAGCCAGGTATAAAACGGCGTACGTAGGCCACCATTCCTAAGAATGTGTGAAGTTCCAACTTGTCTTTGGGTGGTGGCATCTTGCAGATAGCCTGTATCTTCTGACTGTTGGATTTAATGCTGTCTTTTGAGACTATGTGTCCTAGGAAAGGCAGTTGCTTGCGGAAGAACTGGCATTTGGAGGGCTTGGCTAGTAGCTTGTTTTGTGCCAGGGTAGCAAAGACTGCCTCCAGGTCCTTGCAGTGTTGCTCTACTGAGGGACTATAGACAATAATGTTGTCAGTAGACTGAGGCATGCTTGCCAATGTGAGGGGAAAACACCTTGTATATGAAGGTCACAAAGGTTAACAGGGTGTTTTTCCATCCAAAATTGAACACCACACACTTGTATGAGCTGTACTTAGTCTGGAAGGCCGTTTTGGGAATATCTTCCTCTTTGATACGTATCTGGTTATAGCCTGCAGTTAGATCAATATTGGAGAAGACTGTGGCGCCACCAAGGGCATTGAAGAGATCATCAATGAGTGGCAGTGGGTAACAATTATTGATGATAACTTCATTTATGGCTCAATAATTTGTGACTAGACACAGGGTACCATCCTTATTGGCCACAAAGAATACAGCAGCCCCAAAAAGAGATTGTGAGGGATGAATAAGTTCTTTCTCTAAGGCCTCTTTGAGGTAAGCGCATAGGGTGTTATCTTTTTTTGGTGTCAGGCAATAGATGGGTTGTGCCTTAGGTACAGCTCCGTTGAGTTGGATGGAGTGTTGGATATTCTTTTCTGGAGGCAACTCAGGTAGAGCCTCTTTGAAGATCTCTGGATGGCAGGCTAGAATTTTGCAGTCCTGATGTGTGGTATCTTGGTGGACCATGAAGTGTATGATCTCATACTGGCAGGAGTCCCAGTCAATTGCCTTGAGGTTCTCCTTTTTATCCAGGGTCTCTCTGATGCTTATAAAGACGTGGTCACTTAGGAGTTGGCCCACTGAGTCAGGGTAGATCTGGTGGTTGACACCTTCACACTTAATGGTCAATACCAAGGTTGCCCAGTCTACTTGGGGGTTGTTCTTTTGCAACCAGTCCAGACCTAGTACAATGTCAAACTTTGGAATTTCAGTGGCAGGGCCTTGGATGGTGGAGTGCAGGTTCTCAAGCATGACAGAATCAGGGATGGTTTCCCTTGTCACAGCAATGTGATGTCTATCAGCTAAAACCACATTTTTAATCCACAAAGGATTAGTGGTTAGCTTGAACTTGTCCATAAAGCTGCTGTTGACTAAGTTTTGGTCTGCGCCCAAGACTAGGAGTGCCAAGCCTGTGTAACTGTGAAAGCAGAAAGAGTAAGACATCATTTTATTGGGGTGTCTGGCAATGGTGTAAAGTACCAACTCCTCTGAGGGCAATTGGATCATTGAATACTGGTCTACGTCCTCAGGTTGGTATTCATCATTGGAAAAGTTGGGAGATGTGGGGAGAGCTTGGCTTGCTTAATGCTCTCCCCGGGCTTTTCCCTCATCTTGATTGCCTTGTGTGGCAGTAATACAGAAATTGGTACAATTTGATTGGCCATTGTTCCTGTTTCCATGTCCATGTCCATTTGAACCTGCGGGTTTATGGTTTGCACTGTTTCTGTTGTCTTCAGGGGGTGGTTGATTGGAACACCCAGATGGGTGAGAGTCTTTTGGTCTCTCTTGTTTTCTGGTTTGCATCTTGTGGAGAGTGTTGGACGTTTGTTCTGATTTCTCAGCTTCACAATACAGACTCTGTAGATTGGTCACTTGGTCCAGGTTTACGTGTCTCATTACATACAACTTGAGTGTGTCATAGTACATGATGTGTGTGGCTAGGGTGTCAAAGGCCATGTCAGAGGGGGAACATAGTTGGAGTTCCTTGTAGGTGCAGGCAAGATCTTTCACGGTGCCATTCTGAGTTAGGTTCTTTACTTGGTGTATGATCATGAGTGTGGTGTCCTTAAGCACAAATCTTGTCAAGAAGTCTTGTTTAAAAGTGTCCCAATTTTCTTGGTGTGTTCTTTGTGCCATCTGTTGCACCAGGTTCCAGCATCATGAGTCAGTTGGATGGAGATCTCTGCAATCCAGAATCACTGTGGGCCTTCCATTTGAGCCTGTTTTCTTTGGGCAGATTTGATTGAAGCAGCAATGGTGTTGTCTTTGGCCCCAAAAAAGGCTTCCAGGGCAGCGCTTCAAAGTCTTTGGGCTACATAGGCTGGCAGGGTATTTTCATCAGTTGCACAAGGAATAGCAGAGGAAGACTGGAAGAACCCTTTTGCTGACAGGGCGTTGAACACAGGGAGTTATATCATCATTTTCTGGTAGAGAACAAAACCATCAGGTATCTCAGCACCAGGTGTGTACGGTGTCCAGTCTGCTGAGAGGCCAGACATGATTCTATTGAGGATTTGTTGGCTGCAGCAAGTACAGGCAGCAAGCGTAATTTTGAAAGATAAGGTAGGATGGAAAACCTACCTATGCTACCAATGTTGTAACTGTTCTGCTTTAGCAGAGTTACAAGGGGAAATATTTAGAAACTAGATAATATTCTTTATTTGAGAGATAATGTGTAAATTCACTGCCACCTCTGGCCTTGAATTGAACTGTTTTCCCCCGCCGCACCAAAAAAGGGGCAAAAATTACAGCTAAGCCACTCAATTCTCTAGGAGATTTAGCCCATACTGTTGATGAGAGATTTGGTCTGGCCTACCCTGCAGACCCTCTTGTTTTGGCTGCTCTGGCCTGGGAAGAAACACTGGTCAATTTGGACTATTTGTTAGCATGGTATTGTCCCCTTTTAAAAACAATCAGGACTGCCCAATCAAATGATGCCACATCTAGGGCCAGAAATTCAAATGAACCTGAACTGGTTGAGGTGTCTTCCAGCCAATCAGATGGACCCGCGGAAATTAACCTGAAACTCTCCAGCACCCCTGGCTCTGGCCAGCAAATTTTATCACCCAGCCAATCACATGTAACACAAAATGGTCAGGTGATCATTTCACAGCAACTCACTCCCTTTTAACCAGGTCAGGGGACTGTATGCCCCCTGCTTGTCAATTGTCAATTTCATCAAAAGTTTGGAATTTGTTTGCACTTGTGTTTATTTAAAATACTTTGGTTGTGTGGAACCCTGCTTTTGGTTCCTATCATCTAAAATTAAAGTGTTAGTGGTTTCCGTCCTGCTTACCTTTTACTCCCAGTTTTGAGCCCAGGAACTCCTCTGGACTCTTAAGATTAGGCTCCAGCATATAATTGTTGTCTTCTTTTGCTTTCACTTTTGAAAACCAACTTTGAACTTTAAAATCTATTTAAATTTCATAATAATTTCTATTATTTTTCTGATTTTTTATTAAATTTACTGATTTCAACCCTGTTTTGATTTTGCTTATGACCCAAGACTCCCAAGATTACGCCCAAGCCATTCAGACCTGCTCTGCTGCTTTTTTTTGGTCTCCTGCTTGTGGCTCCCCCTGTTGCCTATTTTTTATTTGTTTGTCATACTAAAACCTTAAAAATCTTCCCCAAATTTTGAGAAGAACACAACCATGATACTCCCTGTGTTAAAATTTGTCGTGTTTTCCTTGGCCCTGTTCCTGTTGCTCCTTTGGTTGACCTTGCTTGACTTGTGGTCAAGAATCACTTCTTCTGCCTGGCTTGTGGGGGACCACCCCTCTAGTCTTCTGGATTTTCCTAGTGGTCTCCTCCTCTCTGGAGAGGCTGTGGTGAAAAGCTTGACGTGTGATGACTTAGATTTGGACGTTGTTGATTACATCTTGCCCTCCACCAAGGGAGGGAAGAAATCTGTGCCTCCCCCTCTTAGCACAAATGAGAGTGTGTCAGTTCCCCCTGAGATTCTGAGATTCCTCCTCCCATTGTCTATTGTGCCCCTTGGGTGAGCACTGACCTTGTGTTGATGGGATTAAATTCCTACTTCCCTCAACTGTCCCCTGTGTCCTCCTTCTGGTCCCCCCTTAGAGCAGTCATCCTGGTTCTTCACTGGGCAGCATTCTGGTGGTTCCTTTCACTGGGAAGGGATCCAAACTTAGTTAGTTTAGTCCCCCTCTCTTACATAATGATTATATAGTTAATGTGAGTCATAGATAACAGGAACATGATTGTGTAGATCACATGGTAGGATGTTGAAGGGGGTGACTTGATCCTAGTAATGAGTCAAGCGCCAAAATGAGGTATCCACTGTAAGGGATAATATTTGTTCATGTTTTTGGATTTGTAAATTCAAGTTGACTTCCTATTCTGGCTTCAAGTGACTGGATAATTGGATTGCAGATCACAAACTTGCTTACTCAGAACCTTGCTGGCGGGTTGAGTCTACTGTTTTGACACCATTCTAACTGATGTGTGGCTGTCACCCTGCCATTCTGTCTGTGGTATACTCAGCAACAGGTGACCCTGGGAAACTTTCCTACAAACAGTACCTAGGTTGACTAGCCGGTACCCTCATCAAATTGTAGGCATCTGCTTTTAGCAACATAGCTATTAAAATCCAAGCCAGACTTGAGAGGGACTCTGCTAATAGAGCCCCATTGCCCTTTTTTGAGGTAGGGGAGGGGGTTGTATCCTGTGACACTTGAGGCGCTGATGGATCCCAAAAACTAGACAAGCTATGGGTAGGCCCTTTTGAGATCATAGAGAAAACCTCCCCTGGCGCAATACCATCAAATATAAGGATAGTGGGTACATATTCAACTGTGTACATGTAAAGTTTTTACATCCATTCTGCATCCCAAAGGAAGGGTCTAATTAAACACCTTCTTGATCTTATCACAAAAAATAGTAGTGTCAAGTTTATACTTATGGGAAGTATAATAAACAAAATAAGGGGAAGATTTAAGAAGAGAATGATACTTTATTGGATATGAATATAGAATAATATATAGTATCATGACAAGCCACATGCCATCCATGTATGTCATGGAGGTCATGGGGCTTATCTGAGTAATGTTCCTCTTGAGTCACTAGAATTAATTAAGTTGTGTCATATTAGGACCTGGATTGAGTGATCCCTGTCATAGATGGTTAACTGATAATGGTGCCACCAGTTTATTGACTGGGAAGCAAACCATTTGGTGGGCTGTTTGGTGACTTACTCAAGGCGTCAATTCCCTGAGAGAGAGTAATCAAAGATATTGCAACATCTCCCCCTGGGGTGCTGGAAGGCGGATCCTTGGGAATTTTCTTGAGAGTATCTGGTATGCGGGCTTGGTATTGATCCAGTTTGGTGTTGGGTACAGGGAGCCTTGAATTTTGTTGTGCTGTTCTTGCTTTACACAAGTGGAGTTGGTTGTGGTGCATACAGTTTGGTTCAGTCCAAGCTCCAATCCCTTTGATGAGGTAGGTGTTATTGGGCTTAACTTCCATGACAATGCCTGGTCAACGTAGTCCTGGGTCTAGTTTGTGTTGGTCATGATTGACAACCCAGACTTTACTCCAACTTGGAACCTTTCTTTTTGTAATGGGATTGCTTCTCGCTGGACCCTTTGGTGTTCCATCTTTTCTTGGTCCTTTCTGGCATGTAGTACTTTTGGGTCATTACTGTCTGGTATCTTCTTTGGAAGTGGCAGCTGTAGACCCATGGTTGTACTGATGAGTGCAGGTTTCTGACCATAGACAAGCTCATAAGGGCTTTTGCCCGTATTGCAGTTGACTTGTGTTCTGCAGACCATAAGAGCAGTTGGTAGCATATTGACCCAGGATTTTTGATTGTTGGCAGATAACTTACTGAGGGCTTCCACTAGAGAGCTGTTTAATTGTTCTACGTGTTCATTTGATTGTGGGTGATATGGGCTGGCTGTGACGTGTTTTATTCTGTTCTTGGAAAGATAGATGTTGGTGTCAATAGCTTTAAGTTCAGTGCCTCCATCTGTGATGAGGAGGTCAGGTTTCCCAAATTTTGCTATGATCTCTTTGCCAATGAATTTTCTCACGTCATTGCCCTTGTGCTCTTTTGTGGCTTGCGCTACGGGTCATCTGGTTGCTTAGTTGATAGCTGTTATGATGTACTTCTTGCCTTTGCTTTCACCGGGCATAGGTCCCACAATATCCAATGACTATACCTTGAAGGGTTGTGTGATGGATACAGATACTACTGACTTGGGTGGTGCTTTGGTTTGGGCGTGCTTCTCACAGACTTTGCACTGCTACAATACTTCTCTGATATCATCTAGCATGTTGGGCCACCAGTAGCGTGTCTTGAGGTATTCATGCAAGTTTCTGTTACAGGTGTGTCCTAAGTCTCTGTGATATTGGAGGATTGTGTCAATCTTTTGTGTTGACAGGATGTAGGGTACAATGTCACCATTTGGAAGTATTTAATGAAGGGTACCATATACATTTTTGAACAGATTTTTGTTCTTGAGGACTTTCTCTTGTATGCCCATTGGTGTACTAGGTGGGAACCTTTCCTGGAGATTCCCCATGATTAACATGGGCCAGTTGGGGTTGCCATCAGTGCAAGGGATTTGTTTATTGTATAGCCTTGATAGGGCATCTGCAGTCAGCATCTCCTTGCCTGGCTTGTATTCAATTTGCATGGGGTATCTCTGTATGAGACTCATCCATTTGGCTTGTCTTATTGACAGGTGTTGTTGTGTTTTTAAGAATATCAACAATTTGTGGTAGGTGAGTACTTTGAACGTTTGGGCTCCTTCCAGATAGCATCATCACTTCATGAGACAGTGTATGATGGCTACTAATTCCTTATCATGTATGGGATATCTTTGTTTGCTGTCCAATAAATTCCTTGATTCATATGCCACAGGGAGGAATTCTTTTTCTGCTGTTTGGATACAGAGTACTCCTCCTATGGCATAGTCAGAAGCATTGGTTTTTAGTTCATAGATACCCTCACAGTTCAGGTATTTTAGGATGGAGACGGTAACCATGTGCTCCTTCAGTTGGCAGAAATGTTGATCTCATAAGGGTGTACAGACAAATTTGGTTGTTTTCCCGGTGATGGCTGACAAGGGAGCTGTCAGGGCGCCCCAGTCAGGGATGAACCTGTGTACGCAGGCTACCATTCCAAGGAAAGTGTGGAGTCAGCTCTTGTTTCTTGGAGCTGGTATCTCTGTTATAGCACATATCTTATCTGGATCTTTTTTAATACCATTCCTGCTGATGATATGGCCAAGGAATGAAAGTTAAGTTGAGAAGAACTTGTATTTAGACGGCTTGGCAATCAGTTGGTTGTCTTCCAGGGTACAGAGAACTGCGCGGACGTCTTCCCAGTGTTGTTGCAGGTTGGGACTATAAATGATTATATCATCCAGGTAGATGATTGCTCTTTTTAATGTGTTCCTTGAATACTTCATTCACGAAGGTTAGAAAGGTACTGGGAGCATTTATTGTGCTTAAATTGTGAAAACACATTCAAAGGATCTGTATTCAGTTCTAAATGTGGTCTTTGGAATGTCTTCAGGTTTTACAAAATTTTGGTGGTAACCTGCTGTCAAATCAATTTTTGTGAAGATTTGGGACCCCCCAGGACATCAAAAAGGTCATCAATAAGGGGCAGGGGATACCTGTTCTTAATTGTGACCTTGTTGAGGGCCCTGTAGTCTGTGACCAGGCAGAGTCCTCCGTCTTTCTTTGCCACAAAGAAGACAGTGGTACCAAAGGGTGATTTTGAGGGTCTGATGAGGCCTTTCTTGAGTGCTTTGTCAAGGTAAGCTTTTAGGGTGTTATCTTCTTGTGGTGTGAGGTAGTAGATGGGCTGTGCTTTAGGCACTCTATCTTTTAGGTTGATCTCGTGTTGTATACCCCAATCAGGGGACAACCCAGGTAGTGTTTCTTGGAATATGGAGGGGAATTCACTGACTAGCTGGTCTCTAATGGGGGTCTGTTTGTGTCAAGTTTCTGTGTTTTTGAAGTGGATAACCTCATACGTACAGGTGCTCCAATTGATTTTGCTGGGGTCCTTTTCTTCTTCTGTTTCTGTGATTTTCACAAACACATGGTCTCTCATAAGCATATCAAGGTGAGTTGGTTAAACATGGTGATGCACTTCTCCTCATTGTATGGTGAGGGTAGCACTATCCCAGTCAATGTGAGGGTTGATCCTTCTCATCCAGTCCAGGCCAAGTATAACATCATACTTGGGGATTGGTATTATAGGGTCACTTAGCGTGGTTTGCACGTCTCCAATTTGGGTGCAGAAAGGTTTTGCCTCTTGGGTGACTGGTGTACTTCTGTTATCATCCATAATGACTCTTCTGATACTGCTTTGGATGATAGGTAGTTTCATGAGGTCAGAGAATTTCTTGTTGATTAGAGATTGATATTCTCTAGTGTCAAATAGTGCTGTGCCCTGATATCTGCAAAAGCGGAAAGGATAAGTGAGAAGTTTATTTCCAGTTTGGGCGGCAAACAGTAGAGGGTTGCTGGAGGGTACTTGGATCATGGTGATTGAATACATGTCCTGTTCTCTGTACAAGTCTTGTGAAGTGGGGGAGGGAAGCTTGCCTAAGCACTCCCCTGAGCTTTTACCTCCTTGTTGGTATCTTTGGTGCTGGCCTGGTTGGCTTGTGCAGTGCAATTCCTGGTTCAAGGATGGGTATTGTTGGCTTGGTTGCTTTGCTGATTGGGGCAAGGTTCTCTCTTAGCTGCAGGGTTTTCCTTGTGCTTGTTGGTGGCGTGTAGATTGTCAGACTTCTGAGCTGTGTGCTTTCCCTCTAGGAATACATCCTCAAGGTTCTTGCAGCAAGTCATGTCAAACTGATGTCTAATGTGTGTGGGAAGGCCATTGTAGAAGTCTAGGCGCAGCCCAGGTTCATCAAAGTTGATGGTGTTGGGTGCTTGGTTGCATAATCCTTGTATGCAGTAATGTATTCCTCAATTATTCCTATCATTTTGAAGGTTCAAAGCTCAGTCATGATCACTACGTCCAAGTCCTTCATGGAGAACTTTTTGAGGAATGCAGCCTTGAACATTTCCCAATTCTCCTTCTGGTCAGGGTGTTGGGCTAGCCATTTGGTTACAAAACGTGAAGCAGTTCCTGTGACACAAAGGGCAATCTTGCTGACCCAGAGCCTTTGAGGGTAGTCCACTTGTTCACACTTGCTTTGTGTACTGTTGATCCAAAGAGAGGCGTTTTTGCGGTGTAGTCCTGCAAAGGCGCCAATTTCAGCAGTGCAGAGGCGTTGAAACAAAATATTGGATATCTCAGGCTGTGGAGGTGCTGTTGTAGTTGGTGTGTGTGACCGTACAACAATCACTATTGAGTATTTAGCCAAATAAATGCTCCAAATATATAAAGTTATCTCTGTTTTTCTGATTATTGCATAAAGATAGGTTGAATTGGAAGTCTTAAGGTAAAGATTCATGAAAATTGGATATCTAGGTTTAATAAAAGAACAGAAGGCAAGATTGACCAAGTCAATCTGGGAGGCTGGGTGTCTCAAAAACGGTTAAATTAATTGAGAAGATTAATTAATAAATACACAGGAATATAATTAATGAGGATTTAATTATATTAGTTAAATTGTCTTGACTATGTCAAGAAGTTTGATTAAGGTCAACCATAAGTAAACCCCCAAATTTTAGGTTAAAAGCGCCGCTTTGGCAAATTCATTGGGTTAAAAGCGCTGCCACGCCACCTAATGGATTTGCAAAGCGCCAAGGCACCGCTATCAAATTTTTTCAGGCGCTGGGGCGCCGCCTGGGAAAGTTCCTGGGTGCCGTGGTGGTGCCTGGTTCAAGTTTCAAAGCGTTTTAATGGGTTTTAAGGGAAAAAACCCATTAAATGCAAAGATAACTAAATAAAGGCAAGGATGCCTAGGAATTCAGGGTTGATAGGCTGGTTTCCAGTTGGAACATTAATAGCTGGGTTTTGGGATGCTTAATCCACAGGTTTTTGACGCCGGGAGCTGAGGAAGCTCCATGCTGAAATGGTACATTAGGATGAATGGAGTTAGGTGACTTCTTCCCATTGAAGGTTGATTCTCATAGGTTGAGAAATATTGGTGATCTTTTAGGTAAAGATCTAGGTTTGGATGACTCAAAAATCATAAATCACGTGAGATAAATCATAGGTTGAGTCAGGAACCAGAGGGGTTTTCAGCCAAATATGCCCTGAATGATATATAAGCAAAAACAGCCACACTGTAATAAAGATATATTGTCAATTTCAACGCTTTCCCCTCAGCTACCTTTTCAATTATTATGTCTTCTTTGTTAAATTTTGAAAGGGCCAAATTTAGAGTACTTTGCGTGGAAACTGCTGCTGCCAGGAAAGAGGTTCCTACAAGTTTGTTGGAGGAAGCTTGGGCAAGCTTGGAGATCACCAAGACTGTGTCTGAGGAGTCCTTGGTGGAAGTAAAGGCTGCTTTCAAAGAGTTATACTCCAAGTACTTTGAAAAAGAAGGGACTCCTGCCCAAGGAAACCAAATCTATGTATGGGATATCTAGAACCTGTTAGTAGAATGGGACAAAATCTTACAACAAGTGAAAGCAAAGGCAAATTGTGAAATTGAGGCTTTAAGAGCAAGGGAGGAAAAGAGCATTGAGATCATGGCCCGTTGGTGGGATGATAACAAAGTGTTGTCCCATAAAATTGCCTCTCTGGAGACAAAGCTCTTTGAAGCTTTGTCAAATTGAAGGTAATGGGAATAAGAGTCAAGGGCAGGATAATGGCGGGATGGACTGGTTGGACCTGGATCTGCCACATTGTGGTGGGCAACAGTCTGCGGGCTTTGAGAGTGTTGTACTAATTGATGGGCACAAGGACATTATTGTAGATGACAAGGCCTGCAGGAATGTCTTGCCCTAATTTGTAATATCTCCAGCCATTGGGGAGTACCATTGTTTGGGTTTTTCTTGAGAGGAATTTCTCCTTTTAGTTGGGTAGGTATGGATAACCTACCTGTGCTACCACTGTCAAGTTTATATTTCTAGGAAGTATAATAAACAAAATAAGGGGAAGATTTAATAAGAGAATTATACTTTATTAGATAAGAATATAGAATAATATATAGTATCATGACAAGCCACATGCTGTCCATGTACGTCATGGAGGTCATGGGGCTTATCTGAGTAATGTTCCTCTTGAGTCACAAGGCTTAATCAAGTTGTGTTCCATTTAGGACCTGGATTGAGTGATCCCTGCCATAGATGGTTAACTGATAATGGTGCCACCAGTATATTAACTTGGCAGTGAACCATTTAGTGGGCTGTTTGGTGATTTACTCAAGGCGTCAATTCCCTGAGAGAGAGTAATCAAAGATGTTGCAACAGTAGGCACAAAATGACAACTCATATATTATAAAAAGAAAAGCATAAAATGATAAAAAGTGTGATACATTGGAAAAGGACATAGTCCTATGAAACTTTTTGCTGAGTGCCCTCTTCAGGCTCCTCAGAGACGTGATAGGCGGTAGCCTCCACATAGTCACCAAAAGTGTAGGTGGTTGTCACTTGATAAAGGACAACAATGTTGCGGAGCCACATGGGCCGCGCCTCAGGAGAAGGCCACTCCCAGTGCTTGATGGGTACAGACAAGGCCAACTCCCCATCAGCCAGGTGTCCCAGACCACACAATGGGAAAGCATGCTCCCAACACCAGGCACTCTACAATAAACTCTTCAGAGGGATAGTCAGCTGGAAGACCCTGCTGGCAACACAACACCTCACAACAGTAGTACTCCAGGATGGCCTGAATCTGGGCCAAGGAACCACAAGGAAGAAAAGACTTGGGAACCAGGAAAAAGTTACCAAACAAAGCCATATAGGAAAGATACCAGGAAAGGTCCCCACTCTCTAGCTTTTCCAGGATGACATCAATAACTTTGGTCAGCCAGTTGTGCTGGTTATCTGCACAACAAAGTCCCCATTATTTGGTGGAATTAGGACTAGTTCCCCCAATCACGGGACCAGACTTGCACCACTTCACAATTAAATTCAATCACTCACGCATACTTGGCATACAATGCCACGGTAAAGCAGGGCGGCTCTACCAAAATCCCCTCCAAAGGCCAGGTCAGTTCACAAAGAGCCACAAAACAAACAGTCAGAGGGTGGTACTGATCTGAGAACCAGAAGCAGGTGTGAGCATCCACCCCTTTCTTACAAGACAGCTCCAAACAGGTATCAATCTTGTGAGCACACAGCAAACACTAACCATAGAACTGGAGGTAGTGTGCCTCCTTGCTTTGACAGTTGAAATCCTGGTGATGCTTCTCCAATATGATTGCCAAGAACTCCTGGTACTCCTCCTTGCTACTAAGTCAAGAAGAGGTGGTTGAGAAAGCCATAATGCCTGGTTCTCCTCTTATTCTCTCTATTTGTGGTCAAGAGGGGGGAATGTAAAATTAGGCTGATTGACTACAAAGGATCAGGCTAATCATCACACACAGATTTTTATCAGTTACACACTGTACTATCACTAGATTATCATTCTTCTAAGTGTAGTTATTATATGCTGTATAATAGTTGGTTTATTATAATTGATATGACAATTATAGAGTGTATAATTGTTAGCAAATATAGTTATTATCAATGATTACACACCGTGCAATCAATAGATCACCAACTGTTTATCTCTCATTCTATCACACTGGATATTGTATCAACTCAGTCCCACTCAGCCTGGAAGGTGTATATGTGTATATAAAACAAGTGATGTGCAAGAGGCTAGGAAACACCAAGTTTGGGTTAGCATTACATGGTGTGTAATTGGTTCTTTATCTGTTTGAGTCAGTATTACATGTCAGATAATCCACAAGTCAATATTGGATTGGGTCTGCTATTATACAGTGTATAATCCTCAATTTTTATTGTTGCATTAATAAGCAGAAGACTTTCC
This sequence comes from Entomophthora muscae, assembly GCA_014839935.2. NCBI lineage: Eukaryota > Fungi > Entomophthoromycota > Entomophthoromycetes > Entomophthorales > Entomophthoraceae > Entomophthora > Entomophthora muscae. The sequence goes on from QTSX02003553.1 coordinate 40,157, forward strand.
AGCCAGAAAAGAATCACTGATTAAGCCCTAATAATGGAAACCAGAAATATCAGAATTTTACCCCCAAAGTAGGATGATAGAACTGGGACCATTTCTAAGCATCAACCAAATACAGCATAGTTTCCTAGTGCCATAATGAGCATATAAAGATACATCAAATTGATAACTGCCAGTAGCCACCTCAGGAAGAGTGTAGGCTGTAGCTGAAGTACCATATACGCCTAGCTAAGGCTAGTAGCAGCACACATGTCAAGAGTAACCAATCAAGATAGGCGCAGTCAGCAAAGATGGACCTATTACAAAATTAGCCACTGAGAACTGTCTGAAAGGAAAAGTACAAGGGTTGTTGCAGTATATATTAATACAGACACCCAAAAGGATGATATCAAGCTCTTAGTTACACCTGGATAGATTGCATCTGCTGGCTAGATTGTTCTCCAGTCCCAATAAACATAATTATCTTCAAAGTTATATTCTATTGTAGTCTCTAGTGCTCTTGCATAGGATTAGATAGAGTACATTGGCAAGGCTAACATATATCTGTAGCTTTGAACATATCAACAATAACCCAAGTTGCTCAACATCTTTCACCCACTTGAAGCAGGCAGGACCTGTGAGTACTTCCAACCAATGACGTTTCTCAGCGTCCTCCAGACCAGAGGCTCAGATAAGAAAACCCTCCAGTAAAGCGTTTCTGTGACAGATCCAAGAAATTCATTCTTGCTTTTTCATTATTCTGGTCTGACTCTTTTATGGTTTGACAGGGAATCCTTTATGTAAGCTTTGATGAGCTTGGATTCTGGGCAAGAAATCTTGGTGTTAAACTTGTTGCCATCTGGTGATCACTTCCATTTTTTTGCTTCCCATAATCTTATCTGCAGACCATCTTTTTTATTCCATGGTAGTCTTATTTAAGTTAAAAGCCAAAAACACAAAGCATAAAAAGATTGAGGGGAAAGCGACCATTGTCACACATAAGTATCATTTTTTATTAATTATTATCATGTTTCCATTATATACCAATCAGGGTACATTCAGCTGAAAACCCCTATGGTTCTGGAATCACACCTGGATTTATATCACATGTTTTATGAAATAATAGTGCCATCCAATCCAGATCTTTACCAAAAAGATCTTCACACTCTTAACCTATAAGAATGTGCCCTAATACATTCCAGAATCACCTGATTATTTCCTTAGAAATGTATTGCTTTGGCTTGAAGCATTCTGGACTTCCAGCGCCAAATCCCTGTGGAATATATGTATTCCTGATCCAATCTATCCTTATTCCAACTGGGAACCAGCTGATCAATCCTGAATGCATAGACACCATTGTCTACATTTAGCTGTTTTTTTGCATTTAATGGTTTTTGCGTTAAAAACCCATTAAAACTTTTTGAAACTCAAACCAGGTGCCACCACGGTGCCCAGGAACTTTCCCAGGCGGCACCCCAGCACCTGAAATTTTCACTGGGTGGTGCTTTAAAAATAGATTAGGCGGCACTTCTCACCTAACTAATTTGCCAAAACGGCGCTTTTAAACCACAATTTGGGGGTTTACTTTTGGCTAACCTTAACCAAACTTCTTGACACAGTCAAGGCAATTAAACAATATAATTAAATCCTCATTAATTATATTCCCAGTTTATATAATTAATCTTCCCAGTTAATTAATCTGTTTGAAGACAACAAGTCTTTACTTGACACAGTCAAGTTTATTTTGGCCCTATAATTAAATCCTCATTAATCATATTCAAGGGTATCAATTAATTAACCTTCCTAGCTAATAAATTACGTTTGAGACACCTAGTCTCATAATCTGAATTGTTCAGATTATTCATTTTGGCCCTCAATTAGTACAGCCTAATTGATTCCTGGGTATTCATTACTACGCTGGAAAGTCTCTCCAAGGCCAATCCTATTATTTTGAATTTCAACCTATGAAATTCATCATAATTCAACCTCTTTGTGAAACCACAGCCCAATGTGACTGTAGTACAGTCACAGTTTCCTTCCTTAAAATTTCCAGAGAGTGGTGACATTTTGGCAAGCATAGGCTGGACTTTTTCACCATGGGCTTTTTCTGCCCCTGTATTGGACTCTGTGAGGATCCAGAGCCAACCATTCTAACTTACCATTATCCTGCCCTTGCTGACCTTTATTTCTGGAACCTTCCTGTGAAAAAACTTTGATGAGCTTTGCCTCCAGGGAGGCAATTTTATGAGACAGCACTTTGTTGTCATCCTGCCATCTAGTCATTATCTCAACACTATTTTCTTCTCTTTCTCTTAGGGCCTCAATCATATAGTTTGCCTTGACTTTCACCTGTTGTAAAATTTTGTTACATCCTACTAACAAGTTCCATGAATCCCACACATAGATTTGATTTCCTTGAGAGGGGATACCTTCTTTGGAAAATTAATTGGAATATAATTCTTTGAGCACAGCTTTCACTTCCACCAAAGACTCCTGGGCACAGTCTTTGTCACCTCCAGACTTTCCCAAGCTTCCTCAAGAGAACTTGTAGGAATTTCTTTCCTAGAAGCCTGTTGTGAAGTGATTGGTTAAACTAGCCTTCACTGTAACAGGCATTGATCCATTAAACTTGATGAATGAGAGAGAGCAATAGTACTCTTGCACTGGATGAAAGGGTGTTCCTACCAATTACCTAAGTTGTCCTTCCAAGCCATATTAACTAATGATTGTCCAATCATGAGGTTAATAGTGGCAAAGCCTACAGAGAGATCTGGCAATGAGGCAGAGGATCCTGGCGCTCAGCAGATTCTATCAATATCTAAATATCTATATAACTATATTTCTTGATAAATAAATAAAGGATCAAGATTTACAATTACTATACTTTATTATATGTGCTAAGTTGAAGAACTATCTTAACTTAGTATTTGGTAAACAATAGGTTGTAATTTGAGTTAAGCAAACTAAGCACACAATCACACCATAACCGCAAATACAACTCAGCTGCTGTTTCCACACAAAGTACTCCAAATTTTGCTCTTTTGAATGATAACAAAGAAGACATGATAATTGAAAAGGTAATTGAGGGAAAAGCATTAAAATCAACAATATATATTTATTAAAATTTTGCTGTTTTTGTTTATATACCATTTGGGGCATATTCAGCTGAAATTCCTCTGGTTCCTGAATCAACCTCTTATTTATATCACATGGTCTATGACATAGATGTCATCCAAACCCAGATCTTTACCCAAAGGATCCCCACATTTCTCAACCTATGAGAATTAACCTACAACAAGAAGGAATCACATAACACCTTTTGTCTTGATGTATTAATTTGGCATGGAGCTTCCTCAGCTCCTGGTGCCAAACCCTGTGGAATATACACACCCCAAAACTCAGCTATTGATGTTCTAACTGGCAACAAGCTTATCAAACCTGAATAAACATTCACTTTTGCATGTATTCAGTTTTCATTGGTTAATTGAGGCCCTGTCAATTAAATTGATTAACCTACATGATTAATCAACTTGGCTTAAAGACACCTAGTCTTCACTTGACACAGTCAAGTCAATGTTAGCCCAATTATTAAATCCTTATTAATCACATCTGCAGGTATATTTAATTAACCTGTGGAGTTAAATAAAGCATTTGCAAGACACCTAGTCCCCAAAATTGACTCAGCCAGTCTTGCCTCAATTTTAGCAGTTAGAACGGCCTAACTGACAACCCATATTCTATTATTTTACTAAATATAGATACCCAGTTTCCAGGAATATTTATAGGAAGGATTCCTATCAACCCTATCTATATAAAATAAACACCAAAAACAAAAAAGCTTTATATTTTGGAGTATTTATTTGGCTAAATGCTCAAAAGTGACTGTCATACAGTCACAATTGTCAATGGGTTAAAGCCCCACATCTGCAGATGGGTTCTTGTAGGGTGCTGCACCTCCATAAATAACTGCTATAAGGTCATTGTGGAAGCTAACAATCAGGACTCAATGTGATCCAAAGATTCAACAATGCACCTCCCCAACCTTGTCCTGTACCCAGCAGCACCCACAACTAAGTAGGCCTCTGGCAACCTCATCAGCAGGAAAATGGGACCAAACATCTTGTGAGGGGGAGCTCTAATTAGCCCAGATCAGGGATTTGGGAAAACTCTAGGGGTTGTAGATACAAGAGGTTCTGCAACCCCAATTGATCCCCACTCTCAATCTCTCCTTGCAAAAAAACCCAGTGATTACAATGTGCATAATGTTGAGACCCTCAATGTATTCCAGGTCCATAGTGACAACCCTGTCCTTCAAGCCAGCCATTCTTCAAATAAAGTTACCTGCTTGGACTATCCCTTTTGTTTCTGTGGGAACACCCACAAACTTTTGGTAGACATTAAAACCAGTCACACCATGGTCAACCAAGAATTTTCATATTCTCAGCAATTAGACCAAGTGCCTAGTTGATTCAAAGCCATTAAATTAGCTGGCTCCCATAGAGTGAGGATTACCCATGAGACAGTACCCTTCTCCGTAAGAATAGGAAACATCCAGGTTAAGCTCTCTGGGCCAATCATTGCAGGACTCAGCCATGAAATCTTTGCTGGTCTTGACTGGCTGCAACACAACTGTCCCTATATCAACTTGGATAAGTCTGTCATCACCCTCAACAGAAATGGGGTGGATTTCCAGATCTATCCTGTCAAAATGAGCAGGTTGCTTCATGATACTGTGTTTGTCAGACTCACAGAAATGGGTACGTACAACTTCAAGGGGGAAACTCAACTTTAATCAATGCTCAGGTGAGGTCATCTTCTCCAAACCATCTGTGGCATCTCCTTTGACCACCACACCTCCATCAGTACTTACAGCACTCCTTGAATAGTACAAGGACGTCTTTAGTGAAACACTAGACTAGTTGCTGCCTACCCAAGAAATACAGCATGCTTTCCAGTTGCAAGGGTTGTTGCCCAAGGCATGCCCACTTTATTATCTGACGCCCAAGGAAGACAAGATTCTCTGTCAACACCTTGTGGACGCACTAAATAAGGGCTTCATTTGCCCCTCCCTCTCATCATACAGGGCTGATGTCTTCTTTGTAGCCAAGAAAGACAGGTCCCTTTGATAAATGACCAACTACTGTGCTCTAAATGAGGTGACTGTCAAAAATAAATACCCCTTACCGCTAATTGACAACCTGTTTGACACGCTTGCAGGTGCAAAGGTCTAAAGTAAGATTGATCTCACTGTGGGGTACAACCAGGTCTGCATTGCACCAGGGGATGAGGCAAAAACTGCCTTCCACACATGGTACGGGTTGCTTGAGTGTTGTGTCATGAACTTTAGAATGACCAACGCTCCCTCCACCTTTGCCATGTTGATGAACAAAAAATTTAAAGATTTGATTGGAAATTGTGTTGTTGCATAAATTAACAACATTATTGTCTTCAGTAAAGATCAAACCACACACTTTTAACACCTCTGTGCTGTCCTCAACACCCTTTGGAAGAACCTGCTGAAGGCCAAGCCTTCCAAATGTAAATTTCTCAGGCCAGAGCTCCTATTCCTTGGGAATACCATCTCTGCTCAAGGGATAAAGTCCAACCCCGCCAAAATCAAGGCAATCACAAGCATGCCACCCCCACCAATGTGGGCCAGGTGTGTACCTTCTTGGGCATGGTTGGCTATGTGCAAAAATTCATCCCCAACTACAGAGAAATAAGTTCACCCCTCACTGAGCTCTTAAACACAAAACAGCGCTTCCACTGGACTCCTGCCAGAGAGCAAGCCTTTAAGACGCTGAAGCAAAGACTTACAACTGCACCTGTATTACAATTTCCCAATAAGAACTGTCAATACAAACTCAAGACTGATTCCTCTGACAGGGCCATAGGGGGCGTGCTAAGGGTGGAAACTGACAAAGGTTTTTCCTCCCTGTGACTTACAAATCCAGGAAGCTCACCAACTCAGAGCAACGCTACCCCATACATGACAAGGAGTTAGCGGCAGCTGTGCACTGTGTTGAGAAATGGCGCTGTTACCTGAAAGGTGCCACCTTTTCACCCCACATCCTGACAGATCATAAGTTGCACCAGTACTTAAATACACAGTCACAATTAATGAGGTGCCAGGCAGGCTGAGTTGAGTGCCTGTCCCCCTATCAGTTATGCATCAAATACAATCCTGGAAAGGAACTTGTTACAGCTGATGCCCTCTTCAGATTGTACATAGAGTCCATCACAGGAGACAATGGGTTAGAACTGGACTGGCCAATGCTCTACCTACGCCCTGAGGCCACCTGTTAGGAAGGACTTTATTCTGTGACTATCTCCAAGTTGAAGGACAACAAAAGCCAGTTCACCACTGATGCTGGTAACGTCTGCCACCAGGAAGAGACAGGTGAGGAGATGGCTTATATTTCACCACACAGTGGGGGATACCATACTACACTATCAACTCACCTTGGGTCACATCAGAGGATGTAAACTCTTCAAAATCATGAAGTGTAAGGTTTGTTTGCCCTGTATGTGCCAAGACATCTTGGACCTCCTCAAGAAATTTGTGCTGTGCAAAAAGAACCTGTCTAAACCTGCCCCTCCCAAGTCTGTCCTACCCATTAAAGCCATGGAACCCTTTGAGCAGTGGGCCCTTGACATTGTTGGACCTCTACCCAAAGACAGACTAGGCAAGAAGTACATCATTACAGCCATCAACTATTTCACCTGTTGGCCAGTAGCGTGGGCAACCACTAACCAAACTGCCACCACCATCACCTGCTTCATTGGCAAGGTGATTGTGGCCCGCTTTGGGCGGCCCAAGCGTCTCATCATGGATGGTGGACCTGAGCTTGTAGGGCATATAATGAAGGCATACTACACTAAGAATGCCCTCCAAAGAATAGTTACAACTCCCTACCATCTCCAAGCCAATGGACGTGTGGAGTTTAAAGTTCTGTGACCCACCTTTGGCCCTGAATTGGGATGTATTTCTCAGACCATCAAAGAAAGTGGCCTGCATGCAGGCAAAATCCCTCCAAAGCCTGGAGGGCCTGGCCCACACGGTAGATGAACGCTTTGTATTGGTTTTTCTGGCTGAAGTCCCAATCCTTCCTTTGGTGTCTGCTCCCACTGCAGAGGAGACACTAATCCAGCTAGATTTCTTGATGTCCTGGTGTTGCCCTGTCCTAAGACAGCTAGTGGGCCAACAGGAAAGTGCGGGCTGATGGAGCAAGGTAGGCTTAATCTGCTGCCCAAGAAAATTGGGTATCAAATCCTGCAATTGATGGAATCCCAGGCAACCAATTCCTCAGGCCCAGAAGTCCCTTGGCCCAAAATAATTGGGTTCAGGAGCCCTCTGGCTGGGACGTCAGAGGAAGGCATTAGGGGAAATGCGCACCCTGAGTCCTTGGAAGGCTCCTAGCCAATTGGGGGACTGAGCCCAACATTTGGGTCTGCTGCTCCTATTTCTCTTGGACACAAACCAGGGGAAGATTGGCCAGTGGCTTTTAACGGGCTCCCCTTTAGATTGCTTTCCAATAGCCCCTTTAAAAAACTCCCAGCCCTATCACCCCCCTTTGCATATAATAGAAGCATGGGCTGTCAGGCCCCTTGCTTACCAATTCCAATATTTGCATGAAACTCCTGACTTTGCAAATCTTTTGTATTTTTAAGGTTCATTTAATAATAAAGGTATTTTTCCCAACTCCTGCTGCTGTCCCCTCCTCATCTTGCTTTTTCCTGGTCTGCCTGCCTGTCTGTCTGCCCGCCTGTAGTTTTTATTGGGAATTGTTCCAAGAAGATCTAAACCAGCCTGTACCCTGTTACTTTCCCAGAGCACTTTTTTGTCCGCCCATAAGTTCTAGTAAAAGGGACCCCTCTGATATCATGTTGTATTATTGGTATAAGGTGGCTATGTGGATATTGTTGCCTATCTCCCTATTGTTCTAGTTCACCATCCCTGTCTCTTGGAGAAAACTTTCCCTGATTTCTCAAACTCCTGGTTTTGCTCCTGGTCTGCTTTCTAATGTCATTGGACATCTCAACCAGGTCCTCACCAACTTAGCATCCTATGTTTTGTTCCCTTGGTCAGCCTCTTACCTTGAGGGATTGTTGCCCCCTCCAGAATCCAGAACTACTAAAACCCCTTTTTCTGACTTGGCCAATCCTCTCCTCACAGTAGTCTCAGCTCCCTTCCTATCCTTCTTGCACCAGATCCCTGTGTTAGATCCAGATGTCCCTCTCACCCAGGATTGCTCTCTGTGGTTGCTTACCGGGGCCTTGGTCATGGCCTTGGATGCATATTTCCCTCCCCTTTCACAGCCGGTCTCCTTTGGGAGGCCCCTTTGAACAGCTATCCCAGTCTTGCACTGGATGGCATCCTGATGGTTAGTCCCACCAGGATGGGAGCCAGACTTTGTTAGTCTAGCTCCCCTCTCTTACATAGAGCATCTAAATGGTTTGTTGGTCCAACTGATTGCCAAGCTCTCACAGGAGCATCCCAACACTGCATGGACTGAACACCTGCCCACCGCCTTCCTCATCTTAGGGCAAGAATTAACAGGGGCACCAGGTTCAGCCCCAGCGCCTTGGCCTTTGGAACTCCTGACAGCTTGCTGGGGGTGAATCAAGGGGGAAAAATCCACAGTTCCCAAGAAAACTCCCTTGTCAACCACCCCCTCCCTGAGCCAGTGGCATGCTAAAGCCTGGGACATTGAACACAAGCAAATTGAAGGGGGGGAAACACCTTGAGGCAAGGTAAACTGTAGGTGATCCTGTCTATGTCCTCAATCCCAATTCAGCCATACTGGAACCAAACCACCTGGGGCCCTTCAAAATAGCTGCAGTCTATGACAACCACACCTACCAACTTGAAGATGCCCAAGTAAACACTAAAAAGCTTTACCACAATTGCTTGCGCCCCTGTTGTGCCATCCTCACACAAAAGTTATTGGTGAAGACCTTCCTAGATCTCCTGCAAACTCTGATCCTGGTGTCTGACAACAAGCAGGGGGCAAGGGGGTGTTGCAATCAAGTTTCCCTTCTTGCCTGCCAATGTATCTTAAAATACACAGGGGGCGCTCAATGAGTTGCCTCTTGATGTATCTAACAACATGAACCAATCTGATGGCAATGTCAAACTGTGAGGACTTTCTCCTAATTAGGAGCAGACCAATTTGACCTGTTGATCCCCACACAAGTTATTCTTGGCTCTGGACCTTACATGGAACATTCCAGCCGTGTGGCCTTACAGCTTTCCCTGTATAGTGTATTAATCATAATATTCTGCAATAAACAATACCTTATTCTGTTCATTATTGTCCTTTCTATTTGACTGTTGCCTGCCCCAATCAAATGCTGAACTCTAATTGGTTCATTTTCACCATATATATGCTTAAGAAGCTAGGAAGTCTCTCTGGCTTTCAGAGATGAGATCAGCAGGCCTTTGGTCTTCTCTTGGTAGGCTATATTTTGAGCATGGGTGTTGGAAATGATGTAGCCACTGCAGCCAGAAGTAATTCTGGGATCCCAAGACCAGCTTGTGGTGAGATAGAGCAGGTTTAATGAATCAATTTACAAGTAAACCAATTGTGTTCATTGACTCCAAAAAAACTAGGAGGGAGGCCAAAATTCAACAGGAAGGGATAGAGGTCCTCAGAGATGTTGTTGTAAAAGTTGAAGCAAAGGGTTGATAGTTTCTACAAACAGTTAGTCAGGGACCTAATTCTTATTACTATACCTGTTGATGGTATAGTGGCAGCCTGTGAAAGGACAGAAGAATATCAAGGTATAAAGACAAACCTGATGTTTATTATGATAGTATCACACTTATATAGTGTGAGGCGGGGAATTGCCACCAGGGGAAGGGAGGCACAGACAGAAGGACTTCCCTAATGGAGGAGAGTAATTTGGCACAGCAGAAAGTCCCACGCAAGAGAACAACTGGTTTCCTGCGGCTTTCCTTAAGGAGGCAGATATAAATACCTTTGTTGTTCTATTATTAACCTCAGAAGTAAAGCCTGTGCCTTATGCGCATTTGAAAGGTGAATCAAACACCCGTTTTAGAGGCGTTTTAAACATCTTTATCACTAGTAAAATCAGGATGCATTAGCGCAATTGCACAATTGTTCTGTCACTCAATCCCTAGGTGAACAACTTTACATCTAATCCATTCAGGATCTGCAACAGATGTACTCTGGGATACCCTAAGTAATAGTACCAGAGTAGAGGGGGGATCAGGTAGCTTTACAGGCTTTCATCAAATCTAAGCAAGAATATGAAAAGAGGCCCTTGAGGGCCCAGGCAACAACACCATTATCAGAGGAGTACATGAAGCATCATAAATATCCTCTTCTAGAGGAGAACTAGAAGCTTTGTGTGGACTGGGTCCTTCTTTAACCACAGGCAAAGGACCAGAAAGCATATGGGGGAATGTAGTAACCAAGGGGCTTGCAACCCCTGCAGTAAGCACCATTATATGTTGTGTTTGGCTCTTGTGTTTGACATCCAAGAGGGAACAGCGTAAATCCTTTATAATAAGAGCTTTGAGGTTTGATCTAGCCAAATTTAGCCTTTGGGGCAAAGGTAAGGATTCATATCTGAATTTAATGATAACTAGGTCAGTAGATATTAATCTCTGTACTAAAGAAAAAGAGGTTTTGAAGTGAAGAAATCCAGCAAAAATGTTGATAAGTCAAACTTTTGTTTGGAAAGAAATAAAAGTTATATACTGTATTAAGTTGTTGAACACTTATTAGCAGGACAGAGGGCAATAAGAGTCTTGGCATAGTATTAGGACTATAATAAGTCAGCTGATACAGTCTGAAATACGTGGGCATATATACCCATTGTTTAAGGAAAGGGGGCTATTATTAAAGTCAAAAGCAAAACTAGTTAAGTCTTTGAAAGTGTGTTATGATTCACAGGGATAATCAAAACAACCTGAATCACACAATTCACAGTACCTTTAGACAGAACACCACCTGCCACTACTGCACCACCAATATGATGCACATCTGTTGCTGTACAGATTCACACTATATCAAAAACCCCAAAAGATGTCTAAAAATCACCAAAAAAATTATTCTTCAAGATCACAAAACCTTGAAAGCAGCCAAGAATATACCAAAATTAAAAACAAGTGGATAACTGATTAATAAATACATCACTGAATACAGTGTAGTAGTGCATGAGATCCTATTGTACTACTATGAACAATAAAAAATATTTAACAATAAAAATTAAAATATATAAATGTAGATATGTTTTTAATAATTAAATTAGTGTTTATACAAGCATTTTATATACAGAAGTCAACTTCCAGTATTTTTAAATTTAGTTTTTGATGTGCATCCCTGAATCACTAGTAAGATTAGCTTAATATTCTTAATTGTAAGTTTACATTGGGGTTGAAAAACTGGCAGTCAGCTTCCCCCAGCGTCTCTCAGGAATAGTAACCCTCAAAAATGATTAATATGGAAGAACCCAGTATTTTAAGAGTCAACTTTTTTATTTTATTCTTGAAGAGAGATGATTTGATCCTCTTGGTATGATTGATCATTTTTATGTTATGGTTTAGTTGGCAACAGATTCTTAATATTGATTAATATGGGCAAGTGCCTAAAGTTGAAGTGTGGAGACCAAAATCTCCAAATCAATGGATTTTTTGATCTCTGCACTTTTTTTCAATAAAAATTTCCCCCAAAAAATTTAATGTTTTTTCTTAAATTTGACTTTCTTAAAATGTTTTCACTAGTAGCTAAAATTGGAAAACCAAGTTTGAAGTGCCCAAATCAATGTAATTTAAAACACACCTTAAATTAATTTGGCTTTTAAAATAGGTATCATTCATCCTTTTGAATATAGGGGACAAAATTGAAAGTGCAGAAATCAAAGTCTGGAAGTCTCTTTAATTTAATATTTGAGGCCCAAAAATTAAAATATACTTAATATTGATTCTATCACTATGTAAATGATCAGAAAAGCTTCAAAAGCATATCAAACTCAACCAAATAAGCTAAAACCTATCATACAGGCTCACAATCACCTGTAGATTATTTGATTAAAATTTAAGTGATTTTTATTATGTAAAAGATAGAGTGCTGAATGAAAAAAACCTGATATGATCACTTAGTAAATTACTGGGTGTAGTAATAGAGTGTGCAAATCAAAAATGTTTCAAATCAGAATTCAAAACACACTGATTTAGTGCTCACTGATATATTTTAAATTATGATTGGGATTTAATATTTTATTAACTAAGCTCCAATAGATGTTTATAATCAAAAGTGCGGAAATTGAAAGTGCATTTAAACCAAACAAATGCTCTACATTGAAAACCCATAATAATTTAACCAGTGTAAGTTTAAAGCTTAAAAGTAGCGTTTTAAAGTTAAAGACTTGCTTTAAAGCATAGTAGAGTTTCAAGCCATTTTGGTTAGTTTCTAATAGATTTTTAAAAGGTTTATTAAAAATGGCTGATTTTGGCAGTTTTTAGAAAAATATTAAATTAATTTAATAAGTTACAATGTTTCCTTATTTTTTTAGGGAGTGTCAAAATTGAAGTGCCAAAATCAAAACTCCTTAATTGTCTGATTGAAACCCCCCTTTTGCTCCTTTCAAAACATCATGAATTTAACTACCTCAATTAAAATATTTATTAAAACTAACAAAATATAGTACACAGCACTCTGAATTTCAGACTCTGCTTAAAAAATGATATTTTTATTAATAATTCATATTCTTTTTTACTAACCAAAAAATACTAACTTTGAGCCATCTAGATGCCCCCAAGTCAACTCCCATCAACCCAAAGAAGGCAACCCTTCCAGATCCAAGAAGCCTGGTCCCAAGAACAGCAATAAGATCACCAAGAAGGCCACCAAGAAGACCCCTGAGCCCTCCTCCTCTCCAGAAGAGGAGCCTTCTGAAGAGGAACCTACCCCCAGCCCTCCAAGAGCCCAACTGGGCACAAGTTTGTCCACATTCAGGAAGATGAAGAGGAGACGCCCCCTCACATCTCAGAAGAAGAACATGAAGACCTGTAAAGCTCTAGAGATGCTACACCAACTGAGGATGGCTTTGAGACCTGGTATATCTTTAAAGCCCAAAATATATGCAATTATGAAGAGGAATTCTGACTGCCAGATATCCTGCCCATCTCCTTCCCAATAATGTCCTCCAAGGATAATGCTTGGTTCTACCATGATGGATTTATGTTTAAGTGTAATTATTAGCAGAATAACTTGGTGCTACATCATTACATGTGATAAGGAGCGCCTTTTGGGGAAGCTTTGAATATAAAAGTAGTAAGAGAAGAAGTATATTTTATTGTATAATACTTTAGACTTATATAGCTTTAGCTGTGGCGGAGATTTAGTTGGATCAAAACAAGGGGCTGGTCATGTGCTGGATGGGTTTGAGTTGCTGGATACCTGGACAGTCATGTGATATTGGTTTGGTGCCATTTTTGGTATGTTGAATGGTATATTGGAAAGGCACCAAATTGAACAATGACTGGATGTTAGGTGTGATGGCAATAGCCAGAATACTTGTACATCCAGACCCTCAACACACCCCTTCCTTAAGGGGTTACTCAGGTACATCAGGAGGGGGCTTTGTCTTGACGGCGGCCGCCTGATGATCCTGGAGTTGTTTATTAGTGAGCACCAATTGGGTTGAGTGTTCCCCTTTGCTAGGGCAGAGGCAAGATCTGTGTTACTTTTTGGTGATGGGCTCTTTGGCACCCTGGAACTTAACCAGGTAGGTGTTCCTGTCTGGTCATTATCTGATGATTATTACTGGTCCTCTGTGTACTGAGTCTAGCTTCTTTCTGTTCCCAGCTAGGACCCAGATGGGGGAGTTGATGGGAAGTGGGTCCTCTGTTGAGGTTACCTTTTGGGCTTTGAGTTTTTTTGTTTCTGCCAGTTTGGCTTTGAGGTGTATGTGTTGTAGATCTGGTTTCTGTTCTACTGTGGGAGGTTTCCCCCAGGGGGATCTTCACATATGGTTGATTATTGTGGGTGACTATTTCTGGATTTTACCTGTATTTTAGTTCAAACAGTAAGTATCCTGTCCCTTGATTGGTACAAACCTGGGATACTAGTAATGCATGTTTCAAATAGAGTGGCCATGTGTCTTTGGCTTTGCCATCCATTATTTTCTCCAGGGTTTTATAAAGGCTGCTATTCAGGCGTTCAATTCTGCTGTTGGCCTGTGGCCTGTAGGGCAAGGTTGTGGAGTGTTTGATGTTCTTTGTTTTTAGATTGTTGTTTACTATGTGGCCTGTTAGCTCTTTTGCTCAATCTGTTATGATGTAGTCTGGAGTGCCGTAGTCCGCTATGATTGCTTTATTGATGAATCAATTTATTGTTTCTGCCTTGTGATCTTTTGTTGCCCAGCAGATGGGCCAAAATGTGGCAAAGTTGATGGCTACAATCAGAAAACATTGATTTATTTGGTTTCTGGGAAGTGTCCCACTACGTCCAGTCCCCAAACCTTAAATGGTTCAGGGTCCGGTACTGGGTTATCTGTTGGCTGTGGCGCCTTGGTGCTGGCGTATTTTTCACACACTATACACTTTTTAAGAACATCAATTATGTCTTGCTTCAGGTTGGGCCACCATACTATCTCTTTAAATGTAAGATATAGGTTGTTAGCCTTTGTGTGTCCTAGCAGACGGTGATGTCTTAGTATAGTGTTGACTCTTTGTGCAAGTGGAATGTATGGAATGTGTTTGTCCTTGATGATTTGGTATACCATGTCATTTGATAAATTGAAATGTTTTTCATTCCTTACAAGTATATCATGGGTTAGTTAGTGTGTGGAGGGATCCTTTCCTTTTGTCTTGTACTCAGTGTTGTATAGGTTGGGCCAGTCAGGGTCCAGGTGGTCAGGGTGATCCTCTCTTGGCTGGCATAGCCTAGAGAGACCATTGGCTGTGACTGGCTCTGCCCCCTGTTTGTATTGGATGTCCAGGTTAAGCTGTTCCAGCAAGGACATCCATTTGGCTTGTCACCGTACAAGTGTGTTCTAAGTTTTAAAATAGATTAAGGATTTGTGGTCAGTTAGCACTCAGACGTTTAAGTGTCCTTTGAGATAACATCTCCATTTTTTGCATGTGTGGTATATTGCTAGCAATTCTTTATTGTGCATTGGGTACCTTTTCTCAGTGTTTGTTGGCTTTCTGCTTTTGTAACATACTGGCAGGAAATCTTGCTGCCCTGGCTGACAGATGCGAGGACTGCGCCAATGGCGGTGTCACTAGCGTCTGAATCAAGCTCATAGCACCTGTTATTATTAGGATATTGCAAGATTTGTGCTTCAATCAAAGCTTGTTTTAATAGCTTGAAATTCTTGTCGCATTCTGGAGTCCAGAAAAATTCCTTTTTGGCATTACCTTTGGTTAGGTCATTGATTGGTGCGGTGAGCTTTCTGCAGTCTTTGATGTCTTTCCTTAGGTAAGCTACCATACCGAGAAAGCATCTTACTTGTTTCACAGAGGTGGGGTGTTGCATGTTATTTATGGCTTTTATTTTATCTGGGTCTTCTTTGATGCCACCATCAGAGACAATGTGGCTAATAACAGGAGTTCCTTTTCCATAAATTGGCACTTACTAGGCTTAGTGTATAGTTTTTGTGTTGCGAGTTGATTGAGTGTCTTGCAGACATGTGTGAGTAATCCTCTTTTTTTTGAAAATATGATGATGTTGTCAAGGTAGCTTAATGTATTTGAGAGACTGTTTAGAGCCTGGTTCATCATGGTGACAAATGTTTTGGGAGCGTTAGTCATCCCAAAATTCATTACTTTACATTCAAACAACCCAAATTGTGTGTGGAACACAATCTTTGGTATGTCTTTCTCTTTGACTTCAACTTGGTTATAACCAGATATGAGGTCGATTTTTGAGAAAATTTTTGCCTGGAGAGCCTTGCAAATAAGTCTTCTATGAGGGGAAGTGGATATTTATTTTTTACTGTACTTGCGTTTAGTGCTCTGTAGTTGGTAACTAAGCAAAGAGATCCTTCTTTCTTCTTTACAAAGAAAACTGCTGCCCCCCACAGGGATTCAGTTAGACAAATGAATCCTTTGGATAGAATGTCCTCAATATGAGCTTTAAGTGTTTGGGTCTCCATGGGGGAGAGTCTGAAGAGGGGTGCAGGTTTGGGCATGGCTTTGCATAAGTTGATGCCATGTTTGACCTCTTGTTTGGGGTGTAACTCTGTGAGTTCTTCCTTGAATACATGAGTGTATTCATTAAGGAGTGCTGCAAGTTCTGGGCATTGGATCTTTTGAGTTTGTATGTTATTAAATTTGGAGTACCTCATTATGTGGAGGGTACTGTATTTGGTTAAATGTTCAGAATCATCTTTATTTATGACTTGGACAAATACTGTGTCTCTTAGAATGAGGTTGTTGGGTTCTTTGAGAATGTTGAAATTGACTCCATTGCATTTGATGGTCATGGTTTTTGTTTTCCAACATACACTGGAGTTCACTTGGGTGAACCACTACATGCCTGCTACAATGTTGTAGTTTATTTTGTTCATGATAAGTTCTTTGATGGACGTCTGTATGCCTTGGAGGTCAATTCTGAAGGGAGTTGTTTTGCCTTTAAGTAAGACTTTTGATTTATCTGCCATTCTGGCGTATTTGAAATTGGATTTGACAACTGGTATTTTGTACTTGGTTACAAAAGGTTTGCTAACCATGATGTGTTATGCACCAAATTCAAATAAAATCTTATGTGTATGAGATTTTTAAGTGCATGGATAGACAAGAAGTTGTGAGCAATCTTTAATTTTTACGTTCATAAAAATGGAGGACTGCAGGACACGTGGGATGAGAGCAGCAAAGTTTGTGCCTTGGTACAGTTTCTTGTCAAGTTGGGGGGAGACAGGGGCACTTAATCCTGTTCCCCTCCTCTTTTCCCTGTTCCTCTGTTTTGAGACCTTCGAGGTCAGAGAATGTGGGGTTAGATTCATAGCAGATTGCTACTATAGAGTTGTTAACTTTGGTGTGTCCTCTTTCTTGGGACGGTAGCAGTTTGTGCTTTGGCTGTGATTGTCATTGTTACAATTGGAGTTGCTGTTGCTATGATTGGTATTTTGGCGTTTATTGCCATTGTAGTTCTCTCTGCCATTGCTGTTTGAGGAGTGGTTGCCGTTGCATGCAGCATATTCCATGTTGGCGCGTTTTTCAGGATATTTGGCTTCAGCAATGAGCGTGGGCATGGAGGTATTTGCTTCTGGGCAGATGAGGGGCGCAACAGAGGGTTTCATTCTGTTTATGAATGATGCTCTGGTGTGTACGTTGTCAGCTTGTGCTGGGTTTTGAGCTTTACTGTGTATTTCCTTGAATTTGTTGGCGTAAGCTGCAATAGTTGTCTTCTGAGGAAGATCACTGAGCTGTATTGCAATGTCTTGGAGAGATTCAGTGACACAGAAATTGTGGGTGATGTTGGCTTTGAACTCTTCCCAGTTGTTAAGCTGGTTGTCAGTTTGTGAGCCAACCCATTTAGCAAACCAGTTAGCTGCAGCCTTGTATAGACACTTGCTGGCTTCCTGGACCCATTTTTTGTGGGGGATGCGGCTGGCGCAGAGTTTGGCAACTGTGTGGTCTATCCAGTTGATGATGTTTTATTTGTTTTTACCAAAGAACTTGTTGATACCAATATACTTGGTGTTGGTCACTTCACCTATGATAGGTGGTTGTGTGTTTGTTTGTGGTTTTAGAGAGCAACTGTATTGAATTATCTTGGCGCATGCTTTGGGCATGATCAGTCCTTCAAATATGGTGCATCCACTAGGAATATCTTCATTGATGTTGTGGGCGCGTAAGTACGTTTTCCAGGTATCCTGGGATATTGCCTGGTTGAGTACGTGGGCAAAGGTGGGCAGGTTCTGTTCAGTCATTTTCTTTTTCATCAGCGTGGTAAAAAAACTGTAGTGCTACCAGTGATAAGGAGTGCCTTTTGGGGAAGCTTCAAATATAAAAGTAGGAAGAGAAGAAGTATATTTTATTGGATAATACTTTAGACTTATATAGCTTTAGCTGTGGCAGAGATTTAGTTGGATAAAACCAAGAGGCTGGTCATGTGCTGGATGGGTTCAAGTTGCTGAAACCTGGACAGTCATGTGATATTGTTTTGTTGCCATTTATGGTATGTCAAATGGTATATTGAAAAGGCATCAAATTGGGCAATGACTGGATGTTAGGTGTGATGGCAATAGCCAGAAAACTTGTACATCCAGACCCTCAACACAAGTGTGAGGGGCCTACCTGCCCCACCTGTCTGACTACAGCTGGGTTCACCCAGTTTAAGAAGCTGAATAATCAGCACACGTTCTGGAACCAACTGGGGTATATCAGCGCCTAATAAAGTGATACCTGCTCCAGAGGCAGCCTTTTAACAGGGGCCTTACCTCCCAGGAGATAGTCACTAGGGCTATTCACAACTTGATCAGTTTTCAAAAGATAGCTGTTGGTACTTTTAGTTCCCTTCAAAAGTATGTGAGTGATAATTTCTGGAAGTCTGACAATGTAGGAAGA
This sequence comes from Entomophthora muscae, assembly GCA_014839935.2. Classification (NCBI taxonomy): domain Eukaryota; kingdom Fungi; phylum Entomophthoromycota; class Entomophthoromycetes; order Entomophthorales; family Entomophthoraceae; genus Entomophthora; species Entomophthora muscae. The sequence goes on from QTSX02003553.1 coordinate 58,680, forward strand.
AGTGCCACCTCCCTCCTGGATCTGGATATACCCAATGAGCTCAGAGTCACCTCCAAATATGAACAGTTTCTCTTTATGATAATGGTCCTGATGAGCATAAAAGAACAATATGCTATGCCACCCAAGAAAACCTTATAAGACTGATGACAGCTGATATCTGGTTGGCTGATGGGACCTTCTCACCATGCCCTAAGATCTTTTCCAGCTTTGGTGCATCCATGGGAATTATGGTGATAAGGTTTTACCAATGGTTTACTCTCTAATGTCAGGACAAAATGAAGATGATTATACTCATGTCTTGGAGATTCTAAAGGGGAAGTTGGATCTCCTCTTTCCCTATTGATGCCCCCACTTCTACCCCCAAGAGGATGATTTCTAAAATCCCAAGCCAACCTGATGATGAGGAAACATCAGAGCCTTAACATACCCACCTTTTTGCTGACTTTGAGCCTGCTCAGTCCAACGCCTTCAAAAAGGCATTTAAGAGCAAGCCTCATGGTTGCTTTTTTTACTTCTGAAAATGCCTCAGAAGAAAGCTGCATAGCTTTACTGAGCTCAACAGACTGGTCACTAGATCAACCTCCCAGGAGCCCAAGGCGGCTTTCAACTCCTTTTCAGCCATTGCCTTGGTGATAAAAGAGGACTCCAGCAAAATCTATGAGGCCTATTAGAATACCAAGTATATGTAGGACAATGCTGCTCTATTTACTCCATTTGTTGATTACTTTGAATGCCAATGGATTGGAAAACTTGAGACCAGATGCCATGAAAGAAAGGAAAACAAGATTGAATGGAACCAGTTCAGGTTTTTTAAGAATAAGATAATGAAAAACTACTTCCTCCCTAGAAAGCTGGCACAACAAGTTTGCCAACTGTGTTAGGGTGAAGAAACCCAAGTTTAATGTCCTGATCAATAAGCTCAAAGTTGAACAGGCAACCAATGAAACTCTTTACCAGGAGTTTTTAGATGGACATCAAAGTGTTTCCCAGAGCAGCAAGGGTCTCAACAGCTTTGAGATAGTCACAAAAAACTCCCTTCTTCCCTACAACTCTTCTAACTGGCTCACCCATCTTGAGAGTTTGCAAAAGTTCACTAATATTCCAAATTAAATCTTGCATTGCTTTTACTTTCTTTTAGTTTTATGTTGTGATAGTAAAGATTTTACCATACAAATACATTTAAAGTAGTTTTTTGTTTTTAAAAGTAAAAAGAGGTTATTTAAAAAATATCTAATTTAAGATTTTTTATTATCTAGCATATACTTTTTATTGCAGAAATGAACTCCTTGGGTCTCTTTAGTCTAGAAATTATTTAAAATATATGTTTTTATATTAATACTGTATTTATTTTTGGCTTCAAAGTTAACCTCCAGAAAATCAATTTTTGCACTTCGATCTTTGATATTTTCGATTTCTGCACCCTACATAGTGTTTTGATTTCTGCACTTTTTGGGGATCCCATTTTTGATTTCTGCACTTTCGACCTTAGGAACTTCGACCTTAGGCACTTATCCATTAATATTAAGCTGTGTCGATATGACTTTTTTCTCTGGACTGTAGTTTGGTCTTAACTACTTGTTTATTTGGTTTAAAAAGTGTTTGCGTCTCTTCACTGCTACAATAAAATAATGAGCTGGTATTTTTAATCTCTTGGTAAATAATAAATAAAATCTTACTTTCGAGATGCATGTGATAAAAAAGGTGGCCTAATTTATGCTGGTGACACGGATAGCTTAGACAATTATTTACGCTCTGCTAAAAGCTATGCAGAGAGAAGCACTATTTCAATAGGGAATTTTTCTTCGATAAAATCAGTATTTTATCCCGCCTCTTTAGTTTTGTACTTTAAAGGAGGAATTTAAAGAACGGTATTATTTATAAAAAAACCAAGGCTCCGTGATTTTAGGCAGCAATATCCAAACCCAGGTTGGTTTAACATTTATATTTGATGTGGCAAAAAGTGGAACACTAAAAAAACCAAAGTAGTTTGTGGCATGGAATACAATCTTCGCTGAAAAGAATAAAAGGATAGCCGTAATCTGGGATCTTTATGTTTGGCTGGATTTGTGTTGCTGTGGCTTCTGTAGTTATGGCTTTGAAGGGCGTAACTGCTTGGTTAAGAAAAGACAAAAAGCTTACAATGCCTCAATCCTCGCCTGAAGCCATATTTAACTTGACCAGGCCAGTCCGAGAATCTCAAAGGATACGTGCGACAGAAAGTCACATCTACACAGCAGGGTTCTATGGCTTGAATCTACCACAAGAATTGGGTGAGCAGCTTCATTGGACTGGTAAAGGGGACTTCTCCAAAGCTCACCGCAGTGTAACAACTGCTAAACCTCAATTCCCTTATACCTGCACTCAAAACGCCATTTTGCGCAACAACTCAGGCGCATGTTTCGTAAAAAATATTGAAGGATACATGATTCCTAACTTCATTCACCACTCACCACCATTCACATGCAAGAAAAGGATGTGCACCATTACTGCTACATTCAACCTATCCAATACAATCCCATTCAAAAACCTATCGCCCGAGAATGTTCTAGAAATCACGCAGCCAACCAATGTCCTTGAACTCGCTTACCCAGCAAACAAAAAGAACCTTGCTATCTCCCAAACCTTCATAGGCCCTGGGACGCGAGTAATTTTGTTGAAACCCATATTTTGGTTGGTAACGGGGATGTACCTCTCCACTGTTCCATTGGGCTTTCCTGAATCCAACCCAACGTATGTGACAGCCGAATTCTTAATGCTCGCCAATGGCCAAATTGACGCCATCTACTCACTATATGATTTCAAAGAAACCTAACAGCAAATATTCAAATAAATTAAGTCTTAAGTTGTAACCTTTAACTTGAATCAGATTCCCAAAAAAGTATATATATAATTACGATAAATCTTTTTACCATCAAACTATTCTGACATAGTGTTGTTATGGGAACACCTACAACATTAATTTCCCTGTTTTGAGTATGAATCTCAATTGTAATATTGATTGCAAACATACAGCAGTCCCTCTATGTATTTCGGCCAAATGAACTTGATGTTATGTTATACATTAAAATTGATAAGTCAAATTCAAGATCTTATATGGATAGGCTTATGGGGTGTCCTATTTCCAAGTATGGGTGTGGTTGATATAGCTATTTGCTTAACTCAATCCACAACTTACTAGTTACTAAAGGCTAAGTTAAGATTCTTCTTCTTAGTACGTATAATAATATAATAAATGTGTAATAATTTATTCTTTATTTATTATCAAGAAAGATAGTTATATAGATGTTGGATATTGATAACAGCTGCTGAGCGCCAGGATCCTCTGCTTTACAGCCAGATCCCTCTGCAGGCTTTGCCCATTATTAACCTTTAGATCAGATGATTGTAAGTTAATATGGCTTGGAGGTACAAATTAGTTGATTGGTAGAACTATCTTTCATCCAGATCAAGAGTACTATTGCTCTCTCGCTCACTGAGCTTAAAGGATCAATGACTGTTACAGTGAAGGCTAGTTTAACCAATCACCTTACAATACGGGGTTTGCCAATAAGAATTCTTAGATAAAATTGGTGTCATTTAGGATAGATTATAAGATCCCAAAATTAATTAGGCCACACTATTGGATGAGATTAAGGTACAATTGACCAATTCAATCTTGGAGACTAGGTGTCTTGCAGGTTAGTTAATTAATTAGGAAGGAAAATTAATATTTTCCTGTGAATATGGTTAATGAGGATTTAATCATAGAGATGTAATAATCTTGAGTGTGTCAAGAGAAAGTGTCATGAACCCAACTTTACAAGTACTACCAATTGGACTTAAAGACAGTTTGGCTCAAGATGTTGAATGCAAGATGGAGGGTTTTTGCTTTCAAACTGAATTGTTCAGCTTCCCCAATTAGGATCAAGATCAATTAACAAGTCACCCACCCCTCTACCAGAAATATACCACATTTGTGTCTCTACTAATGATACAAAGATCATTTCTCTCAGTATTTAAGAGAACTTCCTTATCTGAATAAATCTAAGTTTATCTATATTCTGCTTTTTCACTTTTACTTTAAGCTTCAAACACTCTCTTCCTGATTTCCAAGCATACTTATATTTTACATCATTCTTTAATAAAGAAGAGGGAGTATATGCTTTACCTTGTTATAATGCCCAGGTTGCTAACTCCTGCTTATTTGAACTCAAGTCTTTTATCATAAAGACTTCCAGCCAAGTTCTCTCTAATTTCAATATAGTAGAGCACAAATCAACAGAAAGGTAAGGTGAACCCCCAAATAGTGGTTTAAAATGCCGTGTTGAAACCTGAAATACACCAGCAGCTTCAAAAGAACTTTCTGCAGAGAGAGGCACACACTCACAAGATGCCAATGAATATGAGGATTCTGTGGGCATTAACATGATATGAATTTTAATAGAAGGCATATCTTTGGTTCCTATCCTAGTAGGATGAATAATGATAGCTCTCCCTTGATGAAAACTGCTGGCACTTTATATAGAAGGATTTTCTCTTTACTTATTGATCATCACTGAAAAGTCCTCTAAGAAAACCCAGCACACTTTAGTTTTTAGTCACTCTGGCAAAGGAGGGGGGAAACTTCCCATATTAAGCTATAATCCACAATACTGTGGCATATAGAACAAGGACTCCATCTACTAGTGCACCAGCTTGTGTTCCCTTTGTTTATATAGAAATTTCTTTATCCACACTTCAATTTAATGTGACTTGGATTATAAGCCAAATCAGCTCTGGCACCTTAGCATTTATTTCTCCAAAAGCTGGTACCTCAGCACTCAATGTTAAATGTAGTGTCAAGGGTCTGGATGTATGAGTATTCCGGCTATTGCCATCACACCTAACATCCAGTCATTGCCTGATTTGGTGTCTTACCAATATACCATTTGACATACTGGAAGTGGCAACAAACCAATATCACATGACTGTCCAGGTATCCAGCAACTCAAACCCATCCAGCACATGATCAGCCCCTGGGTTTAATCCAACTAAAATCCCAGCCACAGCCAAAGCTATATAAGTCTAAAGTATTATCCAATAAAATATACTTCTTCTCTTCCTACTTTTATATTCAAAGCTTCCCCAAAAGGCGCTCCTTATCACTGGTAGCACTACGGTTTTCAACCACGCTAATGAAAGAGAAAACAATGAACAGAACCTGCCCATCTTTGCCCATGTATTCAACCAGGCCACATCCCAGGATACCTGTAAAACGTACTTCTGCGCCCACAACATTGATGAAAATATTCCTAGTGGATGCACCATATTTGAAGGTCTTGTCATTCCCAAAGCATGCACCAAGATAATTCAATACAGTTGCTCTCTACAACCACAAACAAACTCACAACCACCTATCACAGGTGAAGTGACCAACACCAAGTATATTGGTATCAACAAGTTCTTTGGTAAAAACAAAGAAAACATCATCAACTGGCTAGACCACACAGCCGCTAAACTCCATTCCAGCTGCATCCCCCACAAAAAATGGGTCCAGGAAGCCAGCAAGCGCCTATACAAAGCTGCGGCTAACTGGTTTACCACCTGGGTTGGCTCACAAACTGACAACCAGCTTGACAACTGAGAAGAGTTCAAAGCCAACATCACCCACAATTTTTGCGTCACTGAATCTCTCCAAGACATTGCAATACAGCTCAGTGATCTTTCTCAGAAGACCACTATTGCAACTTATGCCAACAAATTTGAGGAAATACGCCGTACAATTCAAACCCCAGCACAAGCTGACAACGTACACACCAGAGCATCATTAATCAACAGAATGAAGCCCTCTGTTGCTGCCCTCATCTGCCCAGAAGCGAGTACCTCTATGCCCATGCTCATTGCTGAAGCCAAGCATGCTGAAAACGCGCCAACATGGATTATGCTGCACACAACGGCAACCACTACTCAAACAGCAATGGCAGAGAAAATTCCAATGGCAATAAACGCCAAAATACCAACCTTAAAACAGCAACTCCAATTGCAACAATGGCAATCATAGCCAAAGCGCAAAACGCTCCCGTCCCAAGAAAGAGGAAACCGCCAAAGTTAACAACGCCAAAGTATCAACCTGTTACAAATCTGACCCCACATTCTCTTACCTCAAAGGTAACAAAACAGAGGAACAGGGAAAAGAGGAGGGGAACAGAATAAAGCTCCCCTGTCTCCCCCCAACTTTTCAAGAAACTGTACCAAGGCACAAACTTTGCTGCTCTCATCCCACGTGTCCCTCAGTCCTCCATTTTTATGAACGTAAAAATTAAAGATTGCTCACAACTTCTTGTCTATCCATGCACTTAAAAATCTCATACACATAAGATTTTATTTGACTTTGGTGCATAACACATTATGGTTAGCAAACCTTTTGTAACCAAGTACAAAATACCAGTTTTCAAATCCAATTTCAAATACGCCAGAATGGCAGATAAATCAAAAGTCTTACTCAAAGGCAAAACAACTCCCTTCAGAATTGACCTCCAAGGCATACAGACGTCCATCAAAGAACTTATCATGAACAAAATAAACTACAACATTGTAGCAGGCATGTAGTGGTTCACCCAAGTGAACTCCAGCGTATGTTGGAAAACAAAAACCATGACCATCAAATGCAATGGAGTCGATTTCAACATTCTCAAAGAACCCAACAACCTCATTCTAAGAGACACAGTATTTGTCCAAGTCATAAATAAAGATGATTCTGAACATTTAACCAAATACAGTACCCTCCACATAATGAGGTACTCCAAATTTAATAACATACAAACTCAAAAGATCCAATGCCCAGAACTTGCGGCACTCCTTAATGAATACACTCATGTATTCAAGGAAGAACTCACAGAGTTACACCCCAAACAAGAGGTCAAACATGGCATCAACTTATGCAAAGCAATGCCCAAACTTGCTCCCCTCTTCAGACTCTCCCCCATGAAGACCCAAACACTTAAAGCTCATATTGAGGACAATCTAGCCAAAGGATTCATTTGTCTATCTGAATCCCTGTGGGGGGCAGCAGTTTTCTTTGTAAAGAAGAAAGAAGGATCTCTTTGCTTAGTTACCAACTACAGAGCACTAAACGCAAGTACAGTAAAAAATAAATATCCACTTCCCCTCATAGAAGACTTATTTGCAAGGCTCTCCAGGCAAAAATTTCTCAAAAATTGACCTCACATCTGGTTATAACCAAGTTGAAGTCAAAGAGAAAGACATACCAAAGATTGTGTTCCACACACAATTTGGGTTGTTTGAATGTAAAGTAATGAATTTTGGGATGACTAACGTTCCCAAAACGTTTGTCACCATGATGAACCAAGCACTAAAAGGTCTCTCAAATACATTAAGCTACCTTGACAACATTGTCATATTTTCAAAAACAAAAGAGGATTACTCACACATGTCTGCAAGACACTCAATCAACTCGCAACACACAAACTATACGCTAAGCCTAGTAAGTGCCAATTTATGGAAAAGGAACTCCTGTTATTGGGCCACATTGTCTCTGATGGTGGCATCAAAGCAGACCCAGATAAAATAAAAGCCATAAATAACATGCAACACCCCACCTCTGTTAAATAAGTAAGATGCTTTCTTGGTATGGTAGCTTACCTAAGGAAAGACATCAAAGACTGCAGAAAGCTCACTGCACCAATCAATGACCTAACCAAAGGTAATGCCAAAAGAAATTCATCTGGACTCCAAAATGCAACAAGAATTTCTAGCTATGAAACAAGCTTTGATTGAAGCGCCAATCTTGCAATACCCTAATAACAACAGGTGCTACAAGCTTGAGTCAGACGCTAGTGACACTGCCATTGGCGCAGTCCTACGCATCTGCCAGCTAGGGCAGCAAGATTTCCTGCCAGTATGTTACAAAAGCAGAAAGCTAACAAACACTGAGCAAAGGTACCCAATGCACAATAAAGAATTGCTAGCAATATACCACACATTCAAAAAATGGAGATGTTATCTCAAAGGACACTTAAACGTCTGAGTGCTAACTGACCACAAATCCTTAATCTATTTCAAAACTCATAACATACTTCCGCGGCGCCAAGCCAAATGGATGTCCTTGCTGGAACAGCTTAACCTGGACATCCAATACAAAAAGGGAGCAGAGATGGTCACAGACAATGCTCTCTCTAGGCTATGCCAGCCAAGAGAGGATCACCCTGACCACCTGGACCCTGACTGGCCCAACCTATACAACACTGAGTACAAGACAAAAGGAAAGGATCCCTCCACACACCAACTAACCCATGATATGCTAGTAAGGAATGAAAAACATTTCCAACTATCAAATGGCACGGTATACTAAATCATCAAGGATAAACACATTCCATACATTCCACTTGCACAAAGAGTCAACACTATACTAAGACATCACCGTCTGCTAGGACACACAAAGGCTAACAACCTATATCTTACATTTAAAGAGATATTATGGTGGCCCAACCTGAAGCAAGACATAATTAATGTTCTAAAGAAGTGAACAGTGTGTGAAAATTACGCCAGCACCAAGGCCCCACAGCCAACAGTCAACCCAGTACCTGACCCTGAACCCTTTAAGGTAGGGGACTGGACGTAGTGGGACACTTCCCAGAAACCAAAACAAATCAGCGTTTCCTAATTGTAGTCATCAACTTTGCCACATGTTGGCCCATCTGCTGGGCAACAAAAGATCACAAGGCAGAAACAATAAATTGATTCATCAATAAAGCAATTATAGCGGACTACAGCACTCTAGACTACATCATAACAGATGGAGCAAAAGAGCTAACAGGCCACGTAGTAAACAACAATCTAAAAACAAAGAACATCAAACACTCCACAACCTTGCCCTACAGGCCACAGGCCAACAGCCAAATTAAACGCCTGAATAGCAGCCTTTATAGAACCCTGGAGAAAATAATGGATGGCAAAGCCAAAGACACATGGCCACTCTATTTGAAACATGCATTACTAGTATCCCAGGTTTGTACCAATCAAGGGACAGGCTACTCACCGTTTGAACTAACATACAGGTACAAGCCAGAAATAGTCACCCGCAATAATCAACCATATGTGAAGATCCCCCAGGGAAACCTCCCACAGTAGAACAGAAACCAGCTCTACAAAACATTTGCCTCAAAGCCAAACTGGCAGAAATAAAGAGACTCAAAACTCAAAAGGTAACCTCAACAGAGGACCCACTCCCCATCAACTCCCCTGTCTGGGTCCTAGCTGGGAACAGAAAGAAGCTAGACTCAGTACACAGAGGACCAGGAAGAATCATCAGATACTGACCAGACAGGAACACCTACCTGGTTAAGTTCCAGGGTGCCAAAGAGCCCATCACCAAAAAGTACCACAGATCTCGCCTCTGCCCTAGCAAAGGAGAACACTCAACCCAGTTGGTGCCCACTATTAAACAACTCCAGGAACATCAGGCAGCAGCCGTCAATACAAAGCCCCCTCCTGGTGTACCTGAGTAACCCCTTAAGGGAGGGGGTGTGTCAAGGGTCTGGATGTACAAGTATTCCAGCTATTGCCATCACATCTAACATCCAGTCATTGTCCAATTTAGTGCCTTTCCAATATACCATTTGACATACCAGAAATGGCAACAAACCAATATCACATGACTGTCCAGGTATCCAGCAACTCAAATCCATCCAGCACATGACAAGCCCCTGGGTTTGATCCAACTAAAATCCTTGCCACAGCAAAAGCTATATAATTCTAAAGTATTATCCAATAAAATATACTTCTTCTTTTCCTACTTTTATATTCAAAGCTTCCTCAAAAGGCATTCCTTATCAGTAGTAATGCCTTGGCGCTTAGATCAGACACTGCTGGTGAATGGGTGTTATCTATCCTTGCTGGCAACATCATGCCATGTTGCTTATGTGTACATTTATCTATTTGATAACATATTCTTTATGTAGATAATCAGATCAATTGCATTAGGTTGTCTGTAATTGCTTACTAAATTAAGCTTTCCTTAATCCCTGGTCACCAAACCTTCACACATTACATTGGACAATTTCTTGGTTTTAAAAGTGTGGCCTGTCACCAAAACAATTTTTAAATCCCTGAGGTGCTGCCTTGAATATTCCTGGGCATAGTAGTAATGTCCAGTTTACATTTTAATCCATTCTGTTGGTTATTAGTAGAAAAAACTGGCACAAGAACTGCTAAATGAAGGCTATGATGTCTAGGTATCTAGGATTGACCAGCTGGCTCCCAGTTGGAGAAATAGAAGCTGGGATCAGGAATAGAAATATTCCACAGGATTTGGTGCCAGAAGTCTGGAATCTATCAAGTCATAAGGGTAGTAGTGCTCCTGCTCCTGAGAGGTCACCATAGGGTGTCCTGGATCATTTCCAGAGATCAACTGGGTTAAGGTGGTATTCTTCAAGTGTTAGTGTTTACTTCCAGTGCCTCTTACCTAGCCTGGAGCTCATCAAACTCTTTCAACACCTTTACCACTAGTTTAAGGCTGTGAGCTCTGTGGTAAGTGATTATATACTAAGGCCATTAAGCCCAGAATATTAATATTAGCCAAATATAAAAACATAGGTAAAGTTTGAAGGAGTAATTAATCAAGGCACCTAATAATTTAAAGGAAATAAATAGGGACCAAATTGGTTTATTAACCCTAAGGATATGAGATACAGTCCTGTTTTTACAATTGAGGACTGATTCAAAAATTCAACTTCTAAGTCTGGTAATTGATAATAATTTAAAGGAGGGTGTAAACTATTAAAAACTAAGGTTTGTATTTTTATAAAGACTACTCAAATGATGATATAAAAAATCAAAAGGAATTGTAATGCTAGAAAAACTAGATTTAAAAATGAAATAAGTGTAAAAAACAGCAATCAGCATAAACCCAAAAAGTACCTTATAAGATACAAGTCAAAAAATCTCAACTTAAAGTTGAGACTGGTAAAACTCAAGCTTTTCATTCTTTGCTTGAGTACTTTGAGTTAACTTAAAAGAGAGGATATAAGACATTTATTGGTTAAATGATTATGTGGAGGAGGTAGAAGAGCAAATATGCCCAGAATTGTTTTAACTTAAAAAGTTTAATCAGAAATGAAGAGACCAGAAGAGGCAAGAGCAGTTGATGTTGTTCTTAAAATTGAAAGAAAACAGAAAAATTGCTGGGAAACCTAGTCCAAAGCTTGCTTGCATGGCCTAGTGTAAAAGCAAAAGGTAAGGGATTCATGTTGATTTATAATAACTCTTAAATTTAGGTTCCAGGCTCAAAATTTGTTAGCATTCAAGGTAAGTTTTGAAAAGACTCTATTTTTAATTTTATGTTTAAATAACTGGGTTGAAGTAGGGGATATAAAAAATTAAAATCACGTTTCTAAATTGTTGCTCCTGACTAAAAGAGTGTTGAAAGTGGTAAATGTTTGAGATCATAATCCTTAATAGTAATAGAAATAAATGTGTATCCTGACAACTAGCATGTTAGTGTCTACTCTGTGAATCATCACATCTTCCTTATTCAGACCTTCTGGGGGTTTATAGCTCCTAAAACAAGGTTTTAAACTCCTTTCCTAGAAAGCCCTTTCCTATCAGAGTCAAGAATAGTTCTCTTGACAATTGGGGCACTCATCACTGGGGGTTTGGCTCCTTAATAACCTTCTTCACTGCTGTCTATACTGTTCTTCTTGCTCAACGTTGGGATATAAGATATGTGGGTAATCTGTAATCTCTGCACTATAAAAATAGGCAGAGGGTGTACAAGTTTTTATTAACAAAAGGAAGATACCCTTAAAACCCTTCTAGAAATGCAACTATCTGCAGACTTTTGGGGGCCAGCTACTACTTGGGGGCATTAGTTCCTGCTTCACTTATTTAAGAAGAATTTAATTCAAGTATGAAACCCAAGGATGTGCTCAAACTTAAGATCTCTTAATGAAAACCTACCTCTGGCACCTGGACAGTTATCCAGTCTTATATAGCTTCACCCTGCCTTAGGATAAATCCACTTTAGATTGTTTCTTTTAAAAGCTTAAACTATCTGTGATCTCACTTTTATATAATATTTAAGCCCCTAAAATTACTGGTACTAAACCCATTTAATTATCCTGTTATTTCTGAGTGAATTAATTAAGCTTTAGATTATCCTATCACTAAAAAATCTGGTGCAACACACCATTTCAAAAACAGCATCTCAAAAAACGCCATCTCAAATTTAATTTGAGATGGCGTTTTTTGCGTAGGTGATTTTTAATCACAAAAAAATAAAATAAACAAATGAAAAGTTAAAATTTACATATACCTTATAATGTGGCATCTCAAATTTACATCATCTTGATTCTGTCACTTTGAGTCAGATTAATTAAATCTTATTTTGCTAACTTTATTATCATATGAAATCACTTAGTGTGGGGCGTGTTTATGCCATCTCAACTTTACGTCATTTTGAATTACACCATTTATCTTAAACTAAAATAAGCTTATACCCAAACTAAAATAAATCCTGTGGTATAGTGCCAGAAGATGTTCCTATAGTATTAATCTAAGACACTTATAATAAGAACAACCTAAATAGACGCCACTATGATAGTCCTTCTAGTGATTGTCATTGCTGGGTAAAAAAACCAGTTTTGTTATATGTAATTTATATCTTTATTATACTTGGATACATTGATAAGGGTTTTCTCAATAAAATATTTTAATAGTGATTTCAATATGGAAGGGGGCAATTACATCATTTTGATTTACGTCACTTCAAATTCCGCCAAGTTTCATATCACCCAATTGATTCAATGCGCACAATGGATAGGGGAAAATAAGGGGAAATTACCTATGACGCCAGGCTGCGCTATATTGATTCCCCCATTGCAATTCTTGCTTTCCACTTTTCAAAAGTATAGTTTCACGTCTAAAACCACTTAAGCAAAAAATGTAAGAAAACATATGAAACTTTGCAAATATATATTTTTTGATCTCCTCTAAACAACTGGTTACTTTTTAACCCCAGTAGTATAAGCTAGTTTTTGAGAAATTCAAGTTTTACTCTTTGGCCTGGTTGAGGTAGCTCTACCGTAGATTTGTTAATTTAATATAAAAAATGGTCAAAAACACTATGTTTTTGAGCTACAGCACCTCAATTACGTCACTTCAAAAATGCCATCTCAAGAGCAAGTTTTCAGTCAAAACTTAAAGTTTTGCCTACCTGCAGTACTGATAAAAAATTATTTTTACAAAATAAAAAACATTGAAATTTTGATAGTATATATTTTTTGATCTCCTCTCCAATTCTATGTAAAAATAATTGATTCTTTTTAATTAAAAACATTCTAATTTTTCTCTTTAAAAACAACCCCCAAATTGCTCATATTTTGATACTAATTCACTTTTAGATGCTTCCCAAGTCAACTGCCAAAGCTGTGCCCAAGGCCTCAAAGTCCAAAATCACTCTGTCCAAGGCCAAAAAGGCCAAGACAACCCCAAAGAAGCAGCCTTATAAGGCCAAAGCTCCCCCCAAGACCCCAACTCTGTCACCTGAACAAGAGGGAAACAGTCCTACCCCTCCCCATTCTCCATTTGTTTACTCCCCCTCTGATCCTCAAGAGAAGTGGTTTAACTTCAATTGTCATTTTGACCCCACTTCAGAGCCAGAGGATGAAGAGGAGCAGGAGCCTGAGCCTGGTGCTCCTGCAGATGAGCCAATTGAGCTCTGTGATCTTAACTCTATCCACATTATATGCAACCAAAAGGGCACCTTTGCTGTGCCAACAACATACCCTATCAGCTATCCAATTATGACAAAGAAAGGGGGTGCTGTGTTTGTCTACAAGGGCTAAAGCTTCAGCTGTAATGACAAGAAGAAGCCCATCCACCAACATCACTTTAAATGTGATAACATTGGCTACCCAGCAAGGCTCACAACTTATGGGTTCACCAGATTTAAGGCCCTTACTGTTAACCACAACTGTGCTGAGCCTTTCAATCCTCTATATCAACTTATCTTCTGGTTTCTTTGCCAGGTGATCCCAATCACAAAGGATCAAACTGCAACTAAGGTTGTCAACAATGCTCTTGTCAATTTAAATGATACCCAACTAGCAACTGTTGGTGGTGCCTCAAAACTACAGAGATATTTTACAGATCAAAGATATGCTCTGAGCACTGAAGGCGTCAGTGCAAGCTCCATTGACCAATTGATCCTTACTGAGGAGCAAAAACTATCTTGCCATGAAGAGATATTCCTCCTCCATGATGATGTTCAACATGCCCCAGAGCGTATCATCTGCTTTGCAACAAGCCAGGATCTGTGCAACCTCCTCAAGTGCAAGACCTGGCTTGGAGATGGAACTTTCTCCACCTGCCCAAAGCTCTTTAGCAAGCTTTGGAATATCCATGGGCAGGCTGGAAATATGGTTCTTCCCCTGGTCTTCTTTTTCCTCCAAAATAATAATCAGGGAACCTATGTCTGGGCACTCACAATTTTAAAGGCCAAACTGGATGAAATCCTCCCAAAAATTGAAGAGGAGCTCAAGGAGACTAGAGGGCGTAAGAAAAAATCCATCTCCCAAGAAGAAGACACTCCCACCCCAACCAAGAAAAAGCCTGAAAGCCTTCCCTACCAAAAATATCTGGTAGTGGATTTTGAACAGGCTCAGGCAAATACCTTTATTTGTGTCTTTAAGAACTCCCCTCAGGGATGCTACTTTCACTTCAGGCAGGCACTCTGCGGCTGCCTCCAAAAGTGCTCTGACTTCCATGAGCTGGTCTACACTGAAGGCACCAAAGAAGCAATGGACGTTTTTAATTGCTTTGCTGCCCTTGTCCTTGTGCAAAAGGAGGAGATCAATGCCTTTTATGATGCACTTCTTTGCCATCCCTATATCCAGACCAACCAGGCTGCCTTTGCGCTCTTTATTGAGTATTTTGAGATTCAATGGGTTGGCATCTTCCAAGGAGCACACTGCATTAGAAAAGGCAGTGAATCAATCACCTGGAACTGTTTCAAACAGGTCAAAGACAGGTTGATCAAGACCACCTCTTCCCTTGAGGGGTGGCATAGCCAGTTTGCCACAAGGGTTAGGGTTCATAAGCCCAAATTCAATAAGATCATGGTTCATTTAAAAACCCAACAAGCCATCTCTGCCCACCTCTTCAAGACTGGCATGAAGACCAAGGGTGATCCCCCCAAGATGACCAAAGCGGTGAAAAAGTACACTGAGATCAGTAAGGTGGTCCTTGCCTACTATCCCAAGGATAGCAAGCTTGAGCATCTCCAAGCTATCTCAGTTGCTCTTTCTACTAATGTTTGAGCCTATTTGCAATAAACATTCCTTTATTTGCTCTCTTATTTCCTTTAATTTTATCATTATTTTAGTTTCATTTAGTATTTGGTGCAACTCTATGCTTATTTTAAAGTATAGTTTATAATTAAATTAGATGAAAATAGTTGTTTTTGGGATTATTTTAACTTTTGGGCTTTACGCAACTATGTTGCTACTAATTCAACCCCATTTTTTTATTGCAGATTTGGATTTCTGAGGCTTTTTTAAGCCTAGAAATGTTTTTTGAATTTTTATTTCTGGGAATTTTTTGGGTTATTTTTGGAGTTAAAAAAATCTAAAATTTTAAAACTGTTTTTTCTTAGTCAAAATGCCGTAAATCAAAATGGTGTTTTTACTAATAAATTGAGATAGCAGAAATTTGAGATGGAGTATTTTGAGATGGCGTTTTTTGAGATGGTGTTTTTGAAATGGCGTGTCCTACCAAAAATCTTTAGTAAAATAAGCTTTGAACTCAATCAATCCCATCAATGTTCTCTATTTTTTAACATATGAAGCACTTTGTTATGCTTCATGGTTTTGCTGAAACCCAAATAGGCATCAAACATTTCACAAAGTGAAATGCAAATTTTTCACCTTGCATCATAAGCAATTATCTTGTTTTTCTCAAAATTTCTGTGTTTTATATTGCCTTTTTTATAAGAAATTGATTGTTGCTTTGTTGTGTTACAATTTCTTCAATGCTTTTACTCAATTTTGCCAAGAACTCAAAATTTCAGCTAAAAGCTTTCCTAAACCATACAATCTTTTGCACCTCTGGAAACCTGTCTTTTAAAAAACTTGAAGCACATAGTCTTACTGTATTCTGTTACTTCTTCATCTCTTGACAAAAGCAACCTACTTCAGAGAAATATTAAACCGTCTATATCAGCCTTACCCCAAATTTTTTGTTCTGTTCCTCTCTGCAAACTCAAAAGGATAAATTTGGAGCATTCCCCAACCTGTTCCAAACTTGCTCTCATATTCTAGCATCTCACATAGCCATCAAAAAAATCTATCAAGCCCCATCAGTGACCTCCACCTAGGCTATATTTCTGAGCCCCCATCAGTGAAACCACTCGGAATCAGGAAATAAGTCTTCACAAGTGAGTTTTCTATATATATTAAACCCCAATCGGTAGT
The DNA here is from genome assembly GCA_014839935.2 of Entomophthora muscae. Classification (NCBI taxonomy): domain Eukaryota; kingdom Fungi; phylum Entomophthoromycota; class Entomophthoromycetes; order Entomophthorales; family Entomophthoraceae; genus Entomophthora; species Entomophthora muscae. The sequence continues at coordinate 75,125 of QTSX02003553.1, forward strand.
CTCCACCTAGGCATTAAAAGAAGGCACTACCTTATTTACCACCCCTGTTTTTACTCATCCCAGTGGTAGTTTGAGCTTTTTAGCACTAATTAACCAGCTTTACTTCCAAGATACCTCCAAATAATTCATTTCTAAAGCTTTATCTCTGAAAAGCCACCCTAATGATGGTTCTGAGCTACTCATGCTTTGACCAGCAACTTCAAGACCTCCTTAAAGATAATTTTAAGCTATAAAGAGAGGAAATTTCCCTACATCCTAGGTAAAGCTGCCCAACTATATTCTCACCCCAGTTGATATCAGGATTTCAATGCTACCTCAGAACATCCATCCCAGGGTATCCAAAACTTATCTATCCTTCTACAGCACTAGCCTGAGGCCATCCCATTACCATTTCAAGACTTAGGCCACTATGCCCATTAACCAGACCTAGATATATCAATAAAGCAACTTTCATTTACTTTTCTTGGGCAATAAATTTTTATTGACCCAATACTAAGCCTTTGCCTTAGAAATAGCTCCTCATGTGAAGCATCACACATATTATACTTATAACCTGCTGATATGCCACCTCTTTGTAGATCAGTGTCTCCTTTTACAGTATATTGGCTGCCAAGTCATAATAAAGCTATTATATTGCTCTTAATCTCTGCTCTCTTCCTGAACTGCTGTCTTCCCTGATCTGAATTCTGAACTATAACTGATTCAGCTGCATCAGGAGTGACTCTCCAAAGGTCCTGGTGGATTCATAACAGTACTGTTGCAAAATTGCAGCCAGGGGGTAGTGACTCTTAATAGTTAACCAAATATCCTATTTCCCAGCACTCCATTGTGTGTGGTAAAGCTACAGCCATTAAAAGACAGAAAGAATGAAGATAATATGACAAAAATAACTTTATTTTACTGTAAATATGGTAGGTTATATAGAGATAAAGATGGGTAATTTTTGGCTGGAATAGGAGTGAAATAGGCTATTCTTGGACCAGAGAGGTGGTATAAGGATTAAAGGCTAACATAAAAATCAATTTATGAAGATGTATGCTTAAGGAAATTAGCAATTCATGCCACTGAGTGGTGTTTAATCCTAAATTTCCTTTATTGAGGCATATGTGCAATTAGTGCAGCTACCAGTTACCACATTTAGACCTGTAGTTAAGTTAATAATAATGGCAGAAATTCAAGCGTAATAAAACAATTTAAAAGCTGATTGAATGTTATATTGTTTTGTACCCAAATGTACATCCTATTATCTTATCCATCCAGTAGCTTCAAAAATTACTATGATCTCTTGCAGTGCTCTGGAATTTTATCAGCTTGGATTAGACTGCCTCAAAAGTACAGGTGTTTCACCAGGTCTTCTGTATGCCAGCCTGTTTCTCTTGTGTTTGATGATTCTGAAAATGATGTGGTCACAGGGTAGCCTACTCACAGCATCTGGATAGATATAGTGGGAGGTCCCTTCACACTTGATGGTTAGCATCAAAGTGACCTGGTCCAAATTAGGTTATTTTGTATTAACCAATCTATGCCAGACACTATGTCATAGTTGAGGATATTGACAATGGTTCACTTTATTGTGGACTTAAGGATATCCAGTCAAATGACAAATAGGCTTCTTTTTAAATGAATTTGATTTTTGACTTTTAAGCTGCAACCACATGTTTGAACTGCGGGAGGTTAGGGGACAGGTTGGATTTATTGACAAATCCTACATCACCAGAGTTATTTCTGCACCTGAGTCCAAAAGGGCAAATTCTGTACACCTCTGAAATAATAAATGATAGGAAATCAGTTTTTTGGTTGATCAGTGGCCACATAGATTATATGTTCATTCTGGGGTACTTAGAACATTGTGATTGTTTACACGTTCTCAGTGAGTTATTTCTTATATTTCAAGTCTTACAGAGGTTAAGAAAGACTGGCTAAGCTAATTCTCTATCTAGCTTTTCCCTCAGTTTGGTTAGTTGCACTGGTTTGAGTGACTCTGAACTTTGTACAGTTTCCTTAGACTTTAGAAGAGTTAGAGGTTTTTAGTTGGTGTTGCCAGTTAGAGCTAGCTTCAGGGGCTGGACCAGTAATATTGTTCTACCTTGTTTCTGATTTACTTTAGCTTCTGGACAGCCAAGCTTCTGCCCTTGTGCCTTTTTGTTGTGTAAATGCTTGTTCTGCCCTTTCTGATTCACAGTAAAGGCCTTGTAGGCCAGAAAAATTCTTGAGGTTTTTCTGTCTCATAAACTGAGGTTCTAACCAATCATAATTTTTGTGATACATGAGTGTGTAATCAAAAATCATGTCAGGTGGTAAGCTCTGGCTTAGCTTCTGTAAAATCTAGTTTATTCTTGCCTCCCTTTTTTTCTAAATTTTTTAACCTCTCTGGCAATTATGTGTGTAGCATATTTTAGCACTAATTATGCTATAAAGTTAATTAAAATTTATTCTGCAATTTATCCCTGTTTTTAATGCCATTTATCTCATCAAGCTCTAGTGACATTAGAAAGTCAAAGGAATACTTCATAAATTCAGAAGCTTTAAGGCCACCCCATATTATTAATTTGCTTTATGTGGACTGAATCCAGGCAGCAGCATTGTTGTTCCTGGAGTCTTTGAATTCCTCTATGGCAGCACTGTGAAAATGTTGGATATTGTGTGATAGATTCTGGCTTAATGAGTTTATTACTGGTGTTGTATAGCTAGTGCTGAGGTATTAAAGAACCCTTTTACATAAATTTTATTAAAGTCTTCTAGGGGTACAGCCATTACTGGGTAGGCAATGTGTCCTACTGGGATGTTGATGTCTGTTAATAGGGTAACCAATCCATGAGGACATTGCTCATGATAGCATTATGAATATGTCTTTTACAATGTGTGTGACATTTGTTGGGAATCTTGCCAATGAGTGTTTCAGATTGGAAACCCTACTTCTACCAATATTGTACCTTTGCTGCATTGTCAGAGTCATAGAAAAGAGTAAAATAGTATTTACTAGATTGTGGCTTTTAAGAACAGACAATTCATATATTTATTGTGTTCAGGGGTAGATATACTTCCTAATATATGGGGTGCTGGTTTTGGGCAATGATTTAGGCTTCATATATCAAATATCTTGATGTGAAATCTCAACTAAAAAAATTGGATTAATAAAAACTGGATACAGGTCTTGGGGATTAAATTGAGACACATATTCTCTTATATGACTCATCTCTTGCCAGGGGTCTATGCTGTAGATTTTATAATAAGTTTTATTTTTTTCTCCTTTGCATTGTGTTTACCAAAGTGATTGGGTGATATTAAACTTAGGGGAATTAAAAACAAGGAAATCATGATGGTTCAGCTTCAACTTTACATATTAAACTGCCAAAAAATTATTTAATATTGAGCTTAACTTAATTTCTTTTCTGTATATATATGCAACAAATGCTCATAATTGTTTTTAATGGCTGTGATAATGAGCTGTTCTGGCTTTCTAAACTTAGTGATTATCTTTCTGCCTATGATCTTTGATCATTGTTATCAGTATGGTCCTTGAAAGCCTGCACCACTGGCCATTGGGTGACAAAGTCAATTGCAGTAATTATGTATTTATTATCATTACTCTCCCCGGGCATGGATCCTACAATGTCTAGCACCCAGACCTTGAAGGGTAGTTGTGTTCAAAATGGAAATACTTATTTTGGAGGGGTGTTGCACTTGGTATATTTCTCACATAACTCACATTGCTTTAGTATCTTGTGAATATATTGTAAAAAGATGAGCCAATATGACTTATTCTTTGGGAACTTTTAAAGGTTTCTTTATTTAGTATTTCTGAGGTACCTGTGGTAGCACAGGATGGTGTCTGCCCTTTAATGAGTAAGTACATACAGTATTTTTCACATCCAATATTTTTTATGCAATGTGCTGTAGACCTCTGAAAACATATTTTTTAATTACAGTGTTGTATGTGAACTCTAAATTACCTAGGAGAACTCTTTTCCTTGGTTTTTAACACAAGAAGAGGCCAATTTGGGTCCAGTCCTTTCTGCCCTTTAGAAGCTCTGATATAAAGCCTTAATAACTTGTTTGCAGTAACAAGATCTGGCCCAGTCTTGTACTGGATTCCCATATTAAGCCTTCTGAGAAATACTATTCAGTAGGCCTGCCTACAGGAAAGATAACTAGTTTTAAATTTGATGTGTTATTTATGATCAGTGAGGGCATTAATCTCCTCTTGTCTCTTGAGTTAACAGCACCACTTAACTAAATAGCATACAATTGTGAGCAGTTATTTATTGTAGATTGGATACCAGCACTTGCTGTTGATCAGCTTGTGGTATTTTTATGTCACCTTTAAGATCTCTCCAGTATCATTCTTTAAACAGAATAAGCCCATATGTATATTTCTAAGGTGCCAGTCTCTATTTGGTAGTCTTTGTCTCTTCTTGGGTATTAAATAATAAAGACAGACACTAGTTTCTCCTTTAAACAGAGGAAACAAAGGTCCCACTAAGGCTTCCAGACAAAATTAGACTTGGTACCCATAATGGATGACATAGGTGCAGTGAGAACTCCACAGACCAGGATGAAGCAATGTAGGCTACTATGCCCAAGAAGGTTCAAAGCTTGCTTGTGTATTTTGGGGGAGGAATCTTGCAAATATCAAGGATATTTTGCATGTCAAGTTTGATTCTGTATTTTAATACTATGCAGCCTAGGAAGGGTAGCTGTTCTCAGAAGAACTGACACTTGAAGGCTTTTCTAGAAGATTGTGCTGGGCCAACATGGATAATACCTCTTCCAGGTCCTTATGTTGTTGCTCTATGTTTGAACTGTACATGATGATACTTCCTAGAGAAAAGAGGGTGTGTTTTTAAATATGATATGAAACTTTTTTGTTAATGAATGTGGCAAACATAGACAGTGTGTTAGTCATCCCAAAGTTGAGAAAAATACACCCATAGGATCCATATTTGGTACAGAAAGCAGTCTTTATGATGTCCTCTTCCTTAATTCAGATCTGATTATATACAGCTATGAGTTTAATCTTGAAGAATACTGTGGCGTCCCCAAGTGTGTCAAATATATTGTTGATAAAGGCAATGGGTATCAATTTCTAATAGAAACATTGTTCAGTGCTTGATAATCAGTGACTATTTTTAAAGACATTTCTTTCTTGAATACAAATAATACAGCTGTTCTAAAAGGGAACTTAAAAGGTCTAATAAGCCCTTTCTCCAAGGCTTCCTTATGATAAGCCCAAAGAGCATCATAATCATTTGAAGTGAGGCAGTATATAGGTTATGTATTAGGAAAGTTGCCCTTCAGTTTTATGAAGTAATAACTATGTTTCCTGGGGGTAGCCCTGTTAAAGGCTACTTAAAGATCTTAGTATATTTTGCAGCTATTTTCTGATGCTTTGTGGTGACAATATCTTGCTTATTCTTAAAGTTAATAATCTTGTACAGGAAAGTGTCCCAGTTAATAGCTTTGAGGCTCTCATTCTCTTCCTAGGTTTCTTTTATATGTACAAACACATGGTCCCTTAGGAGTTGGTCCACTGCTTTGGATATGTGTGATGGTTTAATCCTTCCTGTTTGATGGTCAACAGGAAAGTGACTCAATCTATATGGGGTTGTTTATTTTTGGCCAGCCTAAGCCAAGTACCAAATCAAAATGATGAAAGTCAATGGCAGGTTCTTGGATGATGGAGTGGAGGTTATCTAGTGTGATGAAAAAGGGAGGAGTCTACCAGGTAACAGAATTGTGATGCTCATCAGCCAAAACTATGATCCCAATCCATTAAGGATCAGTAACTAACTTGAACCTGTTCACAAAGCTGCTGTCAACCAGGGTGATAAGGAGCGCCTTTTGGGGAAGCTTCAAATATGGAATTAAGAAAGAAGAGAAGTATATTTTATTGGATAATACTTTAGACTTATATAGAATTGACTGTGGTGGGGATTTAGTTGGATCAAACCTAGGGGTTGGTCATGTGCTAGATGGGTTGGAGCCACTGGATACTTGGACAGTCATGTGATATTGGTTTGTTGCCATTTCTGGTATGCCAAACAGTATATTGGAAGGGGACTAAATCAGGCAATGGCTGGATGTTAAGTAGGTTGGCGTTAGCCAGAATGCTTGTACATACAGACCCTTGACACCCCCTTAAGGGATTACTCTGGTGCATCAGGAGGGGGCTTTGTCTTAACAGCTGCTGCCTGATGCTCCTGGAGCTGTTTGCTAGTTGGAACTAGTCTGGTTAAGTGCTCTCCTTTACTAAGGCGGAGACAGGTTCTGTGGGATTTCTTGATAATTGGGTTTTTGGCACTTTGGAATTTTACTAGTTAAATGTTGTGCTCTGGTCTATATTTAATGAATCTTCCTGGTCCCCTGTGTACTGAGTCTAGTTTCTTTCTGTTGCCAGCTAGAATCCAGACAGGGGAGTTGATGGGAAGTGGTTCCTCTGTGGAGGTTACCTTTTGTGTCTTGAGCCTCTTCATTTCAGCTATTTTTTCTTTGAGGCAGATGTGTTGTAGGTTTGGTGCTTGCTCTACTGTGGGAGGTTTTCCCAGGGGGGATCTTTATATAGGGGTGTTTGTTGCGGGTGATTATTTCTGGTTTGTACCTGTAGGTTAGTTCAAACGGTGAATAGCCTGTCCCTTGGTTGGTGCAGACTTGGGATACTAATAATGCATCTTTCACGTATAGTGGTCATGTGTCTTTGGCTTTGCCATCCATTATTTTCTCTGGGGTCCTGATAAGACTGCTGCTTAGGCATTCCACTCTACTGTTGGCCTGTATAGAGAGGTTGTGGAGTGTTTAATGTTTTTGTATTTCAAGTTCTCATTAACTACGTGACCTGATAACTCTGTTGCTCCATCAATTATGATGTAGTCTGGAGTGCCATAGTCGGCTATAATTGCTTTGTTAATGAAATGGTTGATGGTTTCTGCTTTGTGGTCCTTTGTTGCCCAGCAGATTTGCCAGCATGTGGCAAAGTTAATAGCTACAATGAAGAAACATTGGTTTGTCTTTGTTTCTGGGAAGGGCCCCACTACGTCTAACCCCCAAACCTTAAATGGTTCAGGGTCTGGTACTGGGTTGATTGTTGGTTGAGGAGCCATTGTACTGGTGTATTTCTTGCACACTGTGCACTTTTTCAGAACATCAACTATATCCTGCTTGAGGTTGGGCCACCATACTATCTCTTTTAGAGTGAGGTATAGGTTATTGGCTTTTGTGTGCCCCAGTAGGTGGTGATGTCTTAGTATGGTGTCAACTCTTTGTGTGAGTGGGATGTACGGGATATGTTTGTCATTAATAATTTGGTATACTGTGTCATTTGATACATGGAAGTACTTTTAGTTGCTTGCTAATGTATTGTGGGTCAGTTGATGTGTTGAGGGTCTTTCCCTTTAGTTTTATACTCAGTATTGTACAGGTTTGGCCAGCCAGGGTCCAGGTGGTCAGGGTGATCCTCTTTTGGATGACATAGCCTAGAGAGAGCATTAGCCGTGACCAGCTCTTCCCCCTTTTATACTGGATGTCCAGGTTAAGCTGTTCCAGCAAGGACATCCATTTGGCTTGCCGCTGTGCAAGTGTGTTCTGAGTTTTGAAATAGATTAAGGATTTATGGTCAGTTAGTACTTGGACGTTTAAATGTCCTTCTAGATAACATCTCCATTTCTTGCAAGTATGGTATATTGCTAGCAATTCCTTATCATGTATTGGGTATCTCTGCTCAGTATTGATTAGTTTTCTGCTTTTGTAACATACTGACAGGAAGTCTTGCTGCCCTGGCTGGAAGATGCGCAGGACTGCGCCAATGGCGGTGCTGCTGGCATCTGACTTGAGCTTGTAGCACCCGTTATTGTTAGGGTATTGCAAGATTGGTGCTTTGATCAGAGATTGTTTTAATAAATGAAAATTCTTGTCACATTCTGGAGTCCAGATGAATTTCTTTTTGACATTACCCTTGGTTAAGTCATTGATTGGTGCAGTTAGTTTTCTGCAGTCTTTGATGTATTTCCTTAGATAAGCTACCATACCAAGAAAGCATATAACTTGTTTAACAAAGGTGGGGCGTTGCATGTTCTTTATGGCTTTTATTTTGTCTTGATCTGCTTTGATGCCACTGTCAGAGACAATGTGGCCCAAGAACAGGAGTTCATTTTCCATAAATCGGCACTTACTTGGTTTTGCAAAAAGTTTGTGCTTTGCAAGTCAATTGAGTGTCTTGCAGACATGTGTGAGGTGTTTCTCTTTTGTTTTTGAGAATATGATGATATTGTCAAGGTAGCATAATTTATTTGAGAGACTGTTTAGTGCTTGGTTCATCATGGTGACAAATGTTGCGGGAGCATTGATCATCCCAAAGTTCATTACTCTACACTCAAAGGATCCAAATTGTGTACAGAACACAGTTTTTGGTATGTCCTTTTCCTTTACTTGGTTGTACCCTGAGGTGAGGTCAATTTTGGAGAAAATTTTGGCACCTGAGAGTCTTTTAAACAGATCCTCTATAAGTGGAAGAGGGTACTTATTATTTACTGTGCTTGCATTGAGAGCTCTATAGTCAGGTACTAGACGTAGAGTGCCTTCCTTTTTCTTTACAAAGAATACTCCTGCCCCCCATGGGGATTCTGACGGGCGGATGAAGCCTTTAGCTAGGTTGTCCTCAATGTGTGTTTTGAGGGGTCAGGTCTCCATGGGGGAGAGTCTGTAGAGGGATTCAGGCTTAGGCATGGCCTTGCATAAGTTGATTCCATGTTTTACCTCCTGTTTAGGGGGTAGCCTTGTGAGTTCTTCCTTGAATACATGAGCGTATTCATTTAGGAGTGCCGCAAGTTCTGGGCATTGGATCTTTTTTGTTTGTATATTATTGAATTCAGTGTACCTCATTATGTGGAGGGTACTATTTTTGGTTAGATGTTCTGAGTCATCTTGGTTTATGACCTGGACAAATACTGTGTCTCTTAGAATGAGGTCATTTGGTTCTTTAAGGATGTTGAAGTTGACTCTGTTGTGTTTGATAGTCATGGTTTTTGTTTTCCAACATACGCTGGGGTTCACTTGGGTGAACCAGTCCATGCCTGCTACAATGTTGTAAATTATTTTGTTCATGACAAGTCCTTTGATGGACGTTTTTATGCCTTGGAGGTCAATTCTGAAGTGATTTGTTTTGCCTTTGAGTAGAACATTTGATTTGTCTGCCATTCTGGCGTATTTGAAGTTTGATTCAACAACTGGAATTTTTGTACTTGGTTACAAAAGGTTTTCTAAAATTAGTGTGTTGTGCACTAGAGCCAAATAAAATTTTATGTGTATGTGATTTGTAATTGCATGGGTAGACAAAAAGTTGTGAGCAATCTTTAATTTTTAAGTTCATAAAAATGGAGGATTGCAGGACATAGGGGATGTGGGCAGCAAAGTTTGTGCCTTGGTACAATTTCTTGTCAAGTTGGGGGAGACAGTGGCACTTAAGCTTGTTCCCCCTCCTCTTTTTCCTGTTCCTCTGTTTTGAGACCTTTGAGGTCAGAGAATGTGGGGTAAGATTCATAGCAGGTTGCTACTTCAGCATTGTTAACCTCAGTGGTGTCCTCTTTATTGAGAAGGGAGCAGTTTGCACTTTGGCTGCAATTGCCATTGTTGCAATTGGAGTTTCTGTTGCTATGATTAGTGTTCTGGCGTTTATTGCCATTGGAGTTTTCTCTGCCGTTGCCGTTTGAGGAGCAATTGCCATTGCATGCAGCATATTCCATGTTTGCGCATTTTTCAGCATGCTTGGCTTCTGCAATGAGCGTGGGCATGGAGGTATTAGCCTCTGGGTGGATGAGGGCAGCAACAGAGGGTTTCATTCTGTTGATGAATGAGGCTCTTGTGTGTATGTTGTCAGCTTGTGCTGGGTTTTGGATCTTGGGATGTATTTCCTCATATTTGTGTTGTGTAAGCTGCAATAGTGGTCTTTTGAGGAAGATCACTGAGCTATATTGCAATGTCTTGGAGGGATTTGATCACACAGAAGTTGTGGGTGATATCAGCTTTGAACTCTTCCCAGTTATCAAGCTGGTTGTCAGTTTATGAGCCAACCCAGGTGGCAAACCAGTTAGCTGCGGCCTTGTATAGGTGCTTGCTGGCTTTCTGGACCCATTTCTCATGAGGGATGCGGCTGGTGCGGAGTTTAGAGGCTGTGTGGTATAGCCAGTTGATGAAATTTTCTTTTTTTTACCAAAGAACTTGTTGATACCAATGTATTTAGTGTTGGTAACTTAACCTGTGATAGGTGGTTGTGCGTTTGGTTGTGGTTGAAGAGAGCAACTGTATTGAATAATCTTGGCGCATGCTTTGGGCATGACCAGACCTTTAAATACAGTGCATCCACTAGGTATGTCTTTGTTAAGGTTGTGGGCGCAGAAATATGTTTTCCAGGTCTCCTGGGATGCGGCCTGGTTAGTACATGAGCAAAGGTGGGCGGGTTTTGGTAAGTCATTTTCTCTCTCATGGGTGTGATAAAAAACCATAGCTTCTACCAGTGATAAGGAGCACCTTTTGGGAAAGCTTCAAATATGGAATTAAGAAAGAAGATAAGTATATTTTATTGAATAATACTTTAGACTTATTTAGACTTGGCTGTGGCAGGGAATTATTTGGATCAAACCTAGGGGTTGGTCATGTGCTAGATGGGTTTTAGCCACTGGATACTTAGACAGTCAGGTGATATTGCTTGGTTACCATTCTTGGTATATCAAACGGTATATTGGAAGGGGACTAAATTGGGCAATGGCTGGATGTTAGGTAGGTTGGCAGTAGCCAGAATGCTTGTACATCTAGACCCTTGACAATAGTAACCCATCATACCAAGGAACACTTGGACCTCTCAAAGATTTGTGGGAGGTAGCATCTTGTCAATGGCTTCCATCTTATTATTCATGGGGAGGATTCCAGTTTGGGTGACCTCATGACCAAAGAATTTGAGGCGCTCTTTAAAGAAGGAGCACTTGGAGAGTTTGAGTTTCAAGCCAGCTTCACAGATTTTGATGAAGACAGCCTTGAGGTGTTCCAAGTGGTCAGTAAAGGTAGCTCTGAATACAGTGATGTCATCAAGGTACACAAGGACGCAAGAGAGCTTTAGATCTTGTAGGATAGAATCCATGGCCCTCTGAAATGTGACCGGGGCATTGCAGAGTCCTTGAGGCATCCAAGTAGGCTCATAGAGCCCCTAAGAGGTAATGAGAGGCCTTCTCTTGGTCTTCTGGGGATAAGTCAACTTGCCAGTATCCAGAAGGTAGATCCATAGCCAAGAAAAACTTGGAACCACCCAACTGTCTGAGGACATTGTTGATTCTGGGCAAGGGGTACAAGTCTTTTTTAGTGAGTGAGTTCAGGCGGTGGCAGTCCATTACAATGTGATGCCCTCCATCCTTTTTCTTGAGGATCAGTAAAGGAGAGGCTCACAGACTTTGAGAGGGAGCCAAGAGTCTAGAATCTAGGTGTTGCTTATGCTCCTTAGTTACCTGGGCATCCTCTATCCTATTACAGCAGTATGGTTTGGCACAAAAAGGAGATGCATCACCAGTATCAATCTGATGGATGACCCCTTTAGCTAGGCCATAGTCTGTAGGACTAGATGCAAAGATATTTCTGAACTGATTGAGCAGGTCCAACACATCTTTTTGTTGGATGGGTGACAGTTGTGGGAAGTTGGTAGCAGTGAATAAGAAGAGAACTTGAGGATTGTCTTCAGGTAGATTGAAATCACTGAAAGTTCCAAAGGGGTAGAGGGAGGCCACTTGTTCAGCTCCCAGTATACAACCATGCCCTACAACCTGGCCCTGGGTCACCTGCATAGGTAGGACTGTTAGGTTGGCAAGCAATAGTTGTATATGCTCTTTGTGGGCTTGGTCTAGGATTCCTGGACACAGGCGGGGCTCTTTATGGCTTAGGGATTCAGATGAGTAGAGTTCTAAGAACAACTTTTTGGGTAGCTTGTAAGAAATCTGAGAGTAAATCACCACTTGGGAGCCTGGAGGGATGGTGATAGCCGCTGGGGCCAGGAGAGGTACACCTTCTTCTGCAGGACAGGAAGGAGGAGGGGTGCGCATGTTAGAGGAGTGTGTCCTATACTTGAGAGAGAAGATACCCGTGAGATACTCAAGCACGCAAGTTTTAAGACGTTTTCCTGGAAGTTGTGGAGGTTTCTCAAAAATCAAAGGGACCTCATACCCTAAGAGCAAAAAATATCCATCTTATAAGTTAACAATCCTATTATGCTCTTGAAGGAATTGTGTGCCAACCAGGAGATCATAGCTTTCATTCTCAAGGACAACAGCAGAGACGCAATGAGGAGTTTTCTGAACCTCATGGGTAGGGCAGAGTAGGCACTAATTGCTTGAGTCTGAGACATGCCAGCAGTACCATATGATTGAGTGTAATTGATGTCAGGAGCCAGCTTAAGCTTCTTCATTAGTTTTGAAGATACTACATTGAATGGAGAACCCATGTCCAAGATGGCTTTGATTTTAACTTTTTGGATTGATACTTCCACACAGGTTGTATCTTTCCCAAAGGGGGACAAGACCTCCAACACATCCTGTGCAGCCTCTAGTTTTTTTTTTTCATTTAGCTAACATGCATCTTAATGCAGGAATTTCCTTATACACATTCTTCAGTGGGAGAGATACAGTTACGTTTTGGAAGAGAGCTTTAGCTAGCTTGGCTGCTTCTTCAGAAAAATCAACCAAGAAGGGAGTTTGATGGGTCTGGGCTAGGTAAGGGCAAGCCACCATGACTTTAGCTTCACTTGAAGATGCTTGAGAAGTGGTGCAGGTCTTCTCAGAGCAAAGTTTGTAAGGGACAGACACAGTCTCCAGAAAAGCTAGTATAGAGTAGCCATAGCTATCAGACTCATCACTATCAGAATACTTGGGTTTGAAACCACTGGAGAGATTGTGGAATAGGTGAAGAATAGTTAGGCCAGAGGAAGAAGGGGCTTCCTTGTCAGAAGGAGGATCAGGAGGAGACAGAGGAGATTGGTCAGCAGAGAGCGTCTCCGCTTCTAAGCTGACCTCTCTTTTCCCGCCTGTTCTTTAGGATCACAGCCTTCCACCTAGGGGTTAGTGCAGGTACAGGAGTGATGATCTATTGACCGCAGTTATGACAGCCTTGTCTCTTAGTCTTTCCACTTGAACCCAGAGTCATAATGTGCAGAGTACAGGAGGTGGTACCAGTATTATTGGCTTTATTTTCACGCACTACAGTACCCCCATGGGTCAAATGCATGTCTTGTAAGAGCGTCTTAATACTCTTCATAGAAGTGAGAGAATCCTTGTGCGCCTTAAAGTGTAGGCATAGAAGCTGGTTCACCCTCAAAGCATCTGAACAAGCTGTGTACGCTTCCTGGGGAGTTAACTGTTGACTAGTGATTAACTTTTGACCTTCAATATAGAAGCAATCTGTAAACTCAGCCAGGATTTCTTGGGCTTAAAGGAAATGTGCATAAATGCATCCTTCTTGACCTCCAAGCTGAGATCTCCTCCAAACTCCTCAATAAGGAGGTGCTTCATATTGTCCCAGGTTACAATAGAGGGGAGTTTGGGGACCACTACTTCCTTGCATGTGGGATGAAGACAGATAAGGATATGTTTCTTTTTGAGTTTGTCAGTAGCCCTACGCGTTGCAGTCTTGTAGATTGTTAGAAAGGCAGCAATGGTCAAGGTTTTAGGGTCAAATATATGTTTGAAGGTTGGCTTGTAATTTGGATTAATGGACAAGGAAGTAGACTGGCTGTTATCACCAGGGTTGAGGACATTGATGTGAGGATTGCCCTCAAGCTCAGATTAAGCAGCAGGTTGTCTATCCCAGAGAAGGTGAATACTCTCCTCTAGAGTATCCAAAGTAGATCTATTCTGCCCACTTACATCTCTGGCAGTAACAGCAGCAGCCCCAAATTTGTCAATATTTATTTGTTGAATTGCCAAAGTACCAGTAACCCCATTGATACAAGTAGACAGAGAAGTTACTTGAGCAGTCAGATGGGTAACCTGTTCATTTATTGTCTTAGTGAGGCAGGAGAGGGGTTGCACCTTGCGCTCCAAAGCATTTTGTCAATCTGCCACGTCATTTGTTACTGCTGCTAAGTGATCCAAGGCAAGAGCACAGTTGACACAGGGCTGGCCTTCTAACCCCAGGCAACATCCATGGTCATGTTGGGTTGGAGTTCCAGGGACTTCAGTCCCCCTTTTGCCATCAGACTCAGAAGATGAGTCATCAGTGTTGGAGAGACGCTGTCTCAAATACTCAATCTTGCCCCACAAAGTAGCCACTTGGTCAGTTAGCATGGCAATGCAGGGATCAAGTATAGGTTCAACAGGCAGGGAATGCAGGGCAGAGTCTTGACGTCAAGTAGTATCTTTGAGTTCAGTTATAGCTTCCCATACCCTTGCTTCAAAGGCAGAAAGAGTATTGACAGAAGGAGTTGACGGAGCACTTCAATAGAGGCCACCCTATTATTGACATAGTTCTGAACCTGACTCAAAGTGTTTCTCAAAGCGGCCTTGTCCAAACCATACTGTAAATACAGATGTTGGCCCCAAGTATTTATGTGGTTCTCAACTAACTCAAGCTGGGAATTAACATGCTCTCAGAACTGGTTAAGTTCTGCAACTAGAGTCTCAAAGTCTTGGCGGTATTTTAGGAGGGTTAACTCTATTTGATTTTGCCAAGTGGCTTGGTGATTGTCCAGTTCACAAAGTTGATCCTTAATATACCCAGGGAGTGAGGAGCAGAGGGAGTTTAATAATGAAGCCAGATACTTTTTTGAAGCTAATAAGTTGTGCTGGTTATCAGAAATGCACGCAAAGAGGCTATGGGACCATTCTTGATAGGCCATATTTTGTTCATGTTTGTTGGAGACAGCAGTGGCTACAGCAGTCAAAAGATGGTTCTGTGATCCTAGCGCCAACTGATGATGAACCAAAGCGGTATGGATAAACTGGTTAACTAACACGCCAATAGTCTTCATTGATTCCATCAACGCAGGGGGAAGACCAAAATACAAGAGGAAAGAATATAGGTCTTCAGAAGCATACCCAGGACAGAGACCAGGGATAGTATGCATAGGAATAGTGCCAGTGTGGAGGAGAGAGCAGGCAGCAGCATGAGCTTGCTTGTAGTTGAGTGAGAAAGCTGGAAGGGGGCCCAAGAGGGCCTGGGGGACAGCACCATTATCATAGGAGTGGAGGGGGAATCAGTGATATCTTCTTCTAGAGGGGGACTAGAACTTTAGGTTGCTTGGGCACTTCAGAAACAAAGGGAGAAGGATCAGAGAATGCATGTGAGAACGGGTTAACCAAGGGGCTTGCAGCCCCTGTAGTGAGCACTATTTTGTTGTGTTCTGAGGCTTGGCACAGATACACAACAGGGAATCCTAACTTTAGGATTGGATTTGTACTAAGTCTTGATTATATGGCAGGGAATGCTATGTGATTACCTTGTGGCCCTGGATAAATAATCTCTACTAGTTGTTGCTAGAGAGAGGCGTCAAAGTATTAGAAGACACAAAGACAAAAATGTGAAAGGAACTTAATTTTATTGGCAAATAGATAAAAGAATATATAGTGGCAAACAATACCACAAAACATTATCAGGACGTTAGGATCACTTGCCACCAACATCAGTGGGTCAAGTGAGCTGCACAGAGTCACAAAACCAAACAATTGTATTTCCCAATTCAGCCATTGACTCATTTTGAGAGGCAAAAGAAAAAGAGAGAGATTTGTCCTCATAATAGCCCACTGAAGACAAAATCAAAATAAGGTGAATGGCAGCATTCACAAAAACTGAACTCTGCCTTTCTGGCCTGGAGTTTAGTCTCACTGTGGAATTCATTAATAACTGCCTGTTTAGCATCTGCATACAACCATTCCTCTTAGGGTAGACATGACATGATTTCATCTATGCTGGCTGAATCTAGGGCATTGATGAGGATTGTGAACTTCATGTGGTCTGAGGACCCTATCATTGACATCTCAAATAGTTGTATGGATGGTCTAATCTTGCCATTGCAATCAAACTTTGGTAGTTTCAACAGCTTGAACTTGTGATCTGGTACCAAAGTTTCTTCTAAAGAAGTTACAGGAGGTTGTCTAGAAGAGACAGGCAGCAATCTAGCAGAAAACATGAGTGTGAGGGGAGGTAGTGCGGCAACATCCATTGGAACATTTATTGTGTTTGCAGAGCTTTTAGTCTTGTGTTTGGATCCTATGTCATGGAAATAGTCTAGAGAGGAGGGCTTCTGTTGTTCCAAAGAGGAAACAGGGAAAGGACAGACCTCTGCCCAAGATTCTGCTTCTTACTCCACTTGCCTGGGCCTTCAGTTTGCTAAGTCTAGTGGCAAACTTAATTTCCATTTCCTTTCTAGTTGTACACTCCTGTACTAATGCTCTAGTAAGTTGCTGTGATTTTCTGCAATCATCATTACCGTGGATGTGAGAAAAAAATGTTGTTTTTATTTCTTGCACCCTTCTTCCAGGAGAGCAACTCTCTTACAAGCAGCCTCTAGATCCTTGTAGAGCAAACTGGCAAGGCTGTGCACACTCTCAATGGTCTCCTATAGTTTGTTCTTGTTGTTTACATACACATTGTGGGAAAGGCAGCAGTTGTGGAAGTCTAAGGGAGGATCCTGCTCAATATTGCCCAGAGGGGCAGGGAAATTCTTATCTCTTTTCATGCTATTAATCTTACTTACCAGCTTGTTGACCCTGGCCACTAGCTTATTATAGTGTGTATTGCTTCTGTTGTTGGTTTCTTCCAACAACTGTCATGGGTTTTCTCTGTCAGAAGTATCCCCAATCTGTTCCTGTCTTTGGGTCATCTCATCTCCCGGAAAGTCAGTCTAATGGAGTGGGTAGCCACATCAGTGATCCATTGTGGGGTTAGCTCAGTGCTCTCAAAGCAATTGGCAACAATGTGGCCAACCTGAGAATTGAACTGCTGCACAATTTTATCCACTCTGAAGTGGGCATGGTTGTTAGTATCAAACAGATTCCTCAGGATATTTTGCAGGGAATCAAAGCTGGTGGTCAGTTTGTTGATAGTATCCAGGTAAGCTTCCTGAAGTTCATTTTGGCTAGCCTCTAACTTGTTAATCTCCAAAATCTGCCTGACAACAATCCGCTGCAGATGTTTGATACTTGGGTGTAAAAAGTAATAAAAAAAGGTATTTGACTTTCCCCTTCTTCTTGCTCAATAGCTGACTAATCTTCATGCTGTTTGCTTTATGCTTCTGGAAATAAACTGTCCAGATGTCAGCAGTGTTTATTTTCTCTAAACAGAGTGAATTCTGTATTCTGTTGGGCCCCTTCATGGCGTCAACTGTGGAGGAGTGTGTCTAGCATAGGGAAGATCTCATACAGGGTGTATTTTTGGGGTGAATGTGGACCTGGTATATTCACGGGGTCCAAATGGAGGCAGTCTTCTTGAAGCTTGACAGCCTGGTATAGCGTAATAGCCAGGCATAGACTAGTATTTTTTTTGGTGTTACTAGTGTCCATACATCCCCCAATACTTATCAACAAAGCTGGGGAAGGAAAGAGGAAGGCAGTGCCTTGACTTGACTCTGATGATAGCTTGTTTTTGTAGTGAGCACCACTGTCAAGATTTTGGGGTCTTGAGAAATTGTATTTATTAAAGGACATGGTAATGTGAGTGTTGATAGGGGACTGTATGGCGACAGTCTGTAGCTACTAATCAGGTCTTAGGATATTTTACAGCCTGGCAGTACTCCAAGTCTGTAGGAGAAAACACAAAAGTCTGCAAGTAGACAGTGGGGCGCTCTACTTGGATGATTTTTGACTACTAGGTGGTAGCTAGTAGTGATACAGTTATACAAATATGTATTCTCTATCTAAAAGGGGGGAATGTTATGCTCAATCTCTAATTAGGGGAGCACCTTATATAGGGTGGATAAGCCCTCTTGCCAGATTATTATCTGAGGCTTATAGCTCTCATTGATCAGTATCCTATTCTCCTATCAGGGATCCACTCATTGGGAAGCTTTTCCCCAATTGAATTGAGAAGAGCTCCCAAGTTGAATTTGATCAGAGTGAAACCTACTGGAATTCCTATCATTAGCATGTGTAGAAGGTGACCAAATAGACGGAATCTTCCCAAGAAGGGAGTGAAATGATTGAGAAGATAATAGACACTGGTGTACCCCAAGACCAACCAGGGGGCCTTGGGGTGGATAATTGGGGGGAATCAAGCTGTTTTAACATAAGGAGCATGTCTTTGACGCGGACCAAAACAATACCAAATTGAGTCTTCAGATTTGTCAGTAGGAGCTGGCTCAGGGTTTTTGAAGTTAAAATTTGCTTGCCCATAATTAATTAATACACACAAAGTCCATACAAGGAAGATGAACTTCATGTTGTTGGGGAAAACCTTTAAAATCTACTAATCAAGTGTTTAGAATTGAGAATATATATTTATTAGGTTGATAGAAATAAGGAAATTGTTAGAGAAATTTGGATGGGAGGAATTTGTCAGTTTAAATACTGACTTCAAGTGAGAAAGGGAACATTGTGGTTACCAGGTGGATCTGCAAGAGTGATTTGAGAAGTATTGCCTTGCAGGACTGCAGCAGGCTGCAATACAAGAAGAGGAAGGTTGGGATATTACTTGCAGTATTGTACCTTGCCTTGGTTAGGAATGGAATATGGGGTTGGATGTGAGATACTTCTCTGGCTTGGTTGGTTTGCTGCCTTTGATTGGCTTCCTAGGTCTCTGACTAATTGATTTGGATGATTTCCGCATTTATTTTCCAGTTGATTGGTTGTTTTATATTGACTGGATTTAATTTTATATGCTGAATTGATACTTCTGTTGTTGTTATGGTTGTCTAAAGCCTTGAAATCCGAAATTAAAATAGAATTTATATTTTGATCTTGGTTTTATGCTTGCTTTCAATTTTGTGTTCAAAATTGGTTAATACACATTCATTAATCAATTTCAAATGTATTTTCAAATTGATCTCATTAACAGATTTGGCTTCATTCTTGGCTTCTACTTTAGCATTAACAAATGCAATTTCTGGTTTCTCCATCTTATTGATACAATTTAACTCTGATTTGCAATTTGTGTTAGGGATGGAGTCCCTTACAGCTCCAGACTGTAAATTTAACCCCCAGAGCTAGTCAGCCATAGCATGCTGGCATGGGACTACAATTAAATACCAGAACTCATATAAGTTTAACAGGGTTCATTCAGCATCTTGTCTACTGTTCATGAAGATTTGAGTATTGCTTACCCTGTCAATGGGTTAAATGCATCTTACATTGCCAGTTTAAACGGCCTTTCATATCAGTTACATTTTCAGAGCTGAGCCCTGACACTTGAATGTTTGGCAGAGGTACGTCCTTCAAGCATATTCTGTCATATCCATGAGCCATCAAGCTTATTGGCTAATGTTTGAACCAATAGAAAGTCTAGCAAGGTATAATGCTCAAGCTTTGGAGTAATTAGCAATATTCTGATTACCAAAAAATATCAATGAGATCACACTAATACATCTTTAAGCTTGACAGCTAAGTGGCAATTGATTGTCGGGAGCCAATAATTTAGAAGAATGATGGTCAAGTCTACCACATTATTCCAAAATCCTAGTAAGTTTTAATTTTTATATATTATGTTTTTAAGTTGTTTTGTTTTTTAATACATTGCTTTACTTATATTCTATTTTATTATTTATAGGACATAAACACTTCCAAACAGCAAAAGAGTACCAAGCGTCCCTCCAAGCCCACCAAACCCACTAAGCAGAAAGTGTAACCACCAAGAAGACTGTCCCCAAACCCTCCCCAAACCCCTCTTCAAAGCCCTCCCCTGAGAAGAGCCCAGCTCACTCTACTGAGGAAGAGAAGTATGATGGTTCACTTACTAACCACAGTTTCTACAACTCATCTTCATATGAGGAGCCCTCCATGAAGACTCGTCAAGCCAAAAAGACCCCATCCAAGGATAAGTCTCCCACACATATAAAGCACCACAACAAGCCCCCTTCTTCTCCCCCCGCCAAACTCTCCTACTTCTAGTTTGTCAGGGTATGACACCAAGCTCCAGCCTGACTACTTCCCTGGCTTCTGCCATGCTCCTGCTGGCCCCTGGGACCCTCTGTTGGCCCACAAAATTTGCATGCTGATGGGAAATTCAAGGTTCCTTCCTCCCTGCCAAAGTTTTTCCCTATTATGAGTGTTAGGGGTGGGCCAGCCATGGTGGCCAATGGTTACATCTTCTCCTGCAATAATGCTAACTGGGGCTTCAAGAGCCGTCACTATACCTGTGAGGACTGCTCTTGTCCAGTGCAGCTCAACACTGAGCACTTGGAAAAGACCCAAACCATCAAGAGCAAGCACACTTGTGTGATGCCCAACACTATCATCTCCCGCCTTCTCAGATGGTACCTTGTGCAGATCATGCCTACCTCCAAGGATCTTACCCCCACCCAGCTAGCTGTGCTTGTGTGTAAGCACCTCTCCCTGCCAACTTAAAGAGGGTTACAACTCACAACCAGTTGGTGAACTTTGTTAGTAATAAGCGCCAATCCCCTAATCCCCTGGCCAAGAGCACCACCACAATTGAAGACCTGGTCCTCACCAATGCCCTAAAGTAGACTAAGGATGGTGAGATGTTCCTGCTCTATGACAATGGGCAGGAAGTGGAGGATAGGATCATTGCCTATACCACAGCCTGAAACCTGGAGCAGCTCAACACTGCTACCATCTGGCTGTTTGATAGCACTTTTGCAACATGTCTCCCCCTCTTTAAGCAGCTTTTGGTACTGCATGAGCAGTTCAATGCCCAGGTTATCCTCCTTGTTTTCTTTCTCCTGCCTGGTGCTAAGACTGAAGTCTACGCCATAGCCTTCAAAATTGTCCAGGATTTTGTATCTCCCTTCCCATCAATAAGCTCCCTCCTCCCACCCATGCCACCATAGCACACCCTTCCTCCGCTGAGAAGAATGATTCTGCCTAGCTGCTGAATAGCTAGCTAATGTGTGCTCACTTGAGCCAAAGAGTACCATCATGGACTTTGAGCTTGCTCCATTCAGAGCCTTTCAGACTACCTTTAATGGAGAATCACAGGGCTTCTTCTTCCATTTTAGGCAGGCCCTCATCAAACACCTCAAGAACAAAAAGGAGCTCTTTGAAAAGTATTTTAATTATTATAAAGGGAAGTGCCACTTTGCCATCACCCAGTTTGCTTCCTTGGCTTTTGTGCAGCCAGAGCATACTAGGCTTGGCTTTAAGGCCCTCCTGGAGGATGCTTTCTTCTAAGAAGAACTCCATCATTTTCAAGGACTACCTTGAGTACTTTGAGCAATAATGGATAGGAAAGAAGGTGACTGCCCAGAGAGGGAAGAGCAAGGCCACTGCGCCATGAAACTGCCAGGGTGCCTGTCTCAAGGGGGAGGTGAAGACCACCTCCAGCCTGGAGGTGTGGCATAAAAACATGAAGTTAAAGTTTGGGGCCCACCCCAAGTTCAACAAGTTCTTTGTGAAGCTTCAGGAGGAGCAGGCTAGAAATGTCTCCAAGTTCCGGAGCCTGGCCAACCAGGTGGCCCCAAAAAAGAAGAAGAGCAATGATCAGGAGCACCAGGAAGAGTTACAGAAAGTGGTGAAGAAGAAATACAAGGTGGCAAAGATCAAAAAGTACCATAAAAATGTGGCCACTGCCCTTGCTGGTGGCTTTAATTGATTTCAATAAAATTTTCTTTTCTTATATATGTTTTACTTTTAAACTTTTAAGTTCCTAATTTATTTAAATATTAATAGTTTTTTTTAGATATAAAGGGTAAGTTTCCTGTGTAGTTTCAAGGTTGTTTTGTAAGAAATATCTCATACTTTGTTAATTATCTTTAAAGTATGAGATATTTTCAGTTGTGCTTATAAAAAGTATAATAAATTAAATATATAATTTTCTTATATTTTCTATTTTTTACAGTATTTTAAATGAATTTAGTTTTAGTTTATTGAATTTTAAATTTTTATGGGAAACAAATTTTTATAATAAAGAGTGTTTTTTACATAGTAAATTGAAAAATACTTACTTGTATCTCCTTATTATAATTACTTAGGGTATTTTATTGCATTTTTGATCTCTATGAGGTCATTTTAGTATAGTAATGTGTTTCAAAATATTTGTTTTATATTAAAAATGTTCAGGGTAAAGTGTGCTGTTAATTAAAAAAATGTCAACATCCATAAGACAACATTATCTAAGACGGGGTTATCATTTTACTATTGTGTCAACATGGCCACTGTCAACATGGGCGCAGTTGCCTCCTGTGGCTTCTTCAGAAGTGTTGGTGAAGATGGAAAAAGGGCAGGAAAAATTAGGATAAATAATTACTGGTTCCCTAATCAGGTACTTTCTTTGGAGTTTTAAACGCTTTTTCTTAAGTTTTCACCACTCATATTCAACCTTGTTTGCAAGTAATCTGAACACAGTTTGAGCAATATCACTATAGTTCATAATAAATTGAGAATAGTAGCCAACAGCAACACTGGAAAAGTGAAAATGGGCAAGGCAATCAGGGCAATGCCAGTCTTAGATAGCTTTATCTTGTCATGGTCTGGCTGTTGTATTCTTGGCAGAGTTATTGTTACAGTTATTCTTGCTTTACCTAAAATACAACTAATATACTAAACTAATTAGTAAGTTTTGACTTAATTCTCTAAACCTTTTACATATAATTGAATGTATAATTGTGTAAATATTGATCTTTATTATTTGTATCAAGGAAAGAGTTATATATGGTTAGTCTAGTTTTAATTGTCCATAGATCCTCTGAATCTTGACTCTAATATGAATAATCTTATTGTCTTTCAGCCCATCTTCTTCTTGAACCCCAAAGATGGGCTAATTGGCCCTCATATCTAAACAACCTGTTGATCTACTAGAATATTCATTCACCTTCACAAGATTACTACCAGTACCTTTGGAAGAGAAGCCTAATTAATAGGCAGGACATGGCATCAGTAATGGCTAGATTACACTAGGGTTGCTTGCTGCAATTGACACCTGGGAACCACACCACTCTTCTATTAGAAGATTTGAGTGGTGTTGTGTTTGGCTCCTGGGGACAACATCCAGGAGGACACGGCAGGAAATCTTTATAACAAAGTATTTGAGGTTTGAAGCTAGCCTTGGGTTAGCCTTCAGGGAAAAAATTAAGGACATGCACCTTAATTTCCTGGAATACAAGATGAGGAATTACTTCTGGCAAAAAGAAAAGGAAAAAGCTTGAAGAATATAAAAGCCAACGCAAATGTGGATAAACTTGTCTTTATTAGGAGAAATTATTCTACTTAAATAGTAGACAAGGGTCAATGATCACTCAATAGGTAGACAGAGTGGCAGAGGGGGTCACGCTGGGTTAAAATCATACCAGGATCAGTCAAGGGCTGGTATGGCAATCCGGAATGGGTGGACATTGGAGTCAACCCATTTAAGGAAGGTGAGGAATATCCAAAGTTGAAAACAAAACCAACCAAATCTTTGCACACATCATTATTTGAAGGCCATATCAAAATAGCATTAATGGCGCAATTTCTGGCATCTCCCCCCTCAAGATTAGACACAGGGAGTTGATATTTGCAGAGGAATTTGGAATAAACTTGGGCAAAAGGACTTCCAGATGACAGCAGATTCACAGTATACTCTATGCCCTTCTTGAAGCTGACTTCACAAGTTCCAACCCAGAGAGATTCTATCTTATGGGCTCTGCCTCCATTACAGTTCTGATAGTAGAAGAGTAGGTCCCTTACTTGATATTCAGAGAGGGGGGCTCTAGAAGCATTGGAAGGTGAGAGCTCTAAAGCCTTGACCTTATAGGCAGTTGAATATGCTGTCTCCTGAATGTCAATGATAAAATTAGTCAAGTTCTTGACATGGGCTTCAGGATTGGCAGACACATCAACTTCAATCAAAGGGGGTCTTAATATTGAGGTAGTTATGGCTTCAGATCCATACAGCATGGCAAAGGGAGATCGGTCAGTCACTTGGTGTCTACTGAGGTGATACACAAAGAGAGCAGCAGGGAGGAACATATCCCAATTTGCATCATCAGAGAGGGTGAGTTTCCTCATTATAGACACCAGGGAGGAATTTCTTGTTCAAAAGTTCCATTGGCTGACGGGTTATACAGTGCATAGAAGGATTGGTGAGTACCCATAGCTTCTACAACAGACGTTATGAGGCAAGCGTAAAGTTATTACCATTGCCATAAAGCAGGACTTGAGGGCAGCCATGTTGGTAGAAGATATCTTGTTTCAAGACTTTTGTTGTGATCTTACCAGTTATATCTTTTGTAGCTCTGGCTTCAACCCATTTGCTAAAATGGTCTACAGTTATCAATATGAATTGACACCCAGACCTAGAAAAGGGAGAGACCCAACAGCATCAATACTCACAGTTTGGAAGGAATTCTTAGGGGGGACAAGCTTGAATTGATGTTGAGAAGGTTGAGTTTGTTGGAGTTGACAAGAATGGCAGGATGCAAGGACATCAGGGATTAAGAGGTGCATGTTCTCCCAATAGAAGTTCTTGCACAACCAGTCATGAGTTTTTGCTATACCTCCATGTCCAGTATCAATGTGGGCTTGAAGGATAATGGCTATTCTCATGCTAAGGCAAACATAGGGAAGATAGGTGTTGTTGACCTTATTGAAGAGTTTTATATCTCAAATCACAGTATCCTTTCATAGGGTCTATAGGGCCAATTAGATTTCTTTGGGCTCAGTGGTCCAGGAGTCAGGGTACCCTATTAACTTATATAGCCAATCAGCATCTGCAGGATGGATGGTCAGTATAGGCATCCTTGACAATCCATCAGCGTTCTGATGCTGCACACCAGGACAGTGTACCACAGTGAAATCATACCCTTGCAAGCGCAGAACCCAACATGCTAATTGGCCTTCAGGTTCCTTAAGTTGCTGTAGCCATTTAAGGGATGAATGATCTGTGACCACAGTAAAGTGGGTCCCGTAAATTTAATGTTGGAACTGTTCACCACATGTAAAACTGCCAAGCATTCCTTTTTGGTGATGCTATGGTTCTTCTTGTGTTTGTTGAGGACTCACAAAGAATAGACCACAGGTTGATCCACGCCCTCATTGTAAAGCTGGGCTAATATGGCACCCACAGCTACTCCACTGACTTCAGTGTACAAAATGAACTCCTTATCATAATCAGGGTAGACTAGTATGAGAGCCTCTTTAAGCTTGGCCTTCAGCACTTCAAAATATTACTGTTGACTGTCAGTCCATTTGAAGGGTATGTTACAAAGGAGTTGGACAAGGGGTTCACTTAGTTCAGCAAAGTCAGGGATGAACTGTCAATAATACCCCATCATGCCAAGAAATACTTGGACCTCCCGTAGGTTTGTGGGAGGCAACATCTTGTCAATGGCTTCTACCTTATTATTCATGGGGTTTATTCCAGTCTGGGTGACCTCATGGCCCAATAATTTGAGTTGCTCTTTGAAGAAGGAGAACTTGGAGGGTTTGAGCTTCAAACCAGCTTCTTTAATCTTGATGAAGACAGCTGTGAGATGGTCCAGATAATGGTAAAGGTGGAGCTGAACATAGTGATATTGTCAAGATATACAAGGACACAGTAGAGCTTCAGGTCTTGTAGAATAGAATCTATGGTATTTGGAATGTAGCTGGGGCATCTTAGAGTCCTTGGGGCATTTGAGTGGGCTTGTAGAGACCTTCTGAAGTGATAAGTGCAGCCTTTTCCTGGTCTCCTGGAGATAAGTCAACCTTCCAGTACCATGACGCCAAATTCATAGTGGATAAGAATTTCAAACCTCACAATTTTCTAAGGGCATCATTAATCCTGGGCAAAGGGTATGAGTCCTTTTTGTGAGCAAGTTTAAGCAATAATAGTCCATCACAATATGGTGGCCTCCATCCTTCTTCTTAAGGATCAATAAGGGGGAAGCCCAAGGGCTCTAAGAGGGAGCCAAGAGTCCAGCATCCAAGAGTTGTTTAAGCTCCTTAGAAACCTGGGCATCTTTTACTCTACTGTGGCAGTAAGGCTTTGCACAGAAAGTCAGTGCATCACCTGTATCAATATGGTGAATGACCCCTTTGGCTAAGCCATAGTCTGTAGGTCCAGAGGCAAAGATATCATTAAACTGGTTGAGAAGTTCTAGTACATCTTTTTGTTGGACAGGTGATAGTTGTGGGAAGTCAGCAGTGGTGAATAGGGAGAGAACCTGAAGATCTTTTTCTGGTAGATTAAAGTTGCTGAAGGTTCTAAAAGGGTAGAGGGACGCCACTTGCTCTGCTCCTAATATACAACCATGCCTCACAACTTGGCCCCTAGACACCTGCATAGTTAAAGCGGTCAGGTTAGCTAGCAACAGCTGTACAGGCTCCTTATGTGTCTGATATAAGATCACTGGGCATAATTGAGGCTCCTTGCAGCTTAGATAATCAGGAGATTATAGCTCTAAGAATGATCTTTCAGGTAGTTTTTAAGATATCTGGGAGTCTATAATCACTTGGGAGCCTGGAGGGATGGTGACAGCTGCAGGGGTAAGAAGAGGCACACCTTCCTCTGCGGGACAGGAAGGAGGAGGGGAACACATATTAGATGAATGAGTCCTGTACTTGAGCAAGAAGATACCCGTGAGATACTCAAGCACGCAAGTTTTAAGACGTTTTCCTGGAAGTTGTGGAGGTTTCTCAAAAATCAAAGGGACCTCATACCCTAAGAGCAAAAAATATCCATCTTATAAGTTAACAATCATATTATGCTCTTGAAGGAATTGTGTGCCAACCAGGAGATCATAGCTTTCATTCTCAAGGACAACAGCAGGGACGCAATGAGGAGTTTTCTGAACCTCATGGGTAGGGCAGAGTAGGCACTAATAGCTTAAGTCTGAGCCATGCCAGCAGTACCATATGATTGAGTGTAATTGATGTCAGGAGCCAGCTTAAGCTTCTTCACTAATTTGGATGATACCACATTGACAGGGGAACCCGTGTCAAGAATTGCTTTGATTTTAACCTTTTTAATTGACACTTCTACACAGGTGGTATCTTTCCTAAAGGGGGCAAGACAGCCAACACATCATGTGCTGCTTCTAGCTCTTTCTCCCATTTGACTAACATGCATCTTAAGTCAGGAATTTCCTTATAGACAGTCTGCAACAGGAGAGATACAGTTACATTCTGGAAGAGAGCTTCAGCTAACTGAGCAACTTCTTCAGAAGAGTCTACCAGGATGGGTGGTCAATGTGCCTAGGCAAATTAAGGGCAAGCTAGCATTACATTAGCTTCAGCCAAAGGTGAGCAAGTTGTAGTTGTGGTTTTCCCTGAGCAAAGCTTCTAAGGAACTGACATAGTTTCTGGGACAGAAAAAATGGAGTAGTCATAACTATCTGAATCATTGCAGTCAGAATCTTCAGGTTCAGAATCACTAGAAAGATTGTGAAACAGGTGAAGGATAGTTGGTCCAGATGAAGGGGGAGTTTCTTCATCAGAGGGAGTATCAGGAGGAGATGGGGGAGATTGGTCAGCAAAGAGCGTCTCTGCCTCTAAGATAACCTCTCTTTTCCTGCCTGCTTCTTTGGATTGCAACCTTCTACCCAAGGTTTGGTGCAGGTACGCAAGTGGTGCCCTATTTGACCACAGTTATGACATCCTTGTCTCTTAGGCTGTCTATTTGCACCAAGATTCATTATACACAGAGTACAGGAGGTGGTACCAGCATTGCTGGCTTTATTCTCACAAACCACAGTACCCCCATGGGTCAATTGTATGTCTTGCAAGAGGGTCTTAATACTCTTCATGGAAGTAGAAAAGCTTTGTGTGCCTTAAAGTGCAGGCATATGAGCTGGTTTACCTTCAACACTTTAGAACATACCGTGTAAGCTTATTGGGGAGTTAACTGACTACTGGTGATTAACTATTGCCCTTCAATATAGAAGCGGTCAGCAAAATCAGCCAGGATTTCCTTGGGCTTAAAGGCAATGTGCATAAATGCATCTTTCCTGACCTCCAAGCTGAGATCCCCTCCAAATTCCTCAATAAGGAGGCATTTCATGTCCTCCAAAGTGACAATGGATGGGAGTTTAGGGACCACAACTTCTTGTGACATAGGATGAAGGCAAGTAATAATATGCTCCTTTTTAAACTTGTCAGTAGCCCTACACATTGCAGTTTTGTAGATTGTCAAAAAGGCAGCAATGGTAGAGGTTTTAGGGTCAAATATCTGTTTGAAGGAAGGCTTATAGTTGGGGTCAATGGACAATGAGGTGGATTGGCTGTTGTCACCTGGGTTGAGAACATTGATGTGGGGATTGCCCTCAAACTCAGATTCTGTAGCAGGTTGTCTATCCCAGAGAAGTTGAAGGCTCTCTTCCAGGGTGTCCAGTGTAGAGCTGTTTTGTCCACTGATATCCCAGGTGGTAGTGGCAGCAGCTCCAAATTCATCAATCTTGATCTGTTGTACTGCCAGTGTACCAGCAATCCCATTGATACAAGTGGTCAGGGAAGTTGTCTGAGCGGTCAAAAAGGCAACTTGTATATTTATTGTTTCTGTCAAGAAAGAGAGGTTCTGCACCTTTCTTTCTAGAGCATCCTGCCTATCTGCAACATCATTTTTCACTGCTGCTAAATGATCCAAGGCAAGAGCACAGTTGACACGGGGTTGGCCTTACAAGCCAGGGCAGCAACCATGATCAATATGGGCAGGCCTATCAGTGACCTCTGCCTCCCGTTTGCCATCAGAGTGAGAGGAAAAATCATCAGGGTCAGAGAGGTGTTGTCTCAAATACTCAATCTCACCTCACAAGGTAGCTACTTGGTTGGTAAGTGTTACAAAAGTAACCATTTCAAAGCTCTGGGCGGGAATCAAACCCGCTCCTAGCCACCAGGCGGGGCTAGCGGGCGGGGGAGATTTGCCCGCACCTGGATTTTTGCTTTTCAAAGAGAATCCAGGTGCAGGAACCATTCCTTCCCTAGTGGTAGCTGAGGGGCCTGCTTTGGGCCCCAAAAGCTACACCCAAGCCTTAGTGGGTTTGGCTGGGCCTGGGCAGGCTATTTTTAGCTGCCCAGTAAACCCAGATCAAGCCCACCCTCCATTAAGTAATTTGGGGTCCACAATTGGGGACCCCTTTTTTAATCAAGTTTTTTGGGCTCAAGAGAGCCTGTCAAGCCAGTCCAAAAATGGTGATCAAATCAGGAAAACCCCAAAAACCCTAGAAGCTAAACCTGCCAGAATTAATGGCCAGCCAAGCCAAGATGGACCATCAAAAAGCCAAATAACTGTTCCTGAAACCCCCAAAAATAACCATGAAGCAGCCAACCAAACATCAGAACCTGAGATGCCAAGCTTTCCACACAGATAGCACCAGAAGAATGCCTAGAGGCACCTGCATGTGAGTAAGTATATAAATCAGAAGCACTTGAAAAAGTTCTGTATTGCCATCCTTACCAAATAAAGTTGTTATGAACCTTTGGTTCACCAATCTGTTTCCATACCTATTTTTAATACTCTTCCATCTGCATACACCCAAGCGTCAGTACCCATCTACTGGGATAGATAGTCAGACTCCTGTTGATAAAACCAAAGCCTTTGACTACTACCGTCCACCCAACGCTCTGTTTGGCCCTGTGCATTTCACTGAGTATCCTGCCAATCCTGACCACAAACCCTGGACATTGGAAGACTTGCAGTGATACACCTGCCCAAACGCTCTCAAGGAACCCTACCAAATTGTCTGTGACAGCAAAGCAATCACCATCTACCCTTTGATCTTTAATGGGAAGTACAACAATCCTGCTGCCTACTTGGTCCCCATGGAACCACCCCCAACACCCAAACCATTTCAACCCCCCACTTCTGATGCCACTGGCCAGAGTAGTCAATTCCTGGGAGTGCTTTACCTGGCGCTCACAGGATTGATTGACTCTGCCTTTCCAGCAGCTAGACCTTGGGCTGTGGCTGGGAAGGCCCTTTTCTACCTGGTAAAGTTAGGTCCCATCATCTGGTGGGCCATGCCAGTACCTGCTTTGACTCCTCCCTCACCTGCTGGAGCTCCATGGTACTCTTGGTATCCTGAAAGTTAGCAAGACAATGCAAGGATCAGGTGTAGGCTCTACTGGTGGGGGGTTTGGAACAGAAGCTTGGTGCTGCGTAGTAGCTTTAAGTTCAGCTATGGCTTCCCATACCTTAGCTTTAGAGGCAGACAGGACCTCAACCAAAAGAGCAGGAGAACATACTTTAATTGAAGCTACTCTATCATCAACATAGTTTTGAACCTGACACAGAGTGGTTCCTAGCGTGGCCTTATCTAAGACATATTATTGGTGTAGATGATGGCCCCAATTATTGTTGTGGGCTCCAACCAACTCAAGTTGGGAATTGACATATCCCAAAATTGGTTAAGCTTGTAAACTAAAGTCTCAAACTCTTGACAATACTTTAGGAGAGTTGCTGCTATTTGCCCACACCATGTTGCTTGGTGATCATCTAGTTTGTGCAGTTGATTCTTGATGTACCTAGGAAGCAAGGAGTAAAGATAGTTCAGGGACAAGGTTAAGTACTTCTGTGAAGCCAGCAAGTTGCGCTGGCTATCTGAAATACAAGCAAAGAGGCTATGGGATCATTCTTGATAGGCCGTATTTTGTGCATGTTTGTTGCAGACAGCAGTGGTTACAGCAGTCAAAAGCTGGTTCTGTGATCCTAGCGCCAACTGATGATGAACCAAAGCAGGATGGATGAATTGGTTGATCAACATGCCAATAGTCTCCATAGATTCCATCAACGCAGGGGGGACCAAAGTCCAAGAGGATGGAATACAGATCTTTAGAGGCATACCCAGGACAGAGACCAGGAATAGTGTGCATTACCACAGTGCCTGTGTGAAGGAGGGAGCGCGCAGAAGCACAAGCTTGCTCATAATCAAGTGAGAAAGCTGGAAGGGGGCCCATGAAGGCCCAGGAGACAACACCATTACCATGGGAGTGGAGGGGGAGTCTGTGATATCTTCTTCTAGAGGAGAACTAGAAACTTTAGGTTGTTTGGGTACTTCAGAAACAAAAGGGGAAGAACCAGAGAATGTGTGAGGGAGCAGAGTAACCAAGGGGCTTGCAGCCCAGTAGTGAGCACCATTTTGTTGTGTTTGGCTCCTGGGGACAACATCTAGGAGGACACGACGGGAAATCTTTTTAACAAAATATTTGAGGTTTGAAGCTAGCCTTGGGTTATCCTTCAGGGAAAAAATTAAGGACATGTACCTTAATTTCCTGGAATACAAGATGAGGAATTCCTTTTGGCAAAAAGAAAAGGAAAAATCTTGAATAATATAAAAGCCAACACAAATGTGGATAAACTTGTCTTTATCAGGAGAAATTATTCTACTTAAATAGTAGATAAGGGTCAATAATCACTCAATAGGTAGACAGAGTGGCAGAGGGGGTCACACTGGGTTGAAATCATACCAAGATCAGTCAAGGGCTGGTATGGCAATCTGTAATGGGTGGACATTGGAGTTGACCCATTTAAGGAAGGTGAGAAATATACAAAGTCAAAAGTGAAACTGACCAAATCTTTGCACATATCATCATTCAAAGGCCATATCAAAATAGCATTAATGGCGCAATTTCCAACAGGCAGGCAATTACAGGGAGATTTTTTGTGGCGCTTGGCAAAAGTTGCCACTGCTGTTTCAAACAGCAGTGAGACCCAAACAGATAAAATTAGCCTGTGCGGCACAAAGCAGCAGCTAGGAATCTAAAATCCCTTGCTGAAAAAAAGCAGCTCTTAAAAATTTATGGAGCTTTGCGGCTTTCAGGGGTTGGCTTTGGAGCAGCAACCTTCATTTTTGATTTGATCAATAGCAATCCCTACCCCCTTTAATTTTTGATGAATAATAATAAACTTTAAAAATCAAAATATATAATTTCAAATTAAAATAACTATTTCATCAAATGAATTTACTACAAATAAGTTTTACCAAGTAGAGAGAGTTGTCCAAATCTTACAGCAAGTTTTTTGAGTTTGAATACCAAGACAGAGACAAAACTAGTATCAACTACTTTGAAAAGTTTAAATAAGCTTATTTAAGCTTGTTTTTTAATAGTATAAATACTTCTGTATCCTTCAATACTTATTTTGCCATTATATTTTTCAGTTAAAGCATTTGTTTTTTGTTTTGCATTTTCCAATTAACTGAATTTCATATTTTGAATTTTTAAAATTAATATTTAAAAGTGAGTCTGTATGTCTGTAATATCACCTCAAGTGGGCTCAAGCTGTAACAGATTTGAATGAATTGATTTTTCTGTAATTTAATTTTAAAAGTTGATTGGTAAGCCAAAAGCTCAATTTGGCACATCCTTACATTCAATCCTTTACATGCATCTTTGAAAGTACACAGATTGAATTCAGTGGAGTGTGGTCAAAATCATGTTGAAATGAAATATAAGCCACTCAAACTTTAATAAATTTATATTTGATTACTTGAATTTTAAATTAATGGCTAACCCCATTCAACCATATCAAAGTGGCTTATCTGTATAGATTACCCAACTCTGGAATGGGTGGATTAAAATTAGAAAGGAAACAGCAATTGTTTAAGATCCTTTTATATGATTGGATGTTTAAACTCTACTGATGATTGAATTGACTGATAAAAAGATATCTTGATCAGTTTTAAATATAAATAATTGAAAAAGATACATGAATTTTAGTTTAAGTACAGGATGATTGGCTTGGAAAATTCAAATCTATCTATTCCAAAGTGAAATGATATAATATTCTACTTGGATGCATCAGCTGATCCAAGTGGCTGCATATTGTTTCAAAGTAAACTTTGATCACCATTGCAGTATCCTAATTATGAGGTCAGTAGATTAAACTGGCTATGATAAATTTATAATTCAATATAATGATTTTCATGAAATTTAGAGGACATAGATCAATTTTTTAGATGATTCTGATCAAAATGGTACCAAACATAATAGCTCTAGACACTGAGATATATAGTTAAGTGCTGGACTTGGGCTTACATCATAATCAAAGGGCCAGAATCAATTTGATTCATCTAAATTCACTCTTATTACACATTAAAAACTAAAATCAATGTATCTCAGTGAATACTAAGCCACTTTTGATGTTTGTCAAGATTTTGGGGTCTCAAGGAATTGTATTTATTAAAGGACATGGTAATGGGAGTGTTGATAGGGGACTGTATGGCAACAGTCTGTAGCTACCAATCAGGTCTTAGGGGATTCTACGGCCTGGCGGTACTCCAAGTCTGTAGGAGAAAACACATGGGTCTGCAAGTAGACGGCAACATGCTCTACCTGGATACTTCTGACTACTAGGCTTCAGCTAGTAGTGATACAGTGATAGAGATTCCTTAATCTCTATCTTCAAGGGTGAATATTCTGCTTGATCTCTAATAAGGAGAGCACATTATATAGGGTGGATAAGCCCTCTTGCCAGATTGTAATCTGACACATCTAACTCTTACTAGTCAGTCTATCTGTTCCCCAGACTGCTAGTTTCAGCCCCCAGAGCTGGGCAGCCATGCTGGTCTGGCATGGGACTTCAATAGATTACCGGGCCTCAGCTTATCTCACCAGCGTATTGGCAGCATCTAGTTTGTGGTTTATGCATGTGCAAGTTTAGTTACCCTGTCTATTGGGACTTTGCATCATGCATTCATTAAGCTGAAGGACCTTCTATATTGGTAATAGAATTTGAGGTATCTACAGTGCAAATGTTTGGCATCAACCATATTGCATTAATATTCATGAGCATTACATCTTATTGGCTGTTTAATGTTCTGTGATTGTGACCCAGAATATCAAGTCTAGTTCTTCAGGTTCAATCCAATGAGTGAGCCATTTTTGGATCAGGATCAATCTTTGGAGTAATCATTAATCTACTTATAGCCGCATCCAAGGAGCATGCTAAGTTGATGCTTCTATAATCAAGCCAGCGGAATGGTGATTGGTTGTCTACCCAATAAACCAAGAAGAAGAATGGTCAAGTCTATTACATTATTCCTGAGGCTTGACAATGTCCAATAGCTTATTTTAAAACTGAAGATCAGCTTTACATTTTTTAAGGATTTAAAAACCAATTAATAAATTTTTAAATAATTAATTTAGCCTTACTAAACTTAATAGTGATACTATACTTATTTATGCTTAGTTTTTATTTTTACTTGGAATATACAATTTTAATTATCTATTTAAATAAATAAATAAATAAAAATTAAGTTGTCATTTTAAGAAAGCCGGTTTAAATAAGACCTTTTAAATTAATTGGTGACAAACAATCCCAACCTAAAGATCCAATAAATTATATTGGATTGATATATTAAATTCAATATTATATCTGTCCTTAGCCAGGGTAACCACCTAGTGTTAAATAGGATCAGCAATAGTGGATCGCCTTGCCTTAATCCTTGGCGCACTGAAATGGGGCCAGTGAGTGAACCGTTAACAATGACTTTTGTCGTTAAATTCAAATACAAAGTTTGGATCCATTCAATCTATTTTCGCCATCCTCTTAATAAAAGCTTAATTACTTTTAAAAAATAGGACTACTTTGCCAAGCTCTGGCCAACTACGGCTGGTTCTGCCTCTTACTGATTTCAGAGATTTTTTAACTATTTTTATGACGTAC
The DNA here is from genome assembly GCA_014839935.2 of Entomophthora muscae. NCBI lineage: Eukaryota > Fungi > Entomophthoromycota > Entomophthoromycetes > Entomophthorales > Entomophthoraceae > Entomophthora > Entomophthora muscae. The sequence goes on from QTSX02003553.1 coordinate 109,811, forward strand.
TGCTTTGGCTGTAGCGTCCCAGACCCGAAGCTGGCTGAGTCGAAGCATTGCTATTCACTTGATAAATTTTATCCCACAAATTCGATATAAAATTCTAAAATACGATCAATTCACATTTTTCCAAGTCTTTGTGAAAATTTAGCTCCGAGTATAGATCTATGGCAGTAAACGTTGGCAGTATGATTATTCAGATTGCGTCTAATTTATCCTTACACTTTCCTATTAAAGTAGTACTTGGCTCTCCCCTAGTAAGAAATTACTAAATTCTTCAATGAAATGAAATCATTTTATTGCCTTAAGGGTGTAACTTTTTCTAGGGTAGATAAATGTGGTGTTTCCTGCTTGGAGTCAAGGAAAATTAGCGGCGTGTGGTTACTTAACACTATTGCTATAAGACCGAAAGTTTGCCTCAAGTAAATCTTCACCTTTAAAAAAAACATAAACTATAGATCATTGGTTGGCTTAGTCCAATGCTGAATTGATTCATAACCAATCACTTATAAAATGCTAAACCCTCCAATCAGAACGACTTGGTTTTCTCCTCATTTTTGGATGGGTGACAGGTGCTGTAAAATCAAGTTTTTTTAAAACACGAGTTTTGAATATATTAGTAAAAATGATTAAAAAGGTTATATCTCATACTTTAGAGTCAGAATTTAATGGGGAAAATGTGGGATTATCAAATCCTAGGTCCAAATTTTTAATTGCATTTGCAGTTTGGCCTTTTTTATTCAGATTGAATCCTTTGTATTTTATTTGAATATTTCAAATTGTGGAATCTTGGTGGGATACACCATCTAGAAAGACGCCATCTCAAAAATGTGTCCAAAAACACCATCTAGAAACTCCATCTTAAATTTCTGGCTAAACCACACCAGATAACTTGAAATATTGATAAAAGTCCAAAAAAATTTCAAAACAATAAGAAAAACATATGGCTAGACTCAAAATAATCCAAAGATTCCAAATCTGCAATACTAATGTGGGATCAGCTAGTATCAACTATAGTGCACAAAGCTCCAAAGTCAACACACCCCAAAACTGTGATATTTCTGTATTAATTTTTGACCCTATATTAAATATGTATACTAAAGATAAAGTAAAACTCAAATATTTGAAAGGAAATAATTTATTGGTAAAGAAAGTGGATTATACATAAGATCCAAGGGCCGTGGAAATTCCTTTGAGATGGGTAGAGCGGCCTTCTCTGGTGTAATAGGCCAAAACCTCCTTGGTAACACTTTCAAACTTGACCTGCTGGCCAGCATGCTTGGATACAAAAGCTTTGCTTTTGATGGCCTGGGAGTATAGCTGGTCTCCATAAGTATGCTGAATCTTCAGCTTGTTGACAATCTCATTAAACATAGGCTTTTTACCTTAACCAAGCAGGAAAATTGGTTGTGCCAACCTTCAAGTAATGAGGTGAGCTTAGTTATGACTTCTTTTAACCTGCTTATAACAGTTCCAATTAATTGAGTCACCACCCTTGCAGATGCGGCAATGCCCCTGGAATACATCCACCCACTGGTGCTCAAAGTACTTGATGAAAGGAGCTATTGCTTCTTGGTGCACAATAATGTAATTGTCATTAATAAGCCTGTCATAAAAAAGGTTAACCTCTTCCTTTCTGATCATGGCCAGAGCAGCAAAGAAATGGAAGATCTTTCTGGCCTCCTTTGCGCCATCCTTGAATACCAGCTTATTGAGGGCTGGGTTTTTCATCAGGCTCTTGTGCAGAGCCTGGCAGTAGTGAGAGAAGCAGCCTTGGGGCCTGCTCCTAAATACCTTGATAAAGGTGTTGGCCTGTGCAGCCTCAAAGTCAACTATCAGAGTTAAATGATAGGGAAGGGACTCTGGCATCTTTTTGGTTGTGTCCTGTTCCTGGGTGGCCTCTGGGTTGACCTTCTTCTTCTTGTGGCCCCTTTTCTCAGTTGGCTCTTCATCAAGCATGGGCAAGATGACATCCAGTTTTTGCTTGAGTATATCCAAGGTGTTAATGTAAGTCTCCTCCCTTTTATTAAGAAGAAAGAAGAAGAAAAAGGGGATAGTATGTTCATTGACCTGACCATGGATGGCCCAAAGCTGGTAAAATAGCTTGGACAAGAGGCAAAAGTCCAATTTTTCAAACCAGGTATCACACTTTAGGAGGTGTATGGGATCCTCTTGTGTTGAAAAGCACAAAATACAGTTTGGTGAGCCTTGCATATCATTGTGCAGCAGAAAGAGCTTTCCAAGCATGGTAGTCTTCTGGACTTCTGAAAGTACAAGCTCATCAATATTTCTAGTGCTGACACCAATATTGGCCTCACTTGACTGTTGATTAAAAATACTGTTAGAGTCTGGTCTTTTCTCCAACCTCCTCTCTCTGATCCTCATTCAGGTAAAGGAGGGCATGTGTTACCAGCTCAATTGAAGTCAAGTCCTTGTTGAAAGAAATGGCTTGGCAAAGATACCAGAGCATAAGATAATAGAGGATCATAATAGAGCTCAAACAGTCATGCTCAATGGTGATAAGGAGCACCTTTTAGGGAAGCTTCAGATATGAAATTAAGGAGAGAGATAAGGATATTTTATTAGATAATCCTTTAGACTTATATAGCTTTAGCTGTGGCAGAGATTTTAGTTAGATTGAACCTAGGGGTTGGTCATGTGCAGGATGGGTTCAAGTTTCTGGATACTTGGAAAGTAATGTGATATTGGTTTGTTGCCATTTCTGGCATGTCAAACTGTATATTGGAAGGGCACCAAATTGGGCAATGGCTGGATGTCAAGTGGGCTGGTGGTAACCAGAATACTTGTACATCCAGATTCTCAACACACCCCTCCCTTAAGGGGTTACTCTGGTACATCAGGAGGGGGCTTTGTATTGACGGCTGTCACCTGATGTTCCTGGAGTTGTTTGCTAGTTGGTACCAACTGGGTCAAGTGTTCTCCTTTGCTAAGGCGGAGGCAGGATCTGTGGTACTTCTTGGTGATGGGCTCTTTGGCGCCCTTGAAATTAACCAGGTATGTGTTCCTGTCTGGTTGGTATTTGATGATTCTTCCTGGTCCTCTGTATACTGAGTCTAGCTTCTTTCTGCTCCCAACCAGGACCCAGACAGGGGAGTTGATGGGGAGTGGGTCCTCTGTTGAGGTTACCTTTTGAGTTTTGAGCCTTTTTGTTTCTGCCATTTTGGCTTTGAGATGTATGTGTTGTAGAGCTGGTGCTTGTTCTACTGTGGGAGGTTTACCTGGGGGAATCTTCACATATGGTTGGTTATTGCAGGTGAATATCTCTGGTTTGTATCCATATGTTAGTTCAAACAGTGAGTAGCCTGTCCCTTGATTGGTGCATACCCGCAATACTAATAATGCATGTTTCACGTATAGTGGTCATGTGTCTTTGGCTTTACCATCCATTATTTTCTTAAGAGTTCTGATGAGGCTGGTGTTTAGGCGTTCAAATCTGCTGTTGGCCTGTGGTGGCAACCTCCAGAATTAACTCATACAGAATGTAACATCCTCCATGTCAACAATTCTCAAAAATATTTTTCTTATTTTCAATATTAAAGATTATTTTTTCTTGATTAAATAATTGACATTGATAATAGAAGCAATGTTTGATTTTTATTTTGAGCTTTTAATTGAAATTATAAAAGATAAAGCAAAAACAATTTTTGACATGGAGAATGTTCCATTCTGTATGAGTTAATTCTGGAGGTTGCCTCTGTGGCCTGTAGGCAAGGTTGTGGAGTGTTTGATGTTTTTGGATTTTAAATTGTTGTTTACTATGTGACCTGATAGCTCTGTGGCTCCATCTGTTATGATGCAGTCAGGGGTTCTGTAGTTGGCTATTATTGCCTTGTTGATTAAGCAATTTATTGTTTCTGCTTTGTGGTTCTGTGTTGCCCAGCAGATGGGCCAGTGTATAGCAAAGTGAATGGCTACAATTAGAAAGTGTGGTTTAGTTTTTGCTTCTGGAAAGGGTCTCACCACGTCTAGCCCCAAACCTTGAATGGTTCAGGGTCTGGTACTGGATAAACTGTTGGTTGTGGAGCCTTGATGCTGGCGTATTTCTCACACACTGTGCACTTTTTCAAAGCATCAACTATGACTTGTTTGAGATTGGGCCACCATAATATCTCTTTTAGAGTGAGGTATAGGTTTTTAGCCTTTGTGTGTCCTAGTAGGCAGTGATATCTTAGTATGGTGTCAAATTTTTGTGTAAGTGGGATGTAAAGAACATGTTTATTCTTAATGATGCAATAAACTGTGCCATTTGACATATGGAAATGTTTTTTATTCCCTAATAACGTATCATGGGTTATTTAATGTGTGGAGGGGTCTTTCCCTCTTGTCTTGTACTGAGTGCTATATAGGTTGGGTCAGTCAGGGTCCAGGTGGTCAAGATGATCCTCTTTTGGATGACATAGCCTAGAGAGAGCATTAGCCGTGACCAGCTCTTCCCCCCTTTTATACTGGATGTCCAAATTGAGCTGCTTCAGCAGGGACATCCATTTAGCTTGTTGCCGTGCAAGTGTGTTCTGAGTTTTGAAATAAATTAAGGATTTATGGCCAGTTAGTACTCAGACATTTAAATGTCCTTCTAGATAATATCTCCATTTCTTGCATGTGTGGTATATTGCTAGCAATTCCTTATTGTGTATTGGGTACCTCTGCTCAGTGTTAGTTAGTCTTCTACTTTTGTAACATACTGGCAGGAAGTCTTGCTGCCCTGGCTGGCAGATGCATAGTAAGCCAATGGCGGTGTTGCTGGCATCCAACTCAAGCTCATAGCACCCATTGTTATTAGGGTATTTCAAGATTGGTGCTTCAATAAGAGCTTGTTTAAGTAGTTGGAAATTTTTGTTGCATTATGGTGTCCAGATAAATTTCTTTTTGACATTACCCTTGGTTAAGTCATTGATTGGTGTGGTTAGTTTTCCACAGTCTTTGATGTATTTCCTTAGGTAAGCTACCATTCCAAGAAAGTATCTAACTTGTTTAACAGAGATGAGGCGTTGCATGTTATTTAGGGCTTTTATTTTTTCTGGATCTACTTTGATGCCACTGTAAGAGACAAAGTGGCCCAAGAACAAGAGTTTCTTTTGCATAAATTGGCACTTTCTAGGCTTTGATAGAGTTTGTGCTTTGCAAGTCAATTGAGTGTCTTGTGGACATGCATGAGGTGTTCCTCTTTGGTTTTTGAGAATATGATGATATTGTCAAGGTAGCATAATGCATTTGAGAGATCATTTAGTGCCTGGTTCATTGTAGTGACAAACGTTGCGGGAGTGTTGGTCATCCCAAAGTTCATTACCCTAAATTCAAAAGATCCAAATTTCATACAGAACACAGTTTTTGGTATGTATTTTTCCTTTACTTCAACTTGGCTTTAACCTGAGGTGAGGTCAATTTTGGAGAAAAATTTGGCTCTGAAGAGTCTTGCAAACAGATCCTCTATAAGTGGGAGAGGATATTTCTTCTTTACTGTGCTTGCATTGAGAGCTCTGTAGTCTGTTAATAGATGGAATAAGCCTTCCTTTTTCTTTAAAAAACACTGCTGCCCCCATGGGGATTCAGATGGGTGAATGAAACCTTTTTCTAGGTTATCCTCAATATGTTCTTTGAGGGTTTGTGTCTCCATAGGAGAGAGTCTGTAGAGGGGTGCAGGTTCAGGCATGGCTTTACATAGGTCAATGCCGTGTTTGACCTCCTGTTCAGGGGGTAGCTCTGTGAGCTCTTCCTTAAATACATGAGAATATTCATTTAGGAGTGCTGAAAGTTCTGGGCATTGGATTTTGGTTGTATGTATGCTATTGAATTCAGTGCATCTCATTATGTGGAGCATACTGTCTTTGGTTAGACGTTCTGAGTTGTCCGGATTTATGACTTGGTCAAATACTGTCTCTTAGGTTGAGATTTTTAGGTTCTTTGAGGATGTTGAAATTGACTACATTGCGTTTGATGGTCATTGTCTTTGTTTTCTAACATACGCTGGGGTTTACTCAAGTGAACCAGTCTATGCCTGCTACAATGTCATAGTTTATGTTATTCATGACAAGTCCTTTGATAGACGTTTGAATGCCTTGGAGGTCAATTCTGAAGGGAGTTGTTTTGCCTTCAAGTAGAACATTTGATTTGTTTGCCATTATGGCGTATTTGAAGTTGGATTTGACAACTGGTATCTTGTATTTGGTTGCAATTGGTTTGCTAATCATGGTGTGTTGTGCACCAGAGTTGAATAAAATTTTATGTGTATGAGATTTATAAGTGCATGGGTAGCAAGAAGTTGTGAGCAATCTTTCATTTTTAAGTCCATAAAAATGGAGGATTGCAGGACATGTGGGATGCAAGCAGTAAAGTTTGTGCCTTGGTATAATTTCTTATTAGTTTGGGGGGGAGACAGGGGAACTTAGGCCTGTTTCCCCTCCTCTTTTTCATGTTCCTCTGTTTCAAGGCCTTCAAGGTCAGAGAATGTGGGGTCAGATTCATAGCAGGTTGCTGTTTCAGGATTGTTCACTTTGGTGGTGTCCTCTTTCTAGGGACAGGAGCAGTTTGCGCTCTGGCTACAATTGTCATTGTTACAATTGGAGTTGCTATTGCTATGATTGGTGTTTTGGAGCTTGTTTTCATTAGAATTTTCTCTGCCATTGCCATTTGAGGAGGGGTTGCTTTTGCATGCAGAATATTCCATGTTTGCGCATTTTTCTGCACGCTTGGCATCTGCAATGAGCGTGGGTATGGAGGGGTTGGCCTCTTGGCAGATGAGGACAGCAACTGAGGGTTTAATTCTGTTGATGAATGAGGCTCTAGTGTGCACGTTGTCAGCTTGTGCTAGGGTTTGGATCTTGCGGCATATTTCCTCAAATTCATTGGTGTAAGCTGTGACAGTGGTCTTCTGAGGAAGATTGCTGAGCTGTATTGCAATGTCTTGGAGGGATTTGGTGACACAGAAGTTGTGGGTGATATCAGATTTGAAATCTTCCCAGTTATCAAGCTGTTTTTCAGTTTGTGAGCCAACCCAAGTGGCAAACCAGTTAGATGCAAACTTGTATAGGCGCTTGCTGGCTTCCTGGACCCATTTTTTGTGGGGGATGCGGCTGGCACAGAGTTTAGCGGCTGAGTGGTCTAGCCAGTTGATGACGTTTTCCATGTTTTTACCAAAGAAATTGTCAATACCAATGTATTTGGTGTTGGTAACTTTATCTGTGATAGATGGTATTGTGTTTGTTTGTGGTTGAAGAAAGCAACTGTATTGAATGATCTTGGCACATGCTTTGGGCATGACCAGTCCTTCAAATACAGTGCATCCACTAGGTATATCCTCATTGATGTTGTGGGCGCAGAATTACGTCTTCCAGGTATCCTGGGATGTGACCTGGTTGAGTATGTGAGCAAAGGTGGGTGGGTTTTGGTCAGTCATTTTCTCTCTCATGGGCTAGGTCAAAAAACTGTAGCTGCTACCAGTGATAAGGAGCACCTTTTGGGGAAGCTTCAAAGATGGAATTAAGAAAGAAGAGAAGTATATTTTATTGGATAATACTTTAGACTTATATAGACTTGACTGTGGCAGGGATTTAGTTGGATTGAACCTAGGGTTGATCATGTGCTAGATGGGTTTGAGCCACTGGATACTTGGACAGTCAGGTGATATTGCTTGGTTACCATTCTTGGTATGTCAAACGGTATATTAGAAGGGGACTAAATCAGGCAATGGCTGGATGTTAAGTAGGTTGGCAGTAGCCAGAATGCTTGTACATTCAGACCCTTGACAACAGTACCAACTATGGGTTAGCCAAAGGCGTTATCCATCAGATTAACACTGGCAACGCTTCCCCCTTCCGCGCTAAACCAAATTGCTGCAGTCATGTGGAGGACGCCCAGGTATTTAAAGAGCTCAAACAACTGTTGGAAGCTGGGCTGCTGGCACCATCCCAAAGTCCTTGGGCATCCCTGCTACTCATCTTAAAGAAGAAAGATGGAGGTCATTGTATTGTGATGGACTACTGCCAATTGAACTCTTTGACCAAGAAGGACTTGTACCCCTAGCCACATATTGATGATGCTCTCTGACGTCTTGGAGGCTCTAAGTTTTTCTCCACAATGGATCTGGCATCTGGATACTGGCAAGTTGACTTATTGCCAAAGGATTGCCAAAAAGCCAGGCTCTTACATCTGAAGGGCTGTTTGAGCCTACTTGCATGCTGCAGGGACTCTGCAATGCCCCGGCCACCTGCCAAAGGGCCATGGACTCCATCCTCTGCAACTTGAAGCTGTCATGCGTCCTAGTATACTTAGATGATATGCCGTTTTTCAGCGCTACCTTCACTGATCACCTGGCTCACCTCAAAGAGGTGTTCATAAAGATTTGAGAAGCTGGCCTCAAACTAAAAACTTCCAAGTGGGCTTTCTTCAAAGAGCGTCTTGAATTCTTAGGCCATGAAGTAACCCAGACAGGGATTCACCCAATGACTAAGAAGGTTGAAGCCATCAACAAAATGCTTCCGCCCACCAACCTGCAAGAGGTACAAGTCTTTCTGGGTATGATGGGATACTATAGACAGTTTATCCCTGACTTCATCAATACTAGTGAACCTCTAGTCCAGCTGTTATGTAATGTCCCTTTTGAATGGACCACCAGTCAGCAGCAAGCCTTTGAAACCCTTAAGCAAAAACTCAAAGAGGCGCCAATCCTAGTGTATCCTGACTATGATAAAGAGTTCATCCTATACACTGAAGCTAGCAATCTTGCTATTGGGACTATTCTGGCCCAACTAGACAATAAGGGTGTAGACCATCCTGTGGCTTACACTTCCTGCATGCTAAACAAGCATGAGAAGAATTATAGTGTCACAGAGAAGGAGTGTCTTTCCGTGTTGCATGCAGTCAAACAGTTCCGCCACTATGTGTATGGTACCCATTTCACAGTTGTTACTGACCACGCTTTGCTTAAATGGTTACAACTTAAGAAGCCAGAAGGGCGCCTATCTAGATGGGCCCTACGTCTGCAAGGTTACAACTTCACTGTGCTCCATTGCCTTGGGATTCAACATCAGAACACTGATGGGCTATCCAGAATGCTCATTATTGCTTTACATCCCATGGAGGCTGACCGGTTGTATAAACTAATTGGATACCCTTCTTCTTGGGAAAGCAAGACAGAAGAGGTCCAACTGGCCTTGTCCATGCTATCCAAAGGTACCCTCATACGCGACATGCAGCTCTTCTAGAAAGTACAAGATCAATATCTGCCTTATGTACAACCCAGTCTTTGCCTCTTGTTGGTGTCACAAGCTCATAAAGAGACTGGGCATGGAGGCATAGCCAAGACTTTTGACTGGCTTCAGAAGAATTACTTCTGGGAAAACCTTCTCCTGCTGATCCCAGATGTCATAGCTAGCTATCACAACTTCCAACTGCAGCAGCCTTGAGCTGCTGCCCACAAATTCAAATTAGCTCCCCCTCCACATGCTTTTCATACTATCAGCATTGACGTGGTAGGTCCTCTCCCCCGCTCACGTTCTGGGTGTTGCTTTATCCTGATTGCTGTTGATCACTTCAGCAAGTGGGTAGAGGCTTGCCCTACAAAGGACATCACGGCTAAGACAACTGCTACCTTCCTGTTACAAGATGTTTTCTACCACCATGGCTGTCCTCAAGTGCTACTCTCAGATAATGGGACTAACTTCAACGCCAAGCTGATAACCTCTGTTGTCAAAGCTTTGGGTCTCACCAGTCTTTCTCTGCCCCCTACAACCCTTCTACCAATGGGGCAGTCAAGCGTGCAAATTCAACACTGGTCTCCATCATGAGAAAGCTCACCTACTCTGACGCTGCCAATTGGGACCTATACCTACCTGCTGCTCTCTTTGTGTATTGCCTTAGCAAGCATTGTGTCACTGGGTATTCCCCCTTTGCTATGCTATATGAGCAAGAGGCTACTACCCCATCACTCTTGGGGCCCCCCCTGCTTTCCTCTGATAAGGCCATGAATCCTGACAATCACATCAAAGATCTAGTCAACTGCATAATTGATATACAGGCCACTGCCTACACTTCTGCATACAAAACTAAGATGCTTGAGTTTTCTCCCAATAATGCTGGATGCTCCCCCCTTGCCTGAATTTGATGTTGGTGGCCCTGTTCTTTACTACCAACACAGAGTGGGTGGGCGCGCGCATAAATTGGACACTCTGTGGATTGTCCCTTTGGAAGTGACCTTTAAACGAGGGTCTGAATACACTGTAAAGCTCCTCTCCAGTGGTTGTCCCTTTGCTCAAGTGCATGCCAAGTTCCTCCGCAAGTACCGCCCCCCTAAGGCCAATATAGAGGAGGGCAATGTTGTGAATACTGCTATTCATCATGTGTTGATTTTGCCTTTGGTGGGCCATTTTGAAGACAAATCTCTCACTTTCACTTTTGCCTCTTGAAATGAGTTGATGACTGAACCAGGAAATACAATTGTTTGGTTTCTTGACTCTGTGCATCTCACTTGCCCCACTCATGCTTGTGGTGAGTGATCCTACTGTCCTGGTAGTGTTTTGTGATACCAACAACCACTATATATTCCTTTTCCTAATTCACCAATAAAATTAAGTTCTATTCACATTTTTGTCTTTGTGTTGTCCAGTACTTCTGCGCCTCTCTCTAGCCACAACTAGTAGAGATTATTCTTCCAGGGCCGCAAGGTAATTGCATAGCCTTCCCTGTCATCTAACCAAGACTTAGTATGAATCCAATCCTAAGGTTAGGATTCCCTGTTGTGTGTCTGTGCCACGCCTCAGAACACAACAAAGTGCAATAAAGTCAAAGGTGCAGGAAGATTGTATGTAACTAAGCTCCTGGAAAAAAGATAGGTAAGGATGATAAATGGTTTGAATCTTTTGATAAGGGGTCAAATGTAAAAATGAACTAATTATAGTTCAGTATCTGGAATCAGGGATTCTGCCAGTCCTAAGGAAATGGAATAAATTAAGAATAAGATGATAGATGTATTTATAGATTTATGTTATTATACTTTAAAAGGTAGACATCAATCTATAAGGGGGTGTGTGGTCCAATGATGGTTTATGTTTTGAATAAATTATTGAAAGATTGTTGTCTGGAGTTGGATTTGCTTCTAACTTGAGGATATTGCCCATATCTTTGCATTTGAATCAAGGGGAATCATGTTGTTAGATATGTCATGGGGCAACTCTATGAGTGCCCCCTGTGTGTTGTGAGATATGTTGGAAGACAATTTGTTGATCTTGGTTGTAACACAAGAGTTTCTCTGAAGTAAATGTGGGGAAATTTTACATGGTCTATACACTCCCAAAGAAGGAAAGATACATGAAGAAGTTATGGTTCATGGGGAGTATGCTAGGATACTGCTATTAAAGGGGTTGGAGTAGCTTGTATTATTAAAATTCATCATAATGCTTGTATGCTGGAATTAGTCTACCTGAAGGATGGCACTCTTTACCAGTTGGTCCCATGCTTTGACCCAGGACACACATTAGTGGCTTCTGAAGAGCAGTAATAACATAATCTTATTTTTAAAAGATGAATTCACTAAAGAATTGTTCAACATTTTAGGAATTTTACAACCAGGATTGCTCCCCCTCTAGCTGCATGCCCATTCTATAATAAAAAATATACAGGATCTTATTTTTAACAAAAAAGTTTATATTTGATTCATCTTAGACATTTGTTGTTACAGATATGGCAAATTAATATAAAAAAATACAATTACATGTATAAGTGGGGGTAAAAAATGGATTTATGATAAAATGATAAATTGAAAGCTAGAGGATTTAGATGCCCAACCATTTTGGCATTTTTTTGTTTTAATAATTGTTAGGAATTTATACTGACCTTGTTCTACCCTGTCAATCTTGGTGGCCTGCCAAGCCATAGATTGGAGAAGCTTCTAATATATTACCAGCAGGCTTAATTGATCTGAGAAGCCTTAGTAAAATAGATTTGGATCACTCATTTCAATAACAACCAGTAATAAAATGGCCTTCTAATTATGACCGGTTCCCAATTGACTAGAGTTATTCTGGGATACTCTGGCAAACACTGGGTTAGAGAACATGGGTTTCCCTGAGTATTCAAAAGGGTTGTGATCAATTTGCACTGGCAACCTGCCAGTGCTGCTGCAAATTCCTTCTGGGAAGGTTGCTTGTGAAACATTTACTATGCACTAAGAATAGGGCGTCAATTAGTGCTGCCACTGCCGGCACAGTTATGGATCATGCATGATTATATTACAGCAAGTGCCCTGCGTAAGATACTACTATATTGAATCCCATGCTATTGCATGGATGCCTGACTCTGGGGGTTGATGCTGGCGGTCTGTGGATGGAAAGACAACCAAGCAAGAGTTAGATGTGCCATATGGTCTTATCCTGGCAAGAGAGCACAAGCTCTATAAAAGTCCTTCCATTGGACTAATGAAAGGAAGACAAATTGAAGATCCTACTTTTGAACATTTTCACAGTAGAAGAAGATATCTGAGTTCAAAGACTATAGTCAGTACTCAAAGAACTTAGCAAGCTGCCAGCGTAGAAAGCTGCTTGCTAGTTATCTCCCTTGACATTGCTAGCTGTTGCGCTGCCAAGGAAACCCCAGACGTTGCAGTAACGCTTCTTGTCATACAAGCCCTTCTATAAACATAATGGCCAAGATTTCACAAATACTTACTAAAGTGAATCGTAATCAGACTACCAGGTCTGAGAGCAAAACCAAAAGCTTGACAATAATTCTTTGTTTAAATTTAGCTGCAGCAGAGGCAAATGAATCAATATAAATAACTAAAACTTTATTGGGGTTTGGTTAAAAATTAACCAAGCTTGGCTCAATCTTTTTAGGTTGGATCAGGGCTGTGGTGGATCTGAAACAATGTTTGCTTTATAAAAAAGAAGTCATAAGTCTTGGATTTGGCTACAATTACAGAAAATTGGCATGGCTATAATTTTTCCAGAATTGTAGCCACATAGATAAATAGACAAATTTTTCTCATATTTTTTTAAATAAAGATTATTTTTCTTCAAAATTTAAAATATAAAAGTATTAATAAGAAAACAGCTTTTTAACTTTTAAAAAAATTATTTGAAAAAATATAAGTAAATTGGCTCATCCAGAAAGCTGAAAGCCATCTCTGACCATTTTTTATTTTTAAATTTTGGGCTCCCCTGGGTAAGGATATCAGGAAATCCTGATTTACCAGAATTGCCTGATCTATATCCTCATGCCAGGAATATTCCTGACACTTATAGTTGTGTAACCAACATGCAGGCGCCCTCTGTCACCAAGCAGACATCTGCTGCCACTGTGTAGACACCCACTACCACCATGTAGGAGCCCACCACCACCAAGCTGTTGTCTGCCACCACCAAGCTGTTGTCTGCCACCACCAAGCAGATACCCGCTGCCAACACACAGAGGCCCACTATCATCAAGCAGATGTCCATTGCCATTGAGAAGATGCACACAGACACTGCACAAGCACCCACCACTATTGCCAGCCCTACCTGCAATTCATTACCCTCCCATGCCAGCAGGACATTCCCCATCTGCTCTTTTTGAAAATAGCCAAATTGGGAAACCAGGAAAAGCAATTTCCCCAAAGCCAAACTTGGGAGGAACTGCTGCCCAAGTTGGGAGCCTACAAAATGGGGAATAGACTGACAAGCTCTCCAACAATGAAAATCATGCACCAAATTCAGTAAATGAATTTGGATGCCTGAAGAAGGCCCAACTTGCACTATGCCAACTAAAACTGGGATCCAGCCAAACCTTCTCAATTGCCAGCTACCCAAGCCAGCCCAGAAAAGGGGATAACAGATGCAACACAGACTCTTGTTTCCCCAATGCCATGCCTTCCAATAATCATGCCTTGCAGGTCCGCTAGTATAAATAAAGACAAAACCCTCAATGATAGTTTGTGTTATCATTGAGCAAATATCTTTCTCAATATTATCACATTAATCAATCCTCCACCTAGGCTAAGCAAGTAACCTTACTAGATCCATTACCCCTCTCCCAAGTCAGAAGATGAACTATATCATCTTCACAGCTGTCTTGACAGCTTACCTTGGGATAGGGGGCAACCATCCAGCCTATGCTCAGTTCAGACCTGAACCACAAGGACCCAAAGGGATATCATACCATGAGCCAACACAACTCAACTGAATGAATTCAAACCCATGGACACCTCTGGCGTCATATTTCCTAGCTTTTAACTTGGCTAATTATGTGATTCCCACAGTTACGCTACTGTACCTTGCTGGCAGCCTTAGACAATACAACATCCTTGCCAAATCCTTCCGTCAGGCAATGAACCTCTATTTAATTGTCTACGCCTTGAAAGGCTTCCAGCTGCCTAACCTGCCATCTTATGTTACTAAAGTTTTACCCTCAATACTTGGGTAGTACACCTCATCACTATGACCATGGGCCAAGATAGACAGGCCACTGCCAGATGTAAACCATCTATTCTGGATATATGGGAAACATTATCAACTAATAATAGGATCCCCTATTCTAAAGATACCTGAGACATTCAGAGTCAAGAACTGTTGGCTGTTTGATAAGCGCTGATGATTAAAATGTAAATCATCCAGGATTACTTTAGCAGACCTGTCCCCATCAGATGAATTGTGACAGGGGAAACACAATATCCATTTCATCAAGAAATGGGACAGAGGACCGCCTGTGGGCAATTGTATTACACCAAGCACAAGACAGGACCCCGCCCAATGACAGTCAACCTAGTTGAGCACACCTGAGTCAAGGAGAAATCTATGCTGAAGAGGGGGATTAAGCATAGGATTTCTCCTCATTCTAAAACCACTATTCAGGTTTTGAATCCAACTCTGGGGGTTGAAGCTAGTAGTTTGGGGATGATAGGCTAGCTAGTAAGAGTTATCTGCAGCTAGACACTAATCTTGCTGTAGCACACCTATACTATAAAAAGCTCTTCTAAGATTACTTGGAAGGCAGACAATTAACAGCAACCCACATTACTACTAATTGAATTGTAGTAGTTTCAAGTATCCAATAAAAGTGTATTATTGATACTTTACAGATCCTGCCAACCCACCTCTGCCCAAAGCTGCTGGTGTTGCATCTATTGACCACAGGATCTTCCCAATCACTTGGCTCCTGCAACAGCGGACAAAACCCCGCCAGTTGCTGCATTAACAACAACACCAATTGGAAGCACATCTGGCCTCATATAGATTCACTCTTAATAATAATTTCTCTTAGATGTCTTCACATTTTAATAAACAAACAAACTCCTCAAGAACCAAAAATCTTGACAAAAGGGAATCCAAAATAAAAAATGTGATGGCTTGGATGTGTCAATTGTGACAAATGCTTTAATTGGTGTGTTTTAATCTGCCACATCCCTAGGTTGGATGGCAGACAGATTTGATTCTGCAATTTTTACAAAGCAGGGGATGAAATGTTTACCTGGGAAATCAGCAGCCCCGCTTTTTTGATCCATGGTAGCTACATAGTACAAGGAATATTAAGTGGGGTGGAATCAGGGCTTTAAATGATTGGATTTTTAATGATTAAGTTTTCAAAAAAATATTAAAATTAAAAGTAAAAATGTGCAGAAATCCTGGGTGGATATGTACTTACTGCATAAACGGAGGCTTTTGATATAAAGATAATCATAAAGTTATACTATCCTTAAGTTTAAAGCTGGTATATGATAATAGATGATCTAATAAATACCATGTTTAAAATTAGTTTAATAATTTATAATAATAAATGAAATGGTTCTGGCAAACGATGATCTTTGAATCCAAGCCTAATTTATGTGGTACAAGCTGCTTCCACCCCCAGTCAAAGTTCGTGCCACAGGTAGCAAATATAAGTTTGGTTATAAAACGGCCTAGGCATAGCTGATTTTAAATCATGTCTGTCAAAACTCAACTACCCCATTCTGGACTCATTGGTTAAGTTTATCATCTACAATTACACTTTCTTCAGGAATAGTCTAGCGCATATGCTGTTCTGACTAACATCCTTACCAAGCACATCTCTGTTTACTGAAAACACCGTTAACTTTAACCGAAAAGGGTCTTCTGTATGTTTGAGATTGTTTTAAAGCTTAAATTGGC
Source organism: Entomophthora muscae (assembly GCA_014839935.2). Lineage (NCBI taxonomy): Eukaryota > Fungi > Entomophthoromycota > Entomophthoromycetes > Entomophthorales > Entomophthoraceae > Entomophthora > Entomophthora muscae. The sequence continues at coordinate 125,914 of QTSX02003553.1, forward strand.
TGCTTTAATCTTCGTGTCAGTCAAACAAGCCATCTGGCTTTCGGCGAGAAATAAGATCCTCGGTTGACGATAATAAAACAACAGTAGTATCAGAAGTTGAGTATGCTTGGTTGGATTTGTGTTGCTATGGCTTCTGCAATTGTGGCTGTGAAGAATGGAATTGCGTGGTGCAGAAGTTCAAACGACCAAAGGCATTCAAATAAACCAGTGAAGCAAGTCCCACCCAAGCCAGTAAAAAACTTGACTAGTCTAGTCCGAGAGCCAAGGGCTAAGCAAGTGAAAGGACTTCAAATCTCTTCGTCAGGATTCTATGGACTCAATCTACCCCTAAAGCTGGATCAGCAGCTTCATTGGACTGGCAAAGGGGATTTCTCCAAAGCTCACCGCAGTGTAACACCCGCTAAATCCCAATTCCATCATACCTGCACTCAAAACACCCCTTTGCGCAACAACTCAAGCGCATGCTTCGTAAAAAATGTTGAAGGATACATGATTCCCAGCTCCATGCACCGCTCACCACCATTCACATGTAAGCAAAGGATGTGCACCATTACTGCTACATTCAACTTATCCAATACAATCCCATTCAACAACCTATCACCTGAGAATGTTCTAGAAATCACACACCCAACCAATGCTCCTGAACTCGCTTACCCAGCAAACCAAACAACCTTGACCGTCACTGAAACCTTCATAGGCCCTGGGACACGAGTTATTCTTCTGAAGCCCATTCTCTGGTCGGTAAAGGGGCTATATCTTCCCACTGTTCCCTTAGGCTACCCTGAGCTTAACCAAACGTATGTGGTGGCCAATTTCCTGATGCTGGCTAATGGCCAAATCGACGCCATATACATGCTGAATGAGCCCAAACGACCTACAACCACTCCACCTCAATAAAATCATTTCAACCAAGTTATTTTTATAGAATGTATGGCAAATCTCAAAATAAAATCTATAGTGATGTGTTGGGGTAAATCCTTTTATTTCTTGTGTTATTTTTTCAACACTTGCTTAATGCATGTATGGGTAGGTCCAAGAGCAATGCTGGTACTAACTTCAATTCTAACACTGTTTTTTCTAGGGATAGATATTTGATATTGTCACAACATCTTTGATTACTCCCTCTTGTGGAATAAATGCCCTGAGTAGTTCACCAAATGAGTCACTGAATGGCTCACCAACTAACCATTAAGTTGGTGGCACTACTATCATTTGACCTTCTATTACAGGGATCAAACAATCCAGATCCTAAGCGGAACACAACTTGAATAACCCTCATGGCTTATGAAGAACATTACTCAGATAAGCCCCATGACTCCCATGACTTACATAGACAGTATGTGGCTTTTCTGTGATACTATATATTCCTATATTCATATCCAATAAAGTATCATTCTCTTCCTAATTTTCCCCTTTATTAAGTTTATTATACTTCTTAAATGTATATACTTGACAGTGGTAGCACAGGTAGGTTATCCACACCTATGCAACTTTAAGAAAAAATCCCTCCTAATAAAAGGATCCAACAAATGGCCCTCCCCACAGGCTGGAGAGATTACAAAGAAGGACAAGACGTCCCTACAGGTTTCACCATCTTCAATGACATCCTTGTCCCCATCAAACAGTACAATCTTCTCCACACTTGTAAACTCCTGAACCTGCCTCCAACTGCTGCAAGCCTGAAGCACCCAAGATACCTAACATCATATTTCAATGTCTGCTCTCAGCAGAAATTGGGACGTTTGCAGGATTATGTTGGGAGAACGCCAACCTCTGGATCAACAGCACCCAAAGCAAATTTACACAAGCGGGCTACCCCCAGAGACTTTGGGCCAGCAAAGTTGCCCTTTGTGTCACAGGAACTGCCTCACGTTTTGTAAGCAAGTGGCTTGAACAACACCCTGATCAAAATGAGAACTGGGAAATGTTCAAAGCCGCCTTCCTCAAAAAGTTCTCCATGAAAGACTCTGATGTGATAATCATTACAGAACTCAGAACCTTCAAAATGACTGGAAAAATTGAGGAGTACATTGCAACATACAAAATCTTACATGACCAGGATCCCAACACTATCAACTTTGACAAGCCTGGGTCACAATTAGACTTCTACAATGGCCTCCCCACACACATTAGATGTCAGTTTGACATGACACACTGTAAGAACCTTAAAAGATGTATTCTTGGAGGGGAAACACGCAGCTTAAAAGTCTGACAACACTATATGCAACAAACAAATTCAAGGAGAGCCCTACAGCCAAGAAGGACCCTTGCCCTAATAAACAGAACAACTGAGCTAATAATACCCATCCTTGCAATGGGAATTGCACTGCACAAGTTAACCATACAAGCACCAAAGACACCAACAAGGAGGGAAAAGCTCAGGGGAGTGTTTAGGCAAGCCACCCTCCCTCACTTTACAATACTTGTACAGGGACCAAGATGTGGATTCAATCACCATGATCCAAGTCCCCTCCAGCAATCCTCTACTGTTTGCTGCCCAAACTGGAAACAAACTCCTCATTTATCCTTTCTGTTTTTGCAGTTATCAAGGCACAGCATTTTTTGACACTGGAACAGACCAATCTGTTATTGACAAGAAATTTGCCAACCTCATGAAACTACCCACAGTTCAAAGCCACGTCAAAAGAGTTATCATGGCAGACAACAGGAGCACTCTAGTCATCAACAAAGCTAAACCTTTCCCTGCCCAGATTGAAGACATAAAAACTAAGCTAAGTGGCCCTATCATACCAATCTCAAAAAATGATGTTATACTTGGCCTAGACAGGATGAGAAAGACCAAACCCCATATTGACTGGGATAGTGCTACCCCACCATACAATGAGGCAAGGTGCACCACCATGTCTACTTGTGATGGATCCAGGTCCAACCAGTCCATCCCGCCACTATCCTGCCCTTGACTCTTATTCCCATTACCTTCCTTTGACAAAGCTTTGAAGAGCTTTGTCTCCAGAGAGGCAATTTTATGGGACAACACTTTGTTATCATCCCACCAATGGGCCATGATCTCAACGCTTTTTTCCTCCCTTGCCCTTAAAGCCTCAATTTCACAATTTGCCTTTGCTTTCACTTGTAAGATTTTGTCCCATCCTACTAACAGGTTCCAGGAATCCCACACATAGATTTGGTTTCCTTGGGCGGGAGTCCCTTCTTTTGAAAAATAATTGGAGTATACATCTTCAAACACAGCCTTTACTTCCACCAAGGACTCCTCAGGCACAGTCTTGGTGACCTCCTAGCTTGCCCAAGCTTCCTCCAACAAACTTGTAGGAACTTCTTTCCTGGAAGCAGCGGTTTCCACGTGAAGTACTCCAAATTTGGCCCTTTCAAAATTTAACAAAGAAGACATAATAATTGAAAAGGTAGTTGAGGGGAAAGCTTCAAAATTGACAATATATTTATTAAAGTGTAGTTGTTTTTGCTTATATACCATTTGGGGCATATTTGGCTAAAAACCCCTCTGGTTCCTGAATCAACCTATGATTCATCTCACGTGGTCTATGACATTTGAGTCATCCAAACCTAGATCTTTACCTAAAACATCACCAATATTTCTCAACCTATGAGAATAAAACTACAATGGGAAGAAGTCACCTGACTCCATTCATCCCAATGTACCAATTCAGCATGGAGCTTCCTCAGCTCCCGGCGCCAAAACCCTGTGGATTAAACATCCCAAAACTCAGCTATTAATGTTCCAACTGGGAACCAGCTGATCAACCCTGAATTTCTAGGCATCCTTGCCTTTATTTAGTTATCTTTGCATCTAATGGTTTTTTTTGCCTTAAAACCCATTAAAACACTTTGAAACTCAAACCAGGCGCCACCGCGGCGCCTCAGCGCTTGGAAAAATTTGGTAGTGGCGCCTTGGCACTTTTAACCCAATGGATTTGCCAAAGCGGCGCTTTTAACCCAAAATTTGGGGGTTTACTTATGGTTGACCTTAACCAAACTTCTTGACATAGTCAAGACAATTTAACCAATATAATTAAATACTCATTAATTATATTCCTTTGTATTTATTTATTAATCTTCCCAATTAATTAAACCATTTTTGAGATACCCAGTCTCCCAGATTGACTCGGCCAATATTGCCTTCTGTTCTTTTATTGAACCTAGATATCCAGTTTTCAGGAATCTTTACCTTAAGGCTTCCAATCCAACCTATCTACATGCAATCATCAGAAAAACAGAGATAACTTTATATTTCAGAGCATTTATTTGGCTAAATACTCAATAGTGACTGTTGTATGGTCACAAGGCCCCTTCCTTCTCTTCAGGGGAATTGGCCTCATCTTCCTGTACCTTTATTAGCTCCAATTCTCTATGTAACAGTTTAAGGAATTGAGGATGAACACAGGACCATTCTTCTCCTAGGGCAGCTCTGACCCCTTGAATTAGGTAGTTTGGCCCTGGACTAATCAAGACAATATTCATTGGCCCTACCCATTGCTGAAGACCTCTTATTGGGTGCTTTTCTTGGCGTCTTTGATTAAACCATACCAGATCTCCAACCTGGAAATAATCACAGGAAAGTACTCCAGGCTTTGGGTTCCACTTGGCAGCACGTCTCTATTGAACCTGCTCTCCTTTACTCCTTGCTTTGGCAAATAACTTCTGCACCTTGGCTGCATGTTCTTCTATGGCGTCTTCATAGGAATTCTTTTCCACAAACTCCCATTGGCCCACCTCAGTGCTTGTGGTAGTCTCCCGGCCATACAACATCCAAAACAGAGGAACCCCAGTAGCATCATGGGGCACTGTACAGTATGCCATGACACTCATTACCAGGAGATCTTTCCAATGGGTTGTGGCTCCATCAGCCAACTTCTCCATAATGGGCTTCAGGGTTCCAATGGTTCTCTTGGCTAAACCATTTGTCTTGGGATGATATGGAGCTGAGGTTAACTTAGAAATGCCCCATTTTAAGCATTCCTTAGTTAGCGCTGGTCCTACATAAGGTGGTCCATTATCAGTGAGAACTTTCTCAGGACATCCATGCCGTGCTATTATTTCTTCTCAGAGAAACTTAGTAATTGCAACGCTTGTTTCCTTAGTTAGTGCTCAAACTTCTACCCATTTTGTAAAAAAATCAACAGCCATCACAAAGTATTCTTTCCAATCACTTGCTAACGTAATATGACCTGTATCTGTTGAGACCAACTTAAAAGGATAATGTGATATTACTGAATTGAGCTGCACCTTGGATTTTGCTGCTGAGAACTTAGAGCAAATATCACATTCTCACAAAATCTGAAGGACCGTAGCTCTCATCTCTGATCACCAGTACCAAGCTTTTACTGCTTGCCATAGCTTCTCATATCTGAGGTGACCTCCCCATTGCACATGGAAATCTCTGACCGCTTGTAGACGCTTGGATTTCTCTACATAAATCCTATTCCTTGATAGAGCCTCCCAGGCTTCTTGCGTCTCAACCTCTCCACCAGCCAACAGCGCTTGGGACAATAAAACAGAAATCTGATTTTCTAACCCTGGACAGTAGATGATATCATAATCATACCCAGAGAGCTTCTCTGCATATAATTGTATTTGTCCTTGTAAGTCTTCCTTGGTTCAAATTGCTCTCAAAGCTGTGTAGTCAGTGACTATAATAAACAGCATTCCTAGGATATATGTCCTAAAATTTTCCACCACCCATACTATTGCTAATCCTTCACGCTCAGTAGCCAAGTATTTCCTTATAGTGGTTCCCAAAGTCTTAGAGCCATACACAACAGGATGTCAGGATAACTTTGACTCTCCTTCTTGAGTAAGAACGGCGCCAAGACCAGTTGAACTTGCATCTGTTTCAATGTAGAACAACTTTGATCAATTGGGGAATCTTAATATGGGGGCCTCAGAGAGTTTCTTCTCTAGCTCCAAGAAGCTTTACTATTGCTCTTTTCCCCAAAAAATTGGGTGTTCTTCCTTTTTAACGCAAAATAATGGTTCTTCAAGTGCAGAGCAATTAGGTATGAATCTCTGGTAGAAATTCACTGACCCTATAAAACCCCAAACCTCTTGGACTGACTTCAGCAACCTCATACTTAACAACAGAATAACTCTCTCTGGACTTGGTTTAATCCCTTGAGAATTCATGACGTGCCCTAACACCTTGACCTCTTGACAGGCAAGCTTAGTCTTAGATACACTAATCTTCAACTTTGCTTTCTCAATCCGGAAAAATACTTGATCAAGATCCTCTAGATGCTGTTCCCAGGAAGGGCTATATACAGTAATGTTGTCTATATATACCAAAACACATCTAGGCTGAAGTCCTTTCATAATCTGGTCCATTACCTGCTGAAACACAGCACCTGCTGTCTTTATTCCCAATGGCAAAACTTTCCATTGATACAGACCTTCAGGTGTAGAGAACACTGTAACCTCCTTAGACTTCTCATCAATTAACAATTGGTGATATCCCTTAGTCAGATCCAATGTGGTGAACCAGGAAGATCCAGCCATAGTGTCCAGCTGGTCTTCAATACAGTACATTGGGTAGGCATCATTTACAATATCCTTATTCACCATTCAGAAATTAATACAAACATGTATATTCTCATCTGGCTTTGGGACACAAACCATTAGAGCTGAGTAAGTACTGATACTTTCCTCAATCAGGTTGGCCCTTCATATTTTCTCCACCTCTTCTCTAATTGCAGCAACTGTAGCAGGACTACGACGGGGTACATATCCTTTGTACGGCTTCCCAGTCAACGTTTTTATGACATAGGGTGGGCCAGTTCTCCCCACATCATATTTGTCCAACAAGAAATAACTACTCCATTTCAACACCAGAGTATACAACAGTGTAACTGGTGCTTCACTTGGACATAGTATACGGGTTAAATTGTTGAAGGGCACACAATCATAAGAGATGGTAGGTTTTTTGTTATGACTTCTCCAACTACGGGCATCCAAACTCCAATACGCTGACCTTTCTGAATGTCCACAGGAACCGCACAAGTGTTAAACAACTTCCAGGACTTGAGGAGTTCACCATTTGATCCATTCTCAAATATTGCCACATTTGAGGATATATGACAGGGTAATTCTGGGATAATTTGTCCTCCCTGTGTTCCACAATTGAAAACTACCAGTTTCAACCAAGCAATTCCCCTTGGTGGAATGGAGCAATGTTCCTTGGCGTAGATGACCACTGACTGAACATCTTCTGGAGCTGGCAGAATTGTCAGCTGTTGATAAGCGTACTCAACTCCTTCATGAACCAAGACATTATTGACAGTGTCCAGGCTCACCTTGGCCTCAACAATCCAAGTCATCCCAAGCAGAAAATTAAATCCTGCTCCTGGTAAAACTACAGTGGAAGTCTTGACCATGGAATTTTTCCATTTTATTACCACCTCATCAAACACGTCTTGTTCAATAGTGGTAACCCCATCTGCAGAAGATAAAGTCAAAGTGATCTATCTTGATGGGTCCATACCATGTTTACAGACAAAGTTCTTTGATACTGCTACCCCAGCACAACCTGGATTGTATACTGCCTTTGCTGGGATACCATCAAGCAAAATATCCAGAAGGATAACCCCTTGTAATGCTCACACAAAAGGTTTTGCAATCAATAATGCTGGCATGCTCTGGGCCACCTTCTTATGCCATTCCACTTCTTTGAGTTGATCCACGCTCAACTGGACCCGCACAGGCTGCCACATAATCTCCCCATCTGCCTTCATACCCAAGCACACATCCAATATCCACTCATCTGGAGAGGCGTCTGGACTTCCCTCAGTCAGAGTTGGACAAGAGACATCAATTTCCTGTACAGATGGCTCCCATGGTTTGCTGGCGCTTTTCCCATACTCCTTCAAGGCCTTTCCAGATCAAAGTCTCATTCTCCCATTATTCTCCAAATTACCAAGCTCAGGTTGGGAGACACCTATGCCTGCCTTTCTTTTCTTGAGTCCTTAAACATAAAGTTGAGATGTTCATTGTCAAATTCCACACAATTGGGACATTTCCCAGCAAAATGGCCATCTTTCCTGCAGATCCAGCATCCCTTTGCCATGGGAAACTTACATGCCCGTTTAAATCTAGACATGTGATCCTTATCTGAAGGACTTCTAGGACGTCTGGTTCTCTTGGAAGACCCTTCCCCTGCAGCCACATGAGCTCCTACTCTTGAGCGCAGAGCACTGTGGGGAGGATCAGCAAGATCCCATTCCATTTGAATGATCTTTTGAACAAGTTTTGACCATGATAACTTCTCACAACGCAGCATAGAAGCCTGAGTTCTCAACCCAGGCCACATTCCAGTGAAGAAAGCATCATCCACCAGATTCTGATTGTGTTCCACATCCACAAAAACTAGGAACTCTTCCATTTGTGAAAGATACATTGACAGTGTTTCATGGCCAGCTTGAGTGATGTCTCGGGCTTTCTGCAGAGCATCATCAATTCTGAGAGTTATCATGTAACTGGCTCAAAATTCCTCCAACAATGTGGTCCAATTGTTGCCTTTACGTCTTTCAAACCACTTGAAGCAGGCAGGACCTGCAAGAACTTCCAACCAATGATGTTTCACATCATCCTCCAGACCAGAGGCTTGGATAAGGAAACCCTCTAGGAAAGTGTTTCCTTCCTTTGGATATCCAGAAAATGGTGACATTTTGGCAAGCATAGACTGGCTCCTTTCACCATGGGTTTTTTCTGCCCCTGTGTTGGGCTCTGTGACAGATCCAGGTCCAACCAGTCCATCCCACCATTATCCTACCCTTGACTCTTATTCCCATTACCTTCCTTTGACAAAGCTTTGAAGAGCTTTGTCTCCAGAGAGGCAATTTTATGGGACAACACTTTGTTATCATCCCGCCAACAGGCCATGATCTCAACGCTTTTTTCCTCCCTTGCCCTTAAAGCCTCAATTTCACAATTTGCCTTTGCTTTCACTTGTTGTAAGATTTTGTCCCATCCTACTAACAGGTTCCAGGAATCCCATACATAGATTTGGTTTCCTTGGGCGGGAGTCCCTTCTTTTGCAAAATAATTGGAGTATAACTCTTTGAACACAGTCTTTACTTCCACCAAGGACTCCTCAGGAACAGTCTTGGTGACCTCCAAGCTTGCCCAAACTTCCTCCAACAAACTTGTAGGGACCTCTTTCCTGGCAGCAGCAGTTTCCACGCAAAGTACTCCAAATTTGGCCCTTTCAAAATTTAACAAAGAAGACATAACAATTGAAAAGGTAGTTGAGGGGAAAGCGTCAAAATTGACAATATATCTTTATTAAAGTTTAGCTGTTTTTGCTTATATACTATTCAGGGCATATTTGGCTAAAAACCCCTCTGGTTCCTGAATCAACCTATGATTCATCTCATGTGGTCTATGACATTTGAGTCATCCAAACCTAGATCTTTACCTAAAACATCACCAATATTTCTCAACCTATGAGAATCAAACTACAATGGGAAGAAGTCACCTGACTTCATTCATCTCATTATACCAATTCAGCATAGAGCTTCCTCAGCTCCCGGCGCCAAAACCCTGTGGATTAAACATCCCAAAACTCAGCTATTAATGTTCCAACTGGGAACCAGCTGATCAACCCTGAATTCCTAGGCATCCTTGCCTTTATTTAGTTATCTTTGCATCTAATGGTTTTTTTGCCTTAAAACCCATTAAAACGCTTTGAAACTCAAACCAGGCGCCACCACAGCGCCCAGGAACTTTCCCAGGCGGCGCCTCAGCGCCTGAAAAATTTGATAGCGGCGCCTTGGCACTTTGCAAATCCATTAGGTGGCGCAGCGGCGCTTTTAACCCAATGAATTTGCCAAAGCGGCGCTTTTAACCCAAAATTTGGGGGTTTACTTATGGTTGACCTTAACCAAACTTCTTGACATAATCAAGACAATTTAACCAATATAATTAAATCCTCATTAATTATATTCCTTTGTATTTATTTATTAATCTTCCCTTTTAATTAAACTGTTTTTGAGACTCCCAGTCTCCCAGATTGACTCGGCCAATCTTGCCTTCTGTTCTTTTATTGAACCTAGGTATCCAGTTTTCAGGAATCTTTACCTTAAGGCTTCCAATATAACCTATATACATGCAATAATCAGAAAAACAGAGATAACTTTATATTTTGGAGCATTTATTTGGCTAAATACTCAATAGTGACTGTTGTACGGTCACACTACTGACTCATCTCAATGCACTTATGAGAGACCATGTGTTTGTAAAAATCATGGAAACAGAAGAGGAAACTGATCCCAGCAAAATCAATTGAAACACCTGCATATATGAGGTTATCCACTTTAAAAATACAGAAACCAGACGTGAGAAAGACTACATCCGAGATCAGTTGGTCAGTGAATATCCTTCTGTCTTCCAAGAAGCCTTACCAGGTTTACCACCCAGCTGTGGCATACAACACAAAATTGACCTCAAGGGAAGTGTACCAAAGGTATGTCCTATCTATTGTCTCACACCCCAAGAAGACAACACTCTGAAAGCCTATTTGGACAAAGCCCTTGAAAAAGGCCACATTAGACCCTCAAAATTGCCTTTCGGTGCCGCTGTCTTCTTTGTAGCAAAGAAAGAGGGAGTAATCCACCTAGTCACAGACTACAGGGCGCTCAACAAGATCACAATTAAGAGCAGGTATTGCTTGCCCCTGATTGATGACCTTTTTGACGCCCTGGGGGGGGTCTCAAACCTTCACAAAAATTTATTTGACAGCAGACTATCACCAAATTTGCATAAACCTGAAGATATACCAAAGACTGCGTTCAGAACCAAGTACAGATCCTTTTAATGTGTTGTTCTTAATTTTGGTATGACAAACGCTCCCAGCCCCTTTGTGACTTTTATTAACAAGGTTTTAAATAATACATCAGAAAACAAGATATCATCTCAAGGACAACATAATCATCTACAGCCAAACTTTAAAGAAACACTGGGAAGACGTCTGCCTGGTCCTCTGCACCCTCAAAGAAAACCAACTCATTGCCAAACTGTCAAAGTGTGACTTCTTGTCTGAACTTCCATTTCTTGGCCATATTATAAGCAAGGACAGAATCAAGCCAGACCCAGAAAAGATATGTGCCATAACCAAAATGCCAGCCCCAAGAAACAAAAGTAAACTATGTACATTTCTAGGCATGGTAGCCTATATCAGGAGATTCATCCCTAACTGAGGTGCCCTGACTGCCCCTATCTTCAATCACAGGCAAGACAACCAAGTTTTATGGGTACAGATAAGAGACCAGAATTTCTGATAACTCAAAGAGCACATGGTCACCACCCCTATCCTACAATACCCAAACTGTGAAGGGATATACAAACTGGAAACTGACACTTCTGACTATGCAATTAGAGGTGTACTCCAAATTCAGACTGCAGAAAAGGACTTCCTCCCTGTAGCATAAAAGTCAAGGAAATTATCTGACAACAAACAAAGACATCCCATATACAATAAAGAACTTGTGGCCATCATAAATTGCCTCATGAAATGATGATGCTATCTAGAAGGGGCCCAAACATTCAAAGTACTCACCAACCACAAATTGTTGATATTCTTTAAGACACTACAACACTTGTCAAGAAGACAAGCAAAATGAATGAGTCTCATACAGAGATACCCCATGCAAATTGAATATAAGCCAGGCAAGGAGATGCTTACTGCAGATGCCTTATCAAGGTTATACAGTAAACATGTTCTATCTGCTGATGGGGACCCTGATTGGCCCATGTTAATTATGGGGAATCTCCAAGAAGGGTTCTCACCTGGAAAACCAATGTAAATCTAAGAGAAGGTCTTTAAGAACAAACATCTTTTCAAAAACTTATATGGCATATTACATCAAATACTTTCAGATGGTAACACTGTACCTTATGTCCCGTCAAAACAAAAAATTAACACAATCCTCTGAAATCACAGAGACCTGGGACTTTCAGGAATATTCCTGACAACAACCTTTTAGACAACCACATTTCGGCCACAATGGGTCCCACAGGTAAAGACAAAAAATGGCAGCAGTTCCCCCTAATTGGGGAAACTGCTGCAAAACAGACAGGGGTTAATTAAGAAATTAAAAAATTTTCTATTTTCAAATTTGGCTTTTTAGCCCAGCTGGGGGTCACGCGGCTGACCACAGCTTCTGCAGACTGCACAGACAACCGCCAGGCACCCACTGGCCGCACGCCTGCTGCCAGCCAGCATGTGCATGCGCACACGCCCTGCCAGCCTGCTTGCCTGCCAGCTGGCAGGGGGCAGCACACCCTCCACATCAGGATTGTCCACCCCCATCAGATGGGAAAATTGCCAAATTGGGAAACCTAAAAAGGCAATTTCCCCAAACCCAAAAATAGGGGGAAGTGCTGCCCAAATTTGGAACCTACCAAATTTGGATGGGGTTGACAGGCTGCCCAGCACAACAATTAATGCAGTAATTGTAGAAGTTGAATGTGGATGTATAAAAACATCCAATAAGGCACCAAACCAATGCAAATCAGAGAGTAAAAATTTATTGCCTGTGCATCCCTTCTAATCCCACTCCTAAAAGGGAATTCCAGACAAAACTAAGTGTTTGGGGTTCCCTGTTCATTGTTTTTCACTATTCATGCCCCACCAAGGATGATAGTATATAATAAATCTCAATCACTTGATGATAGGTTTTGCTATCATTGAGAAAATTACCCCTCAATTGTTATCACATAAATCAATTCAAACTTTTATCCTTCAAAAATTTAAAGACACTAAGCTTTGTCTGCCCTCCCTCAGTATCAGGAGATGAACCATAATATCTTCTCAGCTGTCCTTACAGCATGCCTAGGGATTGAGGGCCACCAACACTATCAACTGCATGGGCCATTCAATGATCCATCTGGCAAGTACTTTTACAAGAATTTGGCGCAGCTCAACTCCTCTGATCAGTACTCCTGGCCCATGCTGGTTTTGCCCCCACTCCACTCAGTCTGTAGCTATATATACCTTTATATACTACATACTCACGTATTTTACCAGTAATTTTGGATGTTATAACATACACCCAAAGGTCTTTTTACTGATGATGCCAGTCTATCCTATTATGACTGCACTCACTGGGTTCCAAGTGGCCAACTTGGTACCTTATTTAGCAAAAATACTTCCCCAATTGTTGGGTCTTTACAGGGACACAACCATAGCAGGAACTTGCACAAATATCTCAAGACACACTACTGGTGGCCCAACATGCTAGATGATATTTAAAGAAGTACTGGAACAATGCAAAGTCTGTGAGAAGTACACCCAAACTAAGGCACCGCCCAAGTCAGTAGTACCTCTATCAATCACACAACCCTTCAAGGTGTGGTCACTGTATATTGTGGGACCAATGCCTGGTAATAACAAAGGCAAAAAGTAAATTATAACAGCTATTGACTATACAAACAGATGGCCTGTGGCACAAGCTACAAAAGAACACAAAGGCAATGATGTTAGACCTTTTATTGATAAAAGAATTATAGCCAAGTTTGGGGAACCTGACCTCCTGATCACAGATTCAGCACTAAACTTAAGGCCATTGACACCAATATCTACCTTGCCAAAAACAGTGTAAGACACATCACAGCCAGCCCATACCATCCACAAGCAAATGGAAGAGTAGAAAAACTAAACGGCTTGTTATTGGAAGCCCTCAGTAAGTTATCTGCTAACAATCCAAAAGCCTGGGTTGACATGCTGCCAACAGCACTCATGGTCTGTAGAACACAAGTCAACTGTAACACGGGCAAAAGCCCTTATGAACTTGTCTATGGAAAAAAGCCTTCCCTTGTTAGTACAACCGCAGGACCACAATTAACTCTGCCAAAAAAGGTGCCAGATGACAGTAATACCAACATGAAGTGTGCTAGAAAAGACCAGGAAGACATGTAACAAAAAATGATTGAGAGAGAGAATCCCACTGCAACAAGAAAGATTCCAAGTCAGGGACAAAATCTGGGTTGTCAACTATAATCAGCATAAGTTGAACCCAGGGTTACATGGGCCAGGCATTTTCATGGAGATCAAACCCAACAATACCTACCTCATCAAAGGAATTGGTGCTTGAACTGAATTAAAGCACATGCACCACAACTGACTCCGCTTGTACAAAGCAAGAACAGACCAACACAACTCCAGACTCCCTGTTCCCAACATCAAACTAGATCAATACCAAGCCCTTATCCCTGAAATTCTCAAGAAAATTCCCAATATTCCACCTTCCAGCACCCCAGGAGGAGATGTTGTAACACCTTTGGTTACTTCCTCTTGGGGAATTAATGCCCCAAGCAGCTCATCAAATGAGTCACTGAATGGCTAACCAACTAACCATTAATTTGGTGACAATACTATCAGTTGACCATCTATTATGGAGATCACCCAATCCAGCTCCTAAGTGGAACACAACTTGAGTAAGCCTTGTGACTTATGAGGAACATTACTCAGATAAGCCCCATGACTCCCATGATGTACATGGACAATATGTGGCTTTTCCATGATACTATATATTCCTATATTCATATCCAATAAAGTAGCATTCTCTTCTTAATTTTTCCCTTTATCTTGTTTATTATACTTCTTAGAAGTATATACTCAACAATATTATGACATCAGCTTCTGTATTTTAAAACAAAGTGTATTTTAAAAAATGGGAATTATATCATAATGTTGTATATATGTCCCTATAAAAAAAGATGCTGGAATTAAAGAGATTACCCCAACATTCTTTCAACTTATATAATAGCTGTAAGTATCTATCTCCTCTTTAAAACTATTTAAAAAATTAGTCAACTACTATTTTCATAGCAATTTAAAATTATTTGTATTGTTTGTGATAAATATATATAATATTAGGCTCCAAACCCAAACCCTAACAGCTCAACCAAGGGCTCAACTCAACCCATTTCCTAATTAGGTCAGCAACTAATACCATTCATCTATCAATTACCCTTTCCAAAAGCATAATTTTCTAAGACAATCATTTTCTAGTGGTAAGATCTAAACTTTCCAAAGCCCTAAATAAGTTTCTCTTCCTCATGACCACCTCTTTGTGACCCACCACAGGATTATAAACCCCTTTTCTTTTCTTTCAATAAAATTATACTCCCCCAGAACTTTTTTCTTTTATCCTGCCTTTAACTTTTTCCTGTAGAAAATTTCCAACAGGTTTGATTAAAAGAAATGATACAAGCAGATTTCAAACACATTTAAATCATATCTGTAACAGGAATAACATCGGTGTACAATAATTAAACTAATAATATAAGCCAATATTAGCAAGAAAAGTTAAACTATGTTTGAAAACAATATAGACCATATAAAATTAGATGTGCATAAATGGAAGAGACTATATTGCGCTGGACTTTGAGTACAGCATGCTGTTTAAAAATGGAGGAATATCTCAAACAGGGATCCAATATAATACTAAAATATACATGACCAATATTCTATAGTAATACAAGCACAGAAGAGCAACCAGCATACCCTTTGTCATGGATGGGCAAATTTAGGCAAGCTCAATTCTGCCTGTGTCAGGGTTATATTGGAAAGATATCAGATACTCCATCACATCCCCTGTTTGATGGGTTGCTGTTCCCTTAAAGGGGAAATTTTTGATCTTCCTTTCCTCTAAGAGCCCCAGTCATTTTTGTCCTGCCTACTTGTGTAAAAATTATCTCACTGCCCACATGATGCTTTGTTGATGCATGAAATATTACAAATTCTATTATGTTTCTCAATAAAATTCTCAAGTTCAAATCACTATCTTTTTTATGTAAGTTTTGTACTTTGGTGAGCTATTGTTAGCCCTGCCTATAGCTAACTCTTGTATGTTATGTATTCCCAGTGCCTTAAGTTCAATAACTTATTCACCCCTGAAGACAGACCCTTGGCTTGGTACAAGCTAAATCCTATGGCTAAGATCTCCCAGCTGTTACTGTCACAGTAAGTTCCATAAGGCCGGGATTATTTGTCCAAGTAGGAAATCTCAGAAAGCCATAAAATCTTTAACAAAACTGACTGATTTAACAAACTTGAATCAAATGGTTGATTGCAGATGGGTTATGACTGCTCCAGTTTTCTGGTGAAATCCACTTCCCCCCTGTAAGTTGACATTGATAAATTGACGTAATTAAGGGTCACCAGAAATGAACTTATTAATCAGCATGGCCATCAGAAATTTATCACCCAAGGGTTCTTTGCAACCTGGACCAGATACTCACTTGACAATGTGAAAGGAATAGGAGCCCAAGATCCAGGCGGTATTGCTTAGTCAATTTTTGATATATATTGAATAATTTTCACTGTTTCAACTCTTAAGAGTTGATTCCTCCCAAAAATTTACTCAATAAAAATCATATATCCCTTGGTCTAACTTACATTTTTAAAATTCATCCTGTAGTTGCATTGTTGCACTACATTCCCTACAATCTGATTCTCAGCCAAATAATTACTGGAAGATGGGGCCCTGCAGTTGGAACTTTGTTGTTGGTCCTGCCCAATGTTAATTTCATGCCTGCCAATCTTGGAGTTGTACCCCCTGTCTTTGACACTGAAAATTGTATTGCATCTCAATGTCCTGAATTTTATTCAGAAGATACTCTGATGCTTTCACAGGCTATTTGTCTTGAGCTACTTTGGTTGGGATTAATTGTTTTACTCAATCCTAGTATCTCCATTGGAAATTTTACAAAACAGTATCTGAAGCCATGTTGGTGGTTAATCATTAACTCTATGTGGATTTGGGTGGTAATTCCTCACCAATTAGAAATGGCTTTTACTATCCCATAATTTCTGTCATGGTTACATTCATCTATTTTTAAAGAAGCACACAACAATACTGATATCACTCTAAAAAAATAATCCCTGTGGTTACCTTATTCAAACCAACGTTCATTAGTCCTGCATCCTTTCAAAAATTGTGAAAAAACTTTTCCCAATATCCTTTTTCTTTAATTGAGGAAAACATAACCTATCATCTCATCTGCACCACTTATCTTCACCCTGGCCAGTGACCACTTTCCTATTTATTATCTAATAGAGACATAGATATAAAGCAGATAGCTGCTGCCCTCCTATTAACCATAGAGGTTCTGACCTACTTTAATATTCTAAATATTCAAGCTAAGTGTAACTAAAATGCTTATTGTGCAATAGTAATTATACCTATGTTCTTTGGCTATGCTACAGCTTTGTTATCTTGGTATATAAAATTATATCCTCCTTTTTTCATCCAGCCCTGATACATCATTTTATGGAACTCAGGCTAAACTCCCAAGAAGTTTCCAATCTGTGTGCTGCTGTACCCAGTTTTTGGGGCCAGTTTTTTGTCTGTTGACAATGGTCTTATACTATATCCCTATAGTTTTGATAATCAGTATGAATTTATCACCCCCTAAGCACATATAGTATATTTATTATACTGCCTCTGTACTGCTTGTCATAAATTACAAACTCTTGTTAAAAATGCTCATGGAATAATCTCAGCTACAGGATTCAAACCCTAAAATCCTGCGGGCCGCCAGCCTGCAGGCGCAGCTGCTCACATTTTTTTGGACTTGAACCAGAGCCAAATTTGACTTTGGTGAAACTCCTGAGACTTACCAACCTAGATTTACCTGCACCAATGCCTCTCCTGCAAAAGGATTCTGTTAGGCCCACCAATGAGAATGCAGGCCTGGACAGCAATCCCAAGATAACTGGGGCCATTGCTGCTGAGGAATTGAAGAAACTTCCTGTGGAATTCAGGCCGCCTAAGGATGAAAAATCATGCAGCTCAAAAGGCAATACAAATTTCCCCATTCTTACCCAGCCAATGAAATACCTACTGCAATGGATGCCACCAAGGGCTGCAAAACCCTGGTAGACAGTATCATCAGGACCAAAGGAAATTGTAAAATTTTCTCCATAGCAGATGGGTATACTTATACCCTGGGCTGCCAGGAAGTTGCCCATTGTCATTCTTGCAATAAAGTGATATGAACTTTTGGTTCAATCAGCTCATTCCATATTTGATTTTAGTTCTATTTCATTTGCAGTCTAACTTCTGAAGCCTTGTCCCCCACATCCATCAACCCCAATAAACTGCAGACCAACCACAAAAACCATATTATCCACCAGGAGCACCCTTTGGCCTGGTACATTTCACAGAATATCCAATAAACCCAGCATATTCAGAGTTCACTCTAGAAGAAATCATGATTTACGACCCTGAGGCTAGGACTCAAGAGACTGAGATCATTGGCAGAGAAGGAGCCTGGATTACTGTGACCCTTTTTTATTCCAAGATAAATATGACTACCTACCAGCCTACCAAGTTCCAATGCCCCCACCCCTTACCCCCTGGCCTGACTGCCTGCAGGAATCCGTGGCTGCCAATAAATCCACTTCAACACAGCTATTTGGGGTGATGTACATCATCCTTACTGGGCTTGTTGATTCCATGGTTCCCTCCAATGGTCCCTGGGCCATCCTAGGCAAATCCTTATCCTATATTGTAAAGTCAGCTCCTATCCTGTGGTGGACTCTATCATCTGGGCCTGTTGGCCATCCACCTGCAAGTTCTCAGGAACCCCCCATGGGATGGATCACTGACACTATGATGATCTAACTTAATCACAGTAACCTGGGCCCCAAGATGTTGATAACTCTTGGGGATAAATTATATGATATTTTCTTTGATTTTAGCTTACTATTCCTACAAGCTAGTTACCAATCTAATTGCATCAGCAATTAAACCTTAAAACAGTACAAAGTCCAAGGACGCCGCACCTGGTGTTAAAAACCCCTAGACCCCAAATTTCTAAGTCCAGAGCTTTATAGTCAACCAATTCATAACCAAGGTGGACATGCCGCAGATGGGTAAGCTCACCTTGGAAGAAGCCCGTAGAGTCATGCCTGTTCTCAGCCTTCACTTCCAGGTCAACACAAACTCTTACTCAAATGACACAGAGAAGGTCCTAGGTGTGGCCTCCATACTTTCTGGTGATGCCCTAGACTGGTTTGGGAAGGCCACTGCTGAGGACTTTGAGTTCTGCCTGGATTAATCCCAATTTGAAAGAAAAATGATGGCCACTGACAACAATTGAGACACCTGCCACCATGTCCTCATCAATTTAATGGATATTAAACAAGGATCCCTCACCCTACAAGATTACACTGATGAGTTTCTCAAATTTAATACTAGAACCCAACTTGAAGACAAGTTATCTCCCATTTTTGTACTGCCAAGGAGCCTGCCCCACCTTGAAAAAACTCCCCAAGAACCATCCCCCCCACACTTGGCCTAGATGAGCTACTCCTCCTGTGCAGAGGATTGAGCCTTAACCAAGAAGGTGCCCCCTGCAACACCATGCTCTAACTGCTCCCAAACGCCCATCAGACAAGGAATGTCCCCCAAAGAGTTACAACACCACTACCACAAAAGGCTATGCTTCTACTGTCACAAACCTGGCCACCTCACTAAGGCTTGCCCCAAAAAAGTGGTCCCACAGTTTTCTTAGCACAATTAAACACTCCTACCTAGTCTTACAATTTTATTCAAGTCAAAGTGAAAACCTTCACATCAACTCAAACTATCAAAGCATTCATTGATACGGGAGCTGAAGAAAGCTTCATTGATGCTACGCTTGCAAAGGACCTAGGACTAAAGGCTACCACTAAAGGCGTTAAAGTGGACATGGGGAATAGCTCCCATGATCTTGGTTTCAGGTGTGAAACCAAGTTACCACTAAAGATTGGTCATAATATCTACCCATAATTCTTCATCATCCTGAATAGACTTCCCCACCTCCTGATCCTGGGAGACTCCTGGTCTCAAAAACACGGCGCCATCCTGAATTTCTGCTACCAGAAAGTTACGCTAAAGGGGGCTACCTGTGCAATGTAGCACTGTTCCAGCTGGGTCCAACCAAACAGAAACCCAGCACCCTCCTGACCCTAAAAATGGAACCCAGCGTGGGTGCCCTGTCTGCACAAAAAAGTGGAGCCATGTCTTCATTGAGGAAGCAGCAACTTGTCTTCCTGAACACACAGAGTACAACCACGTCATTGACCTCACCTCATACCTGGCACAAACCCCCGGCATGGACCCATCTATAGCTGCAACCACAAAGAACAGCTGGCCCTAAAAGCGTATATTGAATATAGGTCCAAGAAAGGCTTCATCTGTGTGTCAAAGAGCCCTTGTTTGTTACCAATACTGTTTGTGGGCAAGAAGAACAGCAGGATGCGCCTGTGTGTTAACTACCAGAAGCTGAATAATATAACCATAAAGAACTGCTACCATATTCCTAATGCTGATGACTTTTGTGATGTACTAACAGGCGCCCAGATATACTCCAAGATTGACCTCTGAGACACTTTCAATCAAATCTGTATCAAAGAAGACAACAAATATAAAATGGTGTTCAAGACCATGTATGGACTCTACAAATACCTGGTGATTCTGTTTGAACTATGCAACACTCCTAGTACCTTCCAGCAAATGATTAACTCAGTCCTGGGTGAATACCTGGACCATTTCTGTGTGGCCTACCTTGATGATATTCTCATCTACAGTAAGGCCCAAGAAGATCACCTACATCACCTAGACCTGATTCTGAGCAAACTCTTGCATACCAACTTACATGAAAAACTCAAAAAATGTGAATTCTTCCAGCCAGAGTTGGAGTTCCTGAGCTACATAGTGAAGACTGGAGGATTTGTAATGGCCCAGGACAAGGTGGACATGGTAACCTCTTGGCCTACCCCCAACTGTTGGAAAGATGTCAGAAGTTTCCTAAAACTAGCAAGCTATTGCAGGGATTTCATAAAAAAAATTCTTCTATCATAATGCCCCTGACCAGACTCTTCTCAGAAAAGGTCAAATTTGTCTGGACCAACAAATGCACTTCCTTATTTGAGGCCCTGAAGAAGGCCTTCACAACCTCCCTGGTCCTTACCATGCCTGACCCATCTAAACCTTTTGTTCTGGAGACAGATGTGTCTTAATTTGCGGTGGGTGGAGTCCTTCTTCAGGAAGGAGGGGATAGTATGCTACATCCTGAAGCATATTACTCCAAGAAAATGCTGCCAGCTGAGGGAAACCATCTGATTTACAATAAAGAGATATTGACAATCATGAAAATTTTGAAGCACTGACAAAGATATCTGTGTGGTGCTGAGCTACCAGTAAAGGTTCTGAAAGATCACAAGAACTTGGTATACTTCTTCAAACCAAGACAACTAAACCAGAGGCAAGCCAGGTGGGCCTTGGAACTGGACAGCTACACTTTGAACATAGACTACAAACCAGGAAAGGTGAACATGGTACCTGAAGCCCTGAGTATAAAAACCTATCTGATCTCCTCTTCTACAGAAACCAAGGACCACAACACTCATATACTGTTAGGCCCCGTCAGCCTAGGTATACAGCTGAAGTACTTAAAGATTGCTGCCAGCAAACCCAACGTGTTAGAAGCATAGAAGCAGGATGCCTACTCAACCAAACTAGTCAACACCCTGGTAAAGGACCCTGACTGTCTTCACTCAAAGAAAAGTTACTCCCTGAAAGGCACCACCTTGCTGCCCCACAATAGAATCTATGTACCTGAGGGCCCAACCCAAACCAACATATTGATTGACCACCAAAACTTGGAGATGGCTGGCCACCCTGGTAGACACAAATCTTTATTAAGCATCAAGCAGAACTATGCATGGCCTGGCATGGACAAAGAAGTAATCACCTACATCAATGGGTGTGAAACCTGCAGAAGAAACAAGACATGTTGCTCAAAGTCAGAAGGATTACTAAGACCTCTGGACATCCCTGCTGGGCCCTGGAAGTCAGTATCAATGGATTACATAGTGGAGCTTCCACCTTCAAAATTCTTTGACACAATCCTAGTCATGGTAGACTGTTTCACAAAAATGGCTTACTTCATCCCAACCACTACCCACTGTACAGCAGCTAAGACTGCCAGACATTTCCACGACTGCATATTGATGCAACACAGCACACCAGAAAAAATCATCACCAGCCAAGACCCCAGTTCATCTCTCACTATTGGAGTCAAGTAATGAAGGACCTTTGAATAAAACGCTGCATATCAACCTCCTACCACCCACAAACTGATGGACAAACCAAACAGGACAATCATATCTTGGAACAATATCTCTGATGCTCTACTAAGGCAGACCAAAATAACTGGGCAGAGATGTTACCCATGGCGCAATACACCTATAACAGAAAAGACCACACATCCACAGGTATGTTCCTCTTTAGTACCAACTATGATTTTGATTTATCATGGAACCCCATTATCAGCATCAAGGAACAGAATACAGCAGGGTAAACCTGGATCAAACAAATACATGACACCCAATAAACCTGCCTTAGGAATCCAACCTGCGCTGTCAAGACCTACAAAGCGTTTGTTGACAAGAAAAGAATCCCTGTGAAACCCTTAGAAATAGGCAAAAAAGTTTACCTCAACTCACAGAACATTCCCTTACATGTGCCTAGTAGGAAATTATTGCACTGCTGCTGCGTCCCTTACAAGATTTTTAAGCAAAATGGGAAATGGTGTAAAACTGGACCTGTTGACTACTTGAAAAATCCATTATGTGTTTCACCAATCCTTGCTATTCAAGAAAGAAGGAACCTTGCTTCCCCTCCAAAAATCAAATAACTCCCCACTCATCCAGGAGGGGCACACAAATGAATATGAGGTCAAATACATCCACAGACACTGCCTTCACTACAAGACCCCACAGTACTACGTCAAATGGGCAGGTTACCCCCCCCAAAAAAAAAGAGCACCTGGGAACCTGTCTCTAACCTGCCCAACGCACACAGAGCCATACAGTAATACTTGGACATGAATGTAAGTAAATAGGGGAGCGCCAGGATAGAAGGAGATGATGTCACAAATGATAAACTCCTACTGACCTTACTCATAGGAAAAATCAACTACAGGATTTGACCCCCAATACCCTGCGGGCTGGTGGCCTGCAGGATCAGCCGACCAGCTGCCTGCATATTTTTGGGCTCAAACCAGAGTGGGATTCAACTTTGGAGAATCTCCTTAGGCTTGATGAACAGAAATTACTTACATAGAGGCATCCCATACCAAGGGTTCCTGTTAACCCAACCAATGAGATCATGGGCCAAGCCAAGGATCCTGAAATAAATTGGGCCACTGCAGCAGGGGAAGCAAATAAACTTCCTGCGGAATGCAGGCCACCCAAAGATGACAAATCCCACAACCTGAAAGGTAAATTTGAGCTTTCTCAGTTCAAACTAGCCAATGAAATAACTCCTGCTATGTATACTGCTGAAGGCTGTAAAAACCTGATAGACAGTAGCACCAGGCCCAAAGGAATTTGTAAAAGTTTCTCCATGGCAGATGGGTATACTTATACCCTGGGCTGCCAGGAAGTTGCCCATTGCCATTCTTGCAATACAGTGATATGAACTTTTGGTTCAACCAGCTCATTCCATATTTGATTTTAGTTCTATTTTATTTGCAGTCTAATGTCTGTGGCCTTGTCCCCCATGTCTGTCAACTCCAAGAAACCACAGACCAACCACAAAAACTATATTGTCCACCAGGAGTTTAATAGAGGGGGGCTAAACTAACTAAGTTTGGCTCCCATTCCGGTGAAACAAACCACCAGGATGCCACCCAGTGGAGGGCTGGAACGGCTGCTCAAAGGGGGGACCACAGAGAGGACACGGGGGACAGCTGAGGGAAGTACACATTCAAATCCATCAAAATCAAGCCAGTGAGCAACCAGGGGGTACAGGTGGGAGCAGGAGGAAACACCATAGGGACCTTAAGGGGCACTGAATTGTTCTTTTCCAAGCCAGAGAGGGGGAGACATCAACGTTTTCCCACCCACAGAAGCAGGAAAGACATAATCAACATCATCCAGATCCAGATTGTTGCAAGCCAAGCTCTTAACCACAGCATCTCCAGAGAAGAGAAGACCACTGGGAAGGTTCAAGAGGCTAGAAGGATCTTCACCCACAAGCTTTGCAGAAAAGGAGATTTTTGACCACAGATCTGGCAATGTGGACCACAGGAGCAACAAAAATGGGTGTCAAGGAAAATACAAAAAAATTTAAGGCTAAGAGTATCATGGCTGTGATCCTCACAAAATTTGGAGAAGAAAGATGAAGTTTCTTAAATTGCAAGCAATAAAATTTAGACCAACAGGGGTAACCACAAGTAAGAAACCAAGCAGGAGCAACAGAGTGGGTTTGGGATGGCTTGGACGTGATCTCAGGTACCTTGTGCAGTACAGAAACAAAAGCGGGTTTAAAAGCAATGAATTCAAAGAAAATTAAAAAATAAAGTAGGTTTTATATTGAAATTTGATTAAAATTTTAGATTCAAGAGCAACTTTTGAAAGCAAGAGTGAAGTTAAACAATGGCTATACACCAAAGCTTCTTTAGAAGGCCCCAGAAGAGATTCTGGGCTTGAAGCAGGATGATACAAGGTAAGCTTTAATGAAACAACTAACACTTTAATCTTTAGATAATAGGGACTTGAAACAGAGTTTCATTCAAACTAATATATTTAAAATAAAGTGCAACAAGTTCCAAACTTTTAATAAATTGGACAATAGACAAGCAGGGGACTAGGTGTCTCCTTGCTGTGTTAAAAGGAGTGTGTTGCAGGGGGATAAATCACATGACTCCAGGACTTGGATCCAATTGGCTGGTAGAGAAAATTTGCTGATCAGAACCAGGAGGACTGGAAAGTTTCACATTAATTTCTGCAGTCCCATCTGATTGGCCAGAGGGAACTTCAGACATCTGAAATTCACTTGGGCTTTTGAGCATTGATGTGGCATCACCTGATTGGTTGGATCTGATGGTTTTCAAAAGTGAGCAACACCATGCCAACAAGTAGTCCAAATTAACCAGTGTTTCTTCCCAGGGGGAGCAACCAAAGGCAATGGATCTGCAGGGTAGGCCAGCACAAATATCTCATCAACTGTGTGTGCCAAATCCCCTAAAGAATTAAGGGGTTTGGCTGATATTTCTGGGCCTTTCTTAGTATGTCTTGGGAAGATAGTGTGATCTAATGCCAAGAGTGGCAGTGAATTTACAAGGAGCATCCTTTGGCCTGGTACATTTCATAGAATATCCGATCAACCCAGCATATTCAGAGTTCACTCTAGAAGAAATCCTGATTTACAACCCTGAGGCTAGGACTCAAGAGACTGAGATCATTGGCAGAGAAGGAGCCTGGATTACTGTGCCCCCTTTTCTATTCCAAGATAAATATAACTACCTGCCAGCCTACCAAGTTCCAATGCCCCCACCCCTTAACCCCTGGCCTGACTGCCTGCAGGAATCTGTGGCTGCCAATAAATCCACTTCAACACAGCTATTTGGGGCAATGTACATCATCCTTACTGGGCTTGTTGATTCCATGGTTCCCTCCAATGATCCCTGGGCCATCCTAGGCAAATTCTTATCCTATATTGTAAAGTTAGCTCCTATCCTGTGGTGGGCTCTACCCTCCAGGCCTGTGGTCTGTCTACCCACAAGTTCTCAGGAGCCCCCCATGGGATGGATCCCTGACACCCCTGGATATATCTTTGAACGCCTTCAAGGGTCTCATCAGCTTCATCAACCCTGGAAAATTCAAGTGGACTATGTTATCAAAACATACTGGTCTTGTTTTAACTGTTTGGTGGGATATGTTTTAATTCCTTGCTCAGAGTATTACCTTGATAAGAACCCTTGAAAACCTCTCCCTAGAGGGGTTTATAATGTTTGTGAGGTGGTTGAACAAGATGGGGCTACCTCAGCTGCTGCTGTTCTAGAGCCATCCAGAAATAAATTTGGGCTCTATAACCCCAGACCAGTGGCTCAACCCCTTTCTATCACCCAATTTTGATAAGACTGGCTTCAGAATTCAAGCCCAAAAGTTCCAAGTTGGATATCTGATTTAAAGAAGTCATCCCTTATCATAAATATTTTGTCCAGGTTGATCTTACTCTAGAGCTCTTAGATCTTTTCCTCATCAGCTCACTGGCTGTATTTATGGGAGCTGACTTGGTATATAAGCTCTGCAAATAAATCCTGTGTGGTGCAGCATATTTGATCAATCCCTCTCAGAAAATGGTTTCCCCAAGAGATGGCTTGGCTACCAAATAGTCAATGGCACTATTGCTACACATCCCATGATGTACCTGGATCAGACCCCTTGAGTCTTATACAGAGCACCCCCTGGAAAAGCATGTCTGCTGTGACATGCATTGCTTAAACATGCTTTAGAGGTTCATTGTAGTTTACACTTAGCTTTTTAGCCACAATTTATCATTTTTACTAAAGACTAATATGAAAAGTTTAGGTTTTCTGCTTAGCAGCATGTACTATTATATAATATAATGTGTTATATTCAACTTTTAATTATAATATTAAGTGAAGAGCTAAATAGGAAAGCGGGATATCAACTTAGTCATGGCTCCTCTTAGAATCCATCACAGCTCAGATATTGAACTGCAATATCATACCTGCTCCCTCTGAAGCCAATACTCAGGGGTAAGTTATCCAGAGTTTATTGGAAACTGGGAGGTGCCTGAACTATTACACATCTGACAAGAGTACTACCTGATATATTTATCTATAAATGTAATCTATAGGGAGGTCTGTTTTGACATCTGTGGCTAGTTCAAACAACCTGTCACAAGGCAATATACACAGAAAATGTATTGCTTGCCATGATACTTAAAATTCTTACAATGATATCTAAAAGTAATAAGAGGGGAAACCTCTTGGAAATCTTCTATTTGAGAAGTGGGGTAACTAGAGGTACTTGGCTCCAGATGCAGGAGAAAGCACATTGCACTTTGATTGGTCCTGGGGCACCAGCTATAACTGTTAGTACATCAGGGGAATCTTCCTGTTGCCTTTAGTAGAGAATGCAGCAAGAGAGCCAAGTCAAGAAGAGTCTGGTGTTGTAGGCTTGGCTGTTCAGGTATTAAAGCAACCAGCCAAAGAAGTTCAAGCAGTAAGTGAAAGAGTAAAGGATATTTTATCAGAATAACTATGGCCACTATATATAAAAAATCTCATCATGAGCATTTGCATATTGCTACATATGTCATCAAGGGATACAGACCAGAATAGCTTATCATCTACATGCCAACCTTACGCACCAGACTAATTATACATCCAAAATGGCATTAAGGACTAAATTCCTTAAGGCCTGATCCACAAGCCTAACTAGTTACAGCTTAAGGAGTTGGATGTGGTTAGCTCTCCACAAGGTCAGGATTAATTGATTGAAAGCTATCACATTATTATACAGTACTCCACCTTTGTATCAAAGAAATCATCATTCTCTTCTCTATTTACATCTTTATTTTTCCATATACTTCCCAGAAGTATATACTTGATATTGATATCACAGATACGTTGTCCATACCTACACACCTTTCAGAAAGATTCTCTCTCAAGAAAAAAACCAAGAAAATAGCCCACTCTACTGGGTAATACCCAGGTATTCAGGGTAGAGCTTTGGTTGTGTAGGTGAACAAGTTTGACAGTTGGAATCCAGTCAAGGAGGGGCAATTGTTTAGCAGATCATAATCCAACAGAAGGCTCTGATAAGGGTGTTGGATCTCCTAAGGCTGATGGTAAGTTATAATAGGATAAAGTAGAAGGACGTGTAGATGGCCAATTTGGTTTCAGGTAAGACGGCACCAAAGGTGTCCAAGGGGAAGAACCCAAGGGTTGATTTGTGCTGGCTGCTGATATTTTATCCCTTTGGGTCCTCTTAGTTAAGGCCCAAACTTAGCATATGTCTGCTGATTGCCCCAATCCCATTATAAGCTGCCATAACATCTGTCAAGGATAGATGATTGATTGTCAAAGTTGGGAAGGGTTATTGGGCTTGATAATCTTACTGAATTTGGTTAAGTAAAGGATTTATTTAAGTGATAAATATTGATGAGGGTGTTCACTTAATGATAGCACACCCTATAATTGAGAGAGTATAGTTTATTATAGTAGCTCTGGTTTGGAAAATTCCAAATTCAAAACATTGAACTGGGGTACCCAACAGCTTAGATGTAGTGTGAATTGCCTTCTGGGATGATCCTAGAGTTTTCTATCAAAACAATGGGGTAACCCCCTGGAAAGGTTCCAACTAAATGGGTTCAAGACCCACAATATGACTTCCCAGTGGCCTGAAGCCAGATGCAGAAGTCAACTCAAATTGCCAAAACCAGTAATACAACCAGATAGCAATCTCCACACAATAAATGCCTCAATTCAGAGCTTGACTCTCTACCAGAATCAAGCCACCCTCTAACCAATCAATTGAGTAATCATTACAATCATGTTCTTAATATCCAGATTCACAGTGACTATATAACAATTATCTCTCAATAAAGAATGTTACCTAGTCTCCAATTATTTTACCCCTTGTAACTCTTCTAAAACAGCACAGTCACAGCATTTCCATTTCCAAACTTTTGACTAGCTGGTGAATTGACATCATCTTGGTTGGTGTGGGAATTCTTGGTGCACCTGAATTCACATGCTGAATTTATAGCATCAACTTCCACCTTATTCAGTAGGATTTAAGTTTTTCAAACTTTTTTCCTGGGGACTGGGTTTGTCCATTTGCCAAATTGGGGTAGCCTTTGGTGCTACAGAATTGGTGGGAGGGTTTAGAAATTTGATGCCCCAAAATTGGGAGTTTTTTTAATTATTGGGGCCCAGAGTTGCTCTGGGTACTGCTGGCTGGGCAGTGGGCCCTGGTTCAGGCAGGGCTGGGGAGAGGTCTGCAGGCTGGGCCGCCAACCAGCAGGAGTTAGAGAAAAAGTACAGGGAAGGCAGGGGCTAGCTGGTTGAACAGCTGGTAGTTTACTGTACATACAGGTGGCTGAGCTCGGGCGGGGCCCAAATTGGGAAAATTTTATATTTTAAACTCTCTTTTAATCCAAATTCAGGATTTTGGATTTTTATGACAGTTTTACCATTAGGAGAAAGCTTCTGTTCATATTTTTGATGTGATAGATCACCTAAATTGACAGCTAGAGGTGCTTGGATTTCCTTGTCTCTTCACACAATATTGACATTGGTTGTTTTAGTTCTAATGTCAGGAATATTCCTGAAACCTACCTGGAGAAGACACAAAGAGGAAAATAACATCCCACAAGGTACACTGTCTTAAACAACCTCCTTGTACCCAATAATTAGCTCAGCTTCTTCAGCTCACACTAAGTCCTGAATCTCTTTATAACACCAGCCATCTCTGAGTGTTATGGTTAGCTCTTGGGGTTGACATCCAAGAGAACACACTGAGAAACCTTTATAAAAAAGTTTTGGGGTTTGAACTAGCCAAAGGTTAGTCCTCAGGGCAAAAGTAGGGGAGTGTACCTTAATTTCCTGGAAGCAAAAGAAGGGTTCTCTCTTTAGGTAAAAGAAAAAAAGAGGCTCTAAAGTAAAAAAGACCTACCCAGATGTGGATAAACTTATCTTTATTGGAGAGTGAATCAGATATTATTGTGCAAGAGGGGAGCTAAACTTACTAAGCTTGGCTCTCATCCTGGGAGAGAGATCCACCAGGTTGCCATCCAGTGTAACACTGGGATGGCCGCTCAGACAGGAGTCCAGAAGGACAAGGTGAGGGATAGTTGTGAGAGATATGTATTCAATGCTATCAACAATATACCTGAGAGCAACTAGGGGGTACGCCTGGGAGTGTACTCCTGGGGTGGCTGCAAGTTGGGATGAAGAAGCATGTTTTCTGGTCCCAAGAGATCAGAGGTGAAGATTTCCTCCAGAGGGGGGACTGCAGGGCCATTGCTGGGAGGACAAGATCCAGGTCATTACAAGTGAGGCTCCTGACTAGATTCTCTCCAGTGGAGATCAAGCCCTGAGCTCTACCTGGGAGGTCATCCAGAAGGTACAAGAGCTGACCCAGATCTTCTCTCAACAGCTGGGCAAGAGAAGAAAACACAAGTCAACAATTCTGGTGATGTAGACTAGATAAGCAGCAAGGTAGGTGTCAGAATGAAGACCACAAATTTAATGACTTGGGGCAGAATTTTTGGATGCTCCAGAAAATTTGGTGGTCTTTGGTATTGGCAGGGATGATAAACAAGAAGAAATCAGACAATTGGTGGTACTCACAGCAAAATTGGGGCCACTGATGTTGTCTGAAGCTTGGAGAGGACTTCAACGTCAAAAGGAATAAAAAAAAGTCAAATATAAGCAAAAACAAATAGAAATCAAGCCTAGAACAAGAATTTATATAACCTTCAACTTAATTTTTAAGTTAGAACCCACTTTTTGAAATCAAAAACGGCTAACAATCAGATTAACATCAATGTTAATCTCAAGGAGGGCCATTGATGCCACTGTAAACCAGAGGGCAATGAAGAAGGTAAAACAGGGGTAAATTTTCACCAAAATTTTAGACAGTAGGGCCCAGGATAAGTCCCACTTTTTAAACTTTGAAGGGATAAACAAAGTTTATTTCAAATAACAAAATAGATAAGCAGGAACCCAAGATGGGCCTGCTTGCCTTTTGAGGGGCATTTTCAGCCAGCAGAGCCACCAGGAGGGGGAGGCCCCTGATTGGCCAGGTGATAAAATTTGCTGCCCTTGGGCATGGAGACAGGAAGGGTTTGGATTGATTTCTGAGCCATCACCTGGTTGGCTGTGTCAAAACCGCAGGCTTGACCTGCCAGCAAGATTACAACCAAGCGGGTTTATGACCTGCAATCCAATTATCCTATCACTTGAAGCCAGACTAGGAAGTCAACTCAAATTACCAAATCCAACAACATGAACAAATGATGATCCTTTATGGTGGATACCTTGTTTTGGCGCTTGACTCATTACCAGGATCAAGCCACCCCCTTCTTCCATCCAACCGTGTGATCAACAATCATGTTCCTGTTATCCTTGATTCACATTGACTATATAATTGCTATCTCATAATAAAGATTATTATCTAGCTTCTAAATATTTTTCCCCTTGTAACTCTGCAAAACACAGCACAGTTACAACATTGGTAGCACAGATAGGTTCTCCATCCTACCTTATCTTGAAAAATTCTGCCTGTTGCCCGCACACGCTGTGGCCAACAAATCATTGACAGAATTATGTCTGGCCTCCCTCCTGACTGTACTCCATACACTCCTGGTACTGAGATACCCGCTGGCTTCATCCTGTACCAGAACACAGTGATTCCACTACCTGCCTTCAACGCCATGTCAACACAGGGTCTCTTTCAGGCTCCCTCCTTGATTCTGCAACCAGCCAACAAAAATGCCATGCCCGCCTACATAGCCCAAAGACTACGGAGCGCTGCCTTGGAACCTTTTTCCAGGGCCAACAACAACAACGCTGCCGCATGGATCCAGTCTGCCCAGAGCAAGCTGGCCCAGATGGAATGCCCACAGCAATTTTAGATTCCAGAAATCTCTATTTTTATGACCCATGATGCTGGCACCTGGTGTGACAAGTGGCACAAGGAGCACACCAACAAGAACTGGGATACCTTTAAGCAAGACTTCCTGGAAAGATTTGTGCTTAAGGATACAGCGCTCATGATAATACGCCAAGTAAAGAACCTAACCCAGACAGGCACCGTGAAGGAACTCACCTGCGCCTACAAGGAACTTCAACTTTGCGCCATCTGACATGGCCTTTGACACCCCAGCCTCACACCTCATTTACTATGACGCCCTTAAGTTGCATGTGATGAGACATGTAAACCTGGATCAAGTGACCAACCTGCAAAGCCTGTACCAAGAAGCAGAGAAAGCGGAACAAACCTCCAACGCACTTCATAAGGCGCAAACTGGGAAACAAGAAAAACCCAAGGACTCCCATCCAGGTGGGCGCTCCACTCCACCACCCCCTAGAGGCAACAGGAATAACTACAACCACAAATCCACAGGTTTGAATGGATATGGAAATGAAAACAATGGCCAGTTGAATCATACCCATTTCCATATCACTGCCACGCAAGGCAATCAAGAGAAGGGAAAAGCCCAGGGAGAGCACTAAGCAAGCCAAGCTCTCTCCACGCAACTCCTGACTCACCCAATGATGAATACCAACCAAAGGACGTGGACCAGTGCCCAATGATCCAAGTGCCCTTGGAGGACCTGGTACTGTACACCATTGCCAGACATCCCAATAAACTGATGTCCTATCCTTTCCACTTTAGCAATTACACAGGCTCAGCACTCCTGGATTTGGGCAAGGATGGAACCCTAGTCAACAGTAGCTTTGTGAATAATTTCAAGCTGGCCACTAATCCTTTGCAGATTAAAAACGTGGTCCTGGCTGACAAACACCACATTGCTGTGACAAAGAAAACTTCCCCCTTCTCTGTCATCCTTGAGAACTTACACTCCACCATCCAAGGTCCTGTCATTGACTTCCCAAAGTTTGACATTGTACTGAGACTAGACTGGTTATGGAAGAACAATCCTCATGTAGACTGTGCAACCTCAGTGTTGACCATCAAGAGTGAAGGTGTTAACCACCAGATTTACCCTGACTCTGTGGATCAACTCCTATGCAACCATGTCTTTGTACGCATCACAGAGACCCTGGGCAAAAAGGAAAACCTGAAGGCAATTGACTGGGACTCCTGCCAGTACAAGATCATACACTTCAAAGATCACCAGGATACCTCCACACCTCAGGACCGCAAAATTATGGCCCACCATCCAGAAATCTTCAAGGAAGCGCTGCCCAGGCTGCCCCCTTAGAAACACTTCCAACACTCCATCCAACTCAAAGGGGCTGTACCCAAGGCGCATCCTATCTACAGGTTGACCCCAAACAAAGATGACGCCCTACGCGTCTACCTCAAGGAAGTGTTAGAGAAAGGACTTATCCGCCCCTCACAGTCTCCCTTTGGGGCTGCCGTATTTTTTGTGGCCAAGAAGGACGGTACCTTACGTCCAGTCACAGACTACCAAGCCCTAAACAAAGTTACCATCAAGAATTGTTATCCACTACCACTGATTGACAATCTCTTCTTCGCCTTAAGAGGGGCCACAGTATTCTCTAAGATTGATCTGACTGCAGGCTACAACCAGATTCACATCAAGGAGGGAGACATCCCCAAAACAGCCTTCCACACTAAATATTTCTCATACAAATGTGTGGTGCTCAACTTTGGCATGACAAACGCCCTGTTCACCTTTGTGACCTTCATGAATGAAGTATTTGCGCCACACATAGGCAACCATGCCCTAGTCTACCTGGACAACATCATTGTCTACAGTCCCTCAGTGGAACAGCACCACAAAGACCTTGAGGCAGTCTTTGCTACCTTGGCAAGACACAAACTGTTGTCCAAACCCTTCAAGTTCCAGTTCTTCTGTGAGAAACTACCCTTCCTGGGACACATTGTCTCAAAGGACGGCATCAAACCCAAAAGTCAAAAGATACAGGCCATCTGCAAGATGCCGCCACCCAAGGATAAGTTGGAACTCCGCACCTTCTTGGGGATGGTAGCCTATGTACGCTGCTTCATACCTGACTGTGGCGTTTTGACTGCTCCCTTATCCACCATAACAGACGCCAAATCCAAGTTTGTGTGGACCCCCCAATGTGACCTTTGTTTTAGACGCCTCAAAGAGAAGCTCACAACAGCTCTCATCCTGCAATACCCCAAATGTGACAGAGAATACCAAATGGAAACCGACGCCTCAGATGCATTCATTGGGGGAGTACTACAAATCAAAAATAATGACAGTGACTTCCTGCCTGTAGCTTATGAATCGCTAAAATTGACAGATGGCAAGTGTCAATACCCTATCCACAACAAAAAACTGTTGGCTATTGTGCACTGTCTAGTCAAATGGCGTTGTTACATAGAACAGCAGGAAGAATTCACAGCATTAACCAACCACAAGTTTCTCATCTATTTCAAAACTCAAGCAAATCTGTTGCGCTGCCAAGCCTGCTGGATGAAACTACTAGAGAGGCTTAAAATACTCATCCATTACAAACCTGGGGCCAAGCTTGCCATGGCAGCCACCCTGTCCTGCCTGTATATCTGTGCTTCAAGAGGGGAAATGAGCTCAACCCAGACTGGCCTCTTTTAGTACTATGAACCAAAGACAAAGGCTTTCCCCCTGGCACAACTGACATAACAAAGGAGACAGTTATCAAAAATGAACACCTATTTACTGATGTATATGGGCCCTTACACAGAAAAATGTCTGACAGCACAACCATTCCCTACATCCCCATACATCAGCAAGTAGACACCATCCTAAGCTATCACAGAGACCTGGGACATACCAAGAGTTGGAACCTATATGAGTTCCTTAAGAATAAGGCCTGGTGGCTAACCTTATATTGCAATGTTCAAGAAGTTCTAGACCAATGTTAGGTATGCAAAAAGTTTGCCAAGAGCAAGACCCCACCAAAGTCAGTACTTCCCATCTGCACACAACTACCCTTCAAATTATGAGCTCTTGACATTGTTGGCCCCATGCCAGGAAAACACAATGACAAGAAATACTCATCACTGCCATTGACTTTGCTACAAGATGGCCAGTAGCCCAAGCAGTAAAGGCACATACTGGCAACAACGTACAACAATTCATTGGCAAAGAGATAATCAGCAAGTTCAGAAAGCCAGAACTCCTGATAACCAATGGAGGGAAAGAATTGAACTCCAAAACCACCAACATATACCTCATAAAAAATGGGGTTAAACACACTGTAACAACGCCATACCACCCACAGGCCAATGTATGTGTAGAGCGGCTTAATGGCAGCCTTATGCAAGCCTTAGCCAAGCTCACTGCCAGGAGACCTGAAGACTGGTATAAGCAGCTACCAACTGCATTACTTGTGTGCCAAACCCAAGTGAACAGATCCACCGGAAAAAGCCCTTTTGAGTTGGTATACGGCACACAGCCAAATATCATTCAAGCATTGACAGGACCCAAACTGGCAATTCCAAGTAAAGTCCCCCCTTGTTCAGACCCTCAAGTCATAGAGTCCAACAGTAAACAAACAGAAAAGAAAAATGAACCTCTTTAAAAAACCTTTGTCCTCATCCAAGATAGACATGAAGTTGGGGACAAAGTTTGGGTCATGAACGTTGATAAAAGCAAACTACAACCCAATAAAGTAGGACCAGCAATCATTATAAAGGTAAACAACAATAACACCTACCTTGTGCAAGGACTCAGGAAATGTAAGCAAGACAAGACCCTACACCATGATTGCCTGAGACCCTGCAAAGCGAGACAAAAACAATGAGAAACCGCCCTGCCTGCTACAGAACAACAATTAGTCCAGTACAGTGCCCAGGCTCCTGACAACCTCCCTGACAACCTGCCCTCAGAGGAGGCCAACCTTCAGTCAGGGGGGTGTCAAAACCGCAGGCTTGAACCGCCAGCAAGGTTCCAACCAAGTGGGTTTGTGATCCGCAATCCAATTATCCTGTCACTTGAAGCCAGACTAGGAAGTCAACTTGAATTACCAAATCCAACAACATGAACAATTTATGATTCTTTATGTTGGATACCTTGTTTTGGCGCTTGACTTATTACCAGGATCAAGTCACCTCCTTCTTCCATCTAACTGTGTGATCAACAATCATGTTCCTATTTTCTTGATTCATATCAAGCATATAATCATTATCTCACAATACAGTAGTTTTAAAAGCTATGGCAACAAGAAAAAATACTTCAGATTTAAACAAAATGATTTCAGATTTAAACAAAATCTAACTCTCAGGTTTAAATATACACTCTGTTAACAGGGTTTATTGGCGTAAATGGGCAAAATGGGTCAACACAGCAACAAAGTACTCACGCGCAAAGTGGAACCATTCAAAATATAATCCAAAATACATGGATTCACAAACAAAATGGTGTGAGTTGACTTTTGGTGTACATATGTTTACTATGTGAATTGGTGATAAAATACACCCAAGCGTGGTGTGTCAAAACTCAATCCAAAAACAAAACACAATAGCAACTCACTGCATAAACAAAATCACTCAATCAGCTTGTGCAATGGGTTTAATCAAGAATGATACCAAGGTATCTAAAATAAGACACAAGATCTGAAACAAAAAATTTAGAAATATTGTGTTGGGTGCTTAATTTGGCATAAAATATGGGGAAATGGGTGGAAATTATTTTGGGTATTCTAAAATGGGTGTGGTAAAACCAAAAACAACTAACTAAGAAATAAAAAATCTATAATTGTGATATTGGGTGGGAAAACCTTTAATTGAATAACCATATTCATATAAAAGCAAAAATTAAAAATAGGGAATAACATAAATGGAATCTATTTAATATTTTATTAAATTCTCAAAATGGAAGGAACACAGCAACAGACTACCATTGCACCCGTTGTGCGCCGCGGTTGCGGTTGCCCTGCGGGTCAAAGAACAAAGTTAGTGCAACCCAAGTACCTACTTAGGAGGGAGGCAGGAGAGGAGAGGAGAGTTCCATAGTGATGCTGCACTGACACAGCCAGTTCAAGGAGCAAAAGCTTCTAGGGTGCAGAGCATAAACCCTTGGGTCCCAAAGCTGACCCAGAAGCCCACCAAGGTTACCACTACCAAAACAGTTAGAAACAAGGAGGTAGAACTTACTTTGTATGTAATTGACGTTGTGTACCAGCAAGAGTTGGTCCCATCAGCCATGCTGGAGAAGGTGAAGCCTGTACTTGATACTAGCTACAAGCCCTACGTCAGTGATGGCAATCAGGAGGAGGAAAATGAGCCCAAGTTCTACCAAACCAATGAGGGACAGTTAGTGCTAAAGAAAGTTGCTGTTTTACACCAAGGTGCCCATGCCCTGTGTTGTGCTCAACGCCAACAAGCCAATTCCCACCTCTAAAAAGCCCACTCACAAGCGCATTCCTGACATTAAGTGCATCATCCTTCTCCGGCTCATGCAGGAATCTGGTGATTACAAGGCAGCTGCAGCTCTTGTTGGGGTGGATCCCAAGTACGCCTCAAAGACCTTCAACAAGCTCATTGATACTGGCTGAGTCCTTGCCGTGGAGAAATCCTTGCTTGTTTCTACCATGCTCACCAAGAAGCACAAATGGGCAATCTGCCAGTGGATAACCTGAGATTGCCATCTTGAACTGGCAAATATACAGGCCATGGTCAAATCTACTTTTAGGGTTGAGGCCTCAATTTCCTCTTACAATCATCTGTTGAAGGGAATGCGCTTTTCCTGGAAAAAGCTTGGGGTATCTCTCTACAACAGAAACAGCCCAGCCAATATTGAGACCTGGAAAAATTACGCTGAGGCGTACACTGTCCTCAAGGCCAAGGGGACAGTGAAATTCTATTATATCAACAAATAAGCATTTGTCTTGTTGATGCGCAATGGGTATGGGTATGTCCCCAAAGGCTCCAATGATGGGATGGCTTGGCGTGCTGCAGTCCGCACCACAGCATACTCAATGGTGGCTCTCCTCAGTCCAAAGAGGGTCGAGCTGTACCAAATGATACTAGGCTCCCACAATAGCTGGACCTTCTTATCATTTCTCCAATTGGTCCAGGAGCACCTGAGGCGCACGAGCCTGGGCTTCACCAAGGCAATTGTATTGGACAATGTTGGTCTCCACAAGGTGGCAGATATTCTTGAAGAATTTTCATCAATTGACACCAGCATTGCAGTGGGCCCCCAGCAATTGGCCACAGCAAATTTGCGCCTTCTCTTCCTCCCTGCCTATTTGCCCTTCCTAAATCCCATTGGGGAAGTCTTTGGTTGGCTCAAGCAAGTCTTCAAGCAAGGAACCCCAACAGGGACCAAGGACCTGTTTGATTTGCTGCAGGCCAGGATCCATACCCTCCCAGCTGAGACAGTGGCCAAATTCTATGGCCACACTGATTCATTCATCCCTGCGTGCCTAGCCAAACAGCCAATCAATTAAAGGCTTAGTGTGTCCAACTTTTTTTATATTCTCTAATTTACTATTCAAGATTTATTGATTATCATTTTTATATTTAGATGGTTTCACGCCTGCAATCACATTCAGAAAGACCATCAATAGATGTAAGTAATTTATTTATTTTATTATATATTATTTAATATGTTATCTGAGGTTATCCCAAATTCTTGATACTGGATTACGCAAATATATTTATAACACTTTTGTCAAATAAATATAAAATAGTCTTATAAAAATTAAACGTAAATTGTAAGGTTGAAATTTATTTTATTACTGTATTATTTTATACTTTTATGAAACCCATTTCTGCAATATATTTTGAAAATCTTGTTTGCTAAAATATTATTTGAAAATTTATTTATGATATAAAAATATATTAGATTATAAATATATTTATTGATATAGAAATAAAATTAAGTGCGCCTATAATGAATTTGGCGGTATGTACCCACCCTGCAATGGAGGTGGCGCACAACCTCCACTGCCACACTGTGGACGGTGGATACACCCTTATTAAAGTATTTGTGCCTGCTGGTAAAAGGAAGGATGGTGAGGTGGGAATGGAGGAGCAGCTTTTCTGGTGGGGCTGAAAACCCAAAGATGCCATCCAGGACCAGGGCGTCCTAGATGACATGATCCACTGAGTCATACCCAGGGGGGACCTTATTCCTGTCCAGTGAGAGCCTGGCCTTGTTGACCCCAAGAAGGACCCCGTCTAGGTTCTCCATACTGGCGCTCATCCCAAAGAAGAAAAGATACTTAAGGTAAACAATGAGGTGAAGCCTTTGTCCAGCAAAGACTTCTGTAAACTTGCACAATTTGTTGTATACAGCGCTAATCTTCTTCTAGTGCTTGGTTTTGGCAAAGATCAGCTCCATAGCTGCAGGGACCCCTGTCTTGTTGGCACTCTAGGCCAGCCTGAAGTCTTCTAGGAGAATTTTTGTTTTTCTTTACGGCTGTTGCGTCTGCAACAGCCAATTTCAACACTGTGTGCCCAAAGTTCTTCAATAGGTAAGAGATGGTATGCTTCAAGGGGTAGCAGAAGCAAGCAGCCACATGAGCCTGGCCCATCTCTGGTATATTTGTGAATGGGAGTGTCACCAGGACCTTCCAAACAAGTTCAATGGAGTTTACACAGTAAACTTCACTGAGGTTAACCGGGTCCAGGCGGACCAGTTGGGCATCCTTGTAGGCAGTAACTGCCCACTCAGATGCCCCTTCACCATGAAAAAGCCCAGCCAATGCCTCCCTGGACATTGGGAATGTACCATGGATCCTGTCTTCAAGCTCCTGCAAGACAGGGGTAGACAGAAAAAGCTTTTTGGCCACATGAGTGGCGTAGTTGGAGTAGAAGGTGGGGGACAAAAGGAACCAGGACCCGGTGGAGTTCACCATCAACATCTTCTAAAAAAGATAAGTATTTAAGAATTTTTATTAATTATAATTTTTTAGGTTGCCTTCTTGGGTTTCTTCCTTTCCTGTGGCTTCAGCAAGCTTTGTTGTTCTTGGCGCAAGCAATTGCACTGGCAATTCAGTGTCCTCTGCTCTGGCACTCTTGGTGGGTTTGAGATGTTCATACATCTCTGGGTTGTCAACCCAAACAGACGGTGCAGAAAGATTGTACACCTTAAACTGGAGGCCCTTGACCACCATCTTCTGAAAGTTGAGAGGACACTTGATGGTCTTCTCTGGGGTGTCTTGTATTTTGGTCATAAGGGCCTTTGTGGACACCTTGTCTATTTTGTCCCCTTCAAGGACAGTGGACTTCACTTTGGCTTTGACCTTACAGTCAATGTCCTTTATTTTGGCAATTGCCAAGTTGAGATCCTTCAGAAGTTTTTTCAATTCTCTCATTGATTTTTTACTAACCTTTCCATATGTTTTTATAGCTTTTGCCCCAATAAATTCTGTATTATTTTGATACTGTTGCCTCTTTGTTTATTCCTTTTTGTTTTCCCATCTACTACATTATCCCATCTTTTTACCTATTTTGTATATGTTTTATGCTCATCTTGATATGTGTTGTTTTCTTTGTGTTGGCATTGTTTACTTGATTATCATATTATTTTAGCACCCAAACACATCCCCTTGTGAAAATATTAACAACAATTTGGTGATCAGCTAAATTTGAATTAGAAAATTATAGTGTTAACTGTTTTTAGATAAAGTTGTTACTGATCTGAATTCAAAAACTTAATGATAAACTTTAAGCCAATCAGGAG
Source organism: Entomophthora muscae (assembly GCA_014839935.2). NCBI lineage: Eukaryota > Fungi > Entomophthoromycota > Entomophthoromycetes > Entomophthorales > Entomophthoraceae > Entomophthora > Entomophthora muscae. The sequence continues at coordinate 166,074 of QTSX02003553.1, forward strand.
CCAAGTGATAAAGTGATTGTTGTGACATAAAGGGCCATTCAGTAATTCTTTGATGCATGTGTGCTAATTAATATGATTGGCTGGATGTTTTACCATTGTGCACCATTGCCGCTGTGGCAAGTTGTTGATGGACTAGTGCTAACCCAGTAGCTGATTAGGCACTAGTCCATCAACAACTTGCCACAGCGGCAATGGTGCACAATGGCAAAACAGCCAGCCAATCATATTAATTAGCACACATGCATCAAAGAATTACTTAATGACCCTTTATGTCACAACAATCACTTTATTACTTGGCTCCTGATTGGCTTAAAGTTTATCATTAAGGTTTTGAATTCAGATCAGTAACAACTTTATCTAAATACAATTAACCTATAATTTTCTAAATTAAATTCAGTTGATCACCAAATTGTTGTTAATATTTTCACAAGGGGATGTGTTTGGGTGCTAAAATTAACTGTGTTCAGGATCTAAATACACAATATAGTAAATATATGATTTTATAGAAATAAGCTGAACATAAAGAATATAGCCAACTATAAACAAAGAGAACATGAACAATTAAAATTCAAAATAAAGATAATATAAATAGAAATTTTTTGGGACCAGGGGGTTTATTGAGGCGGGGAAGAGTGATGCCTAGTAGGCAGAATGGCGTGGGAAGGAAGATGTAGAGGCAGTGCTGGCCTGGGGGGTCTGGGATTGAATGAGTTGGGTTTGCGGGTGAGGGGTGTTGGTGGCGGGGGTGGAGGCAGGAGGATTGCGCGTGATGGCTGCTATATACCGCTCATTGCACATCTTATCAGTCATTGACTGGATGGGCTGGTAGGTGGCTGTGGCACGGGGTGGGAGGTACTTATTCTTGTGTGATTGATTGCTCATGTTCACATGAAAAACCATTTGCGCAAACAAGTCAGCCACCACTTGATGACCAAAGAGAAAATTGTGATCAAGGACCCCAAGATAGAGATTGTTGAAAGCCTGAGGGCGGCGCTTCTGGAGTGTATCTCTAATATTAAAGAACACAACATCTGCCAGATAGACGTCAGCGTGACCAACTGGGTACACAGAGGCCTGGTGCCCGCGTTCCTGAATGGCCTTGAGGGCAGTGGAGCTACCCTCCATCTGGTGGCTCAAGAAAACCCGGTATTTGGAATTTGAGCCATCCCAGGAGTCAAGCAATTCACCAAAAATGTGGCTGTATGAGTACCCATTGATAAAATCAGGGTTTTTCCAATAGTAGACAAAACCCTTGGCTGAAACAGCCAGAAATGCACCAATGAATGTCCCCTTCTTGATCTTCTTCCTTCCATTCTTGGTGGCAGCTTTTTCTTGCTCACCAAAATTGTCAAAAGCAATTGATAACTTGTAGTACAAGACAAACATTATGTCATCTGTTAGACTTGTCAAGCATCTGACCAGGATTGATTCAATTGTGGTGTCATATGGGGAATTCTCAGCGCCATCTCATTGGTTGCCGGCAAAATTTGTAAGAACCCTAATTGAAGCCACCTTTCTGTGCATCCAGAGCTGCACCATGCGCTCAGACACCCAAATGCCATGGTGCGCAAGTTGCTTCTGGACCTGAGTCAAGGAAAGCTTGGGGTTCCGCTAGAGGAGATCAAGCATTATTGGGTATGCCTCATTGATCTGGGACTTTGTGGCCTTCTTTGGCTTCTTGGCTGTCCCAATCAGATTTTCCTTATTCATCAGGTTGTTGAATTCTTGCATGACAGTAGCCCAGGTGAATTGTAATTGGCTGGCTATCTGATCCCAGGACAGACCCTGCAGGTTGAGTGCCACAATTTCCTGAAGAATTTGGGCAGTGATTATTCTGTGTTTGGGGCGCTAGGCGGTGGGAGCTGAAGCATGATTGGCTGAGGGGGGGCAGGTTGGGCGGTGGCAGGAAGTTGTTTTAAATAAAGGTTGCTATCCTGATTGATTAGTTGGTGGGAAGCTTGTGCAGGGGTAGATACGGGAGCAGGAGCAGAGCTAGACACTAAGTGACTCTCAAACAAGTCAAAGCCATAGGGTTTGGGGGACAGTAACAGGTCAGCTTCCTTGTTACCTGCCTCAAAGGCTTGGGTGTAAACAGGTGCCTTCACGTTCTGAGCCTTGCCTCCATTGAAGCTGGCTTGGCTGCTGGAGCGGTTGAAGATGTTGCTATTGAAAACCATATTGAAATAAAACCTAGGATAAAATCACTAAAAGTAGAAATTTTAAAAATTAATAATTTATTTTTATTGTAATCACAAGTCCATATTTGGAAAGTTCTCAAGACCATTATACACAAATCAGAAGCCATGAAAATGAATAAAATGCCTTGTTTCTAAATTGAATAGCTGTTGATTGGCTGTTATACTGTTATTTTTCTATTTTAGGCTGCTCATACTACACATCTTGTGTAAATTCATTTTGTTTTGTGCTTGTGGAATCTCGCTTCTAGATTGCTCAAATTTTGTTTCATTTTGGTCCTTCTGTCAGTGCCTCATATGAATCCTGCTTGGATTATAATATGCTTCGGAATAGCATTCATCCATTTCACTTGTTGTGTCAGTTCATTTTGTTTGTGGTTTGAACTACACTGCTTGATGTTTGCTTTAATTTTGTATAATGGGTTAGTGAAATTTTGTTTTTGGTTTGACAGTTCATTTATTAACCAAAAATATTTAAATTAATTGAATCCTGAATCTCGCGTGACTTGGATTTTGTTTAAATCTGAAGTATTTTTGCTTGTTGCCATAGCTTTTAAAACTACTGTAAAGATTATTATCTAGCTTCTAAATATTTTTCCCCTTGTAACTCTGCTAAAACAGCACAGTTACGACAGCTGGAAGCCAAGGAGTGGCTTTTGGGAAATTTGGCATCCAAACCTTTCAAAATTGCAGGAGTCAATGTGGCAAATTTTGATTGGCTCCCTTGCAGATCTTTAAAGAATGGACAACACCAAGCCAATAAATGATCCAATTTGATCAGTGTTTCTTCTATTGATAGACAGGCAGGGAGAGGCAAAGTGGGGGGCTTGGGAGGGATCACAAGGAGAAATCTCTTGTCCACAGTATGGGCTAAATGCTCTAAGGAATTCCAGGGTTTAGCCGGGATTTGAGGGTGTCTTTTGGATTGACACGGGAATCTTACTGGATCCAGAGCCAAAGGGGGGGCTGACTTTACACTTTATAGCTAGTTAGAGTGCTGATAACTTTTTAGGAAGAATTTGTAGACATTGGTGAAGTTCCATTTAAGAAAACAAGGCTGTTATTAAAATTGAACACAATACCAGTTACATCTTTGCAGCTATCACAATTTGTGGGGAATATAAAACTAGTGTGGATATTGTGATTAACAAATTTATTGATATCTGGGTATTGAATCATGTATAACCCATCCAACTCTTATTGATGGATCTGGAATTTCTAAATATCTGCCAACCCTAGGTATGCAGCATAGCTAACCAGGACAGCTATATTCCAAGTAGATTTGTGGCGGACCACCTCTGGGCAACCCCAGAAACCCAGCCTTTTATATCTAAACATGTACAAAACAGCTTTTTGGGAGTGCCGAGAAAAAAATCTGGGGTTTCCAGGGGGTCTACAACAATCTTGATTGCAGAGGCTTAGATGCACCCCCACATGAAAACTGTGGGGGTTGAAGATGATGACATCATAATTTAGAAAAGATAATCTATTCAAAGTTTATTGGGTTAAGCAAATATATTTATTAAATCAACGACAAGTTTGGAACGAGAGGTTGATTTTTCAGGATTGCTTACGAGTAGGAGTAGCACAGACGAGTGTCAATGTTGATGACCTGGCTTAAGGGAACATTAAAGTGAGGGATCAGAGTATCACCAGGATCTAAGGCTAGCTTCTGCTTGGTTGAGCTTGATCTTTGCCAGTCGGTGAAAACTTTGTCAACAAAGGCCATGTGAAGATAGAATAGTGGATCCCTGGGATCGAATGGGGTCCACTTGCCACCCTGCTTCTTGGGCCAAAGCTGTCTGAGTTTAGCTTGGATGTCTTTGAATGAATGATATTCCATATATAAATCTAGGATTTTTTTGATCGACCAGGAAATCATTGATGTTTTCAGAATTACGTGAAATACATGTGTGATCCCAGTGCGGGATAGATACAGCGTAATAGTAAGGAAATTGTTTTAGCCTCAAGCAGCCGTTACCTGAAGCCCATCCTAGGTATTCGTACGAAGCCACCGCACTGCTTTCAGAAAAGGGGTAGTCTTTGGCAGAGTCCCAGTATAGTAGTTTTGCATTGGGGACATTTTTCTGCATTTCCTTTTCAAAAAGATAAAGGAGCACACGGAGCCAGAACATGTCTGTAGTTTCAGGGTATTTGAACTTTGCCTCTACCAAGTCAATAATCTGCTTGAACTCTGGCCGATTAGTCACCGCTTGAAACCCCTGAAAGAAAGCATCTCGCATAGATGTGTCTTTAAATAGATCGTGACGTACAATTACATTCGCTTTGTTGCATAGCGGGAGGCTGCTAGTTCCTTGAGTGTTGAGGCATTGTTGGGCAAGCAAGCCAGGCAAGCTGAGGCCAAGGAACAGGGAAAACTTCATTTACTTCCTCGCCAATGAACTTCATGTTTTTATTCATCCCATTGCTTGTTACTCTCTTTCGTGACTCCAAAGCCATGCTAGATCACCTGACATCAGTGGCCCGTGGACACATTCCTGAATTATTCATTCCAAAATCCAACACAAAGCTGTAGCCATACAAGTTACTCTTTTGTCAAGGATGATAATACAAAGGTCTTAAATATAAAGACCCTTTACTATCACACCTTCCAATGGCTTGGATTTTTATAAATGCCTAAATCAAATATAATGCCCAGCTGCTGCCTATGTAGCTTTCTCGTCCTCTTTTGCCCAATAGTAGACTCCCAAAAGAGCCACCATACTCCAATTGGTTCGTATAAAAGCTGGCGAGAGCGGGCGATTGGAAGACAGCCAATCAAGCTTTGCAAATGGCGCAACCATAAGCAGAACTTTACATGGTGGCGGTTGTTTGTTTAGACTTTGTTGTGGCTGGTGCCACATTTTCCACAGCGGGAAACCCCTTTGAAAATAGAAAAAAGCCTAGCTTCGTCCCATAATTATTTTAAAGGTGGCATCATGAAACACAATTTAAGTTGATCCCCTGTATTTCCATCACTTGAGGTACTGCTTCGTCATCGAAATCTCCTCTCCAGCCACAGCTTATTGAACCAATTAGATCGTGATAAAAATCCCATTTGGATTGGTTGCTTGCCACTGCAAAAATAATAGGATGAGCTGGAAGCCCATGGCTAAACTATTTGCAGGTATTTCAGATCAGATGCCGATAACATGATTGCTCATAATATCAGCAGGTAATTGTTATTACCAATGCTTCAAATCACATATGTCTAAAGCCAATCAATTGTTAAAACTAGGTGGATGGCCCGTCCAAGGACAGGTATATAGTTGATATATCAAATCAATCCATTTTGTTAAAAATTTAGGTTATGATACTTTATCACCAGTTATGTTAAAAAATCTTAGTTAAATTTTTTAAAGGTAATCTAAATTATGTTTATTTAAAATAAAATTGTATATCCCAAGTATAAATTAACATATATATAATCAAGTTTGTCTGTCTGTAATGTCGCCTCGAGTGGGCTCAAGCCGTTGGGATTTGACTGGATTGACTTTTCTGTAAATTTCATTTTAAAAGTCAATGGCCAAGCAAAAGGCTTGATTTGGCTCATCCTTAATGCAATCCCCTATACTTATCTTTGAAAGCTTGAAGGTTTGATCCAGTGGAGGGTGGCCTAAACCATGTCGAAGAGAATACTGTCCATTTGGACTTTAATAAACTTTGTTTAACGGCTTGATCTTTAAACAGGGGTTCTACCCTTGCAACCACAACAAATAGGGTTATCTGTATATATTATCCAACTTCAGAATGTGTGGATTAAAACTGAAATGCAGCAACAGATTGTTTAAGATACTCTTGTATGATTAATGTTTAAACTCGTTGTTGAGGATCGAATTCACTGGAGAAACGAGAGCTTGGTTAATTTTAAAGAGATCCAATTCACATTAGGTATATAAAAGTTAGTTTAAGTACAGATAGTTGGCTTGCACATTTCGATCTTATTTATTTGAAGTGAAGTGACAGAATATCCCACTTGGATACATCACCAGATTTAAGTGGATGCCGAATGTTTCAGAGTTTACCCTGCTTACTATTCCATCACCCCAATAAGGATGCCAGTGGAGTAAACAGGAAATAACGATATTGAGACTGATTATAATGATGTCATAAAATTTAGAGGATCTAGATAAATTTTTCAAATATGCCCAACCAAAATGGTACAAACATGATGGCTCTAAATGCTGAGATGTAGAGTGAAGTAGTGAGATCGAGCTCACGTCATAATCAAAGGCCTGGACCCAATTCGATACATAAATTTACTCTAAGAACACATGAAAAATTAAAAACAACATATCTCTGTGACTACTAAGTCAATCTTAATTTTCAATAGCTTATTTTAAAGCTACAGATCAGCTCTACATTTTGGCAAAATTAGATCAAATATTAATTTTTCTTTCTTATTTTAGTTTTTCTAAACAAAAGGTGATACTCAACTTATTTATATTTATCTGTGGAATGTACAATTTCATGTTAAATAATATCAAAAAAGCAGGTTTAACCCCCTGGCAAAACTCTGCATAAAAGACACATTGACCTTTAATCCAAATATCCTAGTACACATAGCCATAAGCAAAAGTTGGCTCAAGTTATCAAACAAGGGGGAAAAACCAACAATAATCTAAATCCAGAGGTAAACTTGATTTAGTGCTTAGCTTATTAGTAGGATCAAGCCACCCCATATCCACCCAAGTGATTGATTGTCGCAATCTTATTTCTCTCAAAATGATTCACTTCCACTATATAATTCCCAAATCTCATTAAAAATAAGTATATAGTTGCCAATAATTTTTCCCCTTGTAACTCTGCTAATACAGCACAGTTACAACAATCCAACTACACTCTCGTGCATGTTGTTACTCACTAGTAACTTTGGGAACTAAATAGGTGTTCTTAATTCCCCAATAAATGTTTGCCCTTTTAGATCATCATATTATCTTTCAATTTCAGGAGATACTTAAAAGCTTCTTGTCAGGAAATCCTGATTTATCAGGGTTGACTGATCCATATTCTCATCACTAAAGCCATAGGCCAACAATAGACAAGCCACTGCCAGATGCAAGACATCTATTCCAGAATACAGAGAAAATATATCAAGAATATTATAGTTTGCAATCTGGAAGATACCTGAGACATTCTGAGTTACAGGTCATTAGTTAATTCAGAAGCTTTTATATTTAAGTGCTAGCCATTTGAAATTCTAAAAATAGATCCTCTTCTACCAAAAGGAATAAATATGGGATATTACAACATTCTTTTTCACCAAGAAATGAAACAAAATACCGCTCATGTGCCTGTGCATAAGACTGAGCACCAGACAGGACCCTGTCCAATGGATGTCAACTTAGTTGATATCAACTAAGTCAAGGGATATCCAGGCTGAAGAGGAGAAATTATTAGTCTAGGATATTATCTCATTCCAAAACTTTATTTGGATTTTAAATCCAACTCTGGGGGTTGAAACTAGTAACTTGGGAATGATAGACTAGCTAGTAATAGTTATCTGCAGCTAGACACTAGTCTGGCTGCCACCTTTACACTATAAAAAGCCCTTCCAAGATCACTTGGGAGGCAGAAAAACAATAATCATCAACATTACTACTAATCAAATAGTAGTAGTGTCAAGTGCAATAAGAGTGCACTATTGATACTTTCATAATCCTGCCAAACCACTTCTACCAGTGTTGCGTCTCAAAGACCACAGAATCTCCCTTTACTTGGCTCCAGTAACAACAGAACTCTGCCAGCTGCTGTAATGATCACACACCAATTAGAAGCACATCTGTCTCCATACAGATATCTCAATATCAACATGCATAATACCTTTAATAAAAATCAGAACTCTTTTTCAAGAACACAAAATATTGACACTTCTCTTTAATTTATCATTTTGCAAAATCCCAGCTGCTTCTGGTTTACAGCATTCTCACCAAGTTGCATCCCTGTCTCTTCTCTCTCTCTGCCACAGACAAAGCCAAAATACTTATCCTTGTTGTTGCAACTGTGCTGCGTTAGCAAGTTACAGGGAAAAAGTAGTTTGGAAACTAGATGGCTATCTTTATTAAGATGTACCACTTATATAGTTTGAGGAAACCATTTTAAGAGGGACAAGGTTGAGAAAATCAATCAATTAGATTGGACAGGGGATGAGTTGATCTGTGTAATGAGTCAAGCGCCAGATTGAGCTGCCCACCAAGTAAGAATTGTCACTGGTTCTTGTTGACTTTCCTGTTTGGCTTTGAGTAGTGGAAAAGTCAATTTGAGTGACATGTGGTCTTTTGTGTGCAACTTTGCCAGAAAGTTGCCCCGCTGTTTTGACACCTCCCAGCTGAAGGTCAGCTTTTTCTGTTAAAAGGTCATCAGGAAGGTTTTCAGGGGTGCAGGCGCTATATTCCATCAATTGCTGTTCTGTTGCTGGGACCATGGTCTTGTGTTGCTTCTGGCGGACCTTACTTGGTGAAGCCTATTATGATGTAGGACCTTGTCTTGTTTTATTTTTCCCAAGACTTGTACCAGGTAAGTATTACTGTCATTTACCTTTAGAGCAGTGGTAAAGCCTACTTTTTTGGGTTGTACTTTTCTTTTTTCTGTGTCAATTGCCCAGATCTTGTCTTTCATCTCATGTCTGTCTCTCAGAGGAACAAACATATTTATAAGGAGCGCCTTTTGGGGAAGCTTTGAATGTGAAATCAAGAAAAAGAGAAGTATATTTTATTGGATAATACTTTGGACTTATATAGCTTTTGCTGTGGCAGGGATTTAGTTGGATCAAACCTAGAGTTTTGTCATGGGCAGGATGGGTTTAAGTCACTGGATACTTGGAAGTCATGTGATATTGCTTTGTTGCCATTTCCAGCATTTCAAACTGTATATTAGAAAGGCATTAAATTGAGCAATGACTGGATGTTAAGTGGGTTGGCGGTAGCCAGAATACTTGTACATCCAGCTCCTTGACAATATCTTGTAGGTGTTTCTCTTTCCTGATTATTTGGTCAACATTGACGCAAAAAACTTGATGGTCATATCTGGGTGAAACTAGTTTTGGCATTATTAACTTGGGCCCTGTTAGGGCCTGAACTATATTTGGCTGTGTGCTGTAAAAAATTTGAAGGTGCTCTTTTCAGTGGATATGTTCACTTGGGTACAGCACACAAGGAGGATGATTGATAATTGCTTGGGCCAATCTTCAGGAGTTTTAGCAGTGAGTTTGGCAAGGGCTTGTACTAAGCTATCATTCAACTACTCTACTCTGCTGTTGGCCTGATGATAGTAGGGCATTATTACTCTGTGTTTTACCTCTTTCTTTCCTAGATATAATTCAATGTCATTAGAAATTGGTTTTTTTGCCTCTCTATGTGATAAGCAGTTCTGGATTTTCAAACCTACTGATAATTTCTTGGTCTATGAATATTTGAAAATTGCTTCCAGTGTGGGCTTTGACAGCCTGCCCCACTGGCCATTGTGTGGCAAAGTTGATAGCAGTGTTTATGTACTTTTTTCATTAATCTTTCCAGGCACAGGGACTAAAATTTCCAGCACTCATACTTTAAAAGTTACTGAGTTTTTATTGGCAGTAATTGATTGGGAGGATTGTTGCTCTTGGTAAAATTCTCACAAACTTCACATTGTTTGAGTAATTCATGAATGTCTCTGAAAAGGATAGGCACCATACTTTGTGCTTTATAAACTTGTACAGATTTCTACTATTGGTATGTCTGAGGTCTCTGTATTATAATTAGATGATGTTTACTCTTTGGTGTGTGGGTACATGTGGGATGGTTATTTCATCTGAAATTTTTGGTGCAGCATTATTTAGACATCTAAAAATATGTGTTTGTTCTTAATGACAGCAATGTAGGTAATGTCTGTAGTGCCTAAGGGGAAATATTTTGTCCTTTTTACACAGCAAAGACAGGGGCTAATTGGGATCTAATCAATTTTATTCCCTAGAAGCCTGAGCATAGAGATGTGACAATGTGTCTGTGGTGACCAGTCTAGTTCCTGGATTGTACCAAATATTTATGTTGAACTGTTTTAGGAATACTATCTATCTGACCTGTCTGCAGCAAAAGTTTTCTTGAATTTTAAAGTAGATAAGCAGCTTGTGATTGGTGAGAAAAGTGAACTCCTCTTGTCTTTCAAGGTTACAGTGTCACTTCACTAAGCAGTGTAAAATTACAAGTAAATCTTTTTCATGAATCAGATAACAGAATTTGCTGTCATTTAACTTGCAAAAAAGATTTGTGCTAATGGCAAGAACTCCTTATCATCTGTCTTTACGCAAAAAACTCCACCTATAAATGTGTCTAAGGCATCAGTTTACATTGGATAGTTTCCATCTCTTGGGTACTGTAGGATAGAAGCAGATACTAGATAACTTTTGAGCTGTCAGAAACAAAGGTCATATTAGGGGTTTCACACAAACTTGGAATTGGCGCGCTTAATTAACAACAGTGTATGTAAGTCACCATGTCAAGAAAGGCTCTCAGTTTGATTTTGTTCTTGGGAGGTGGCATGTTGCAAATGGCTTGTATCTTCTGTTTGTTGGATTGGATCACATTTTTGGATACTATGTGATCTAAGAATGGTAGTTTCTCCCTGAAGAACTGGCATTTGGAGGGGTTTGCTAGAAGTTTGTGCTGTGCTAAGGTGGCAAATACTGCTTTCAGATTCTTGTGATGCTGTTATACATTTGGGCTGTACATAATGATATTGTCTAAGTACACCAATGTGTGTTTTCCAATATGAGGCACAGAAACCTCATTCATGAAGGTGACAAAGGTTGATGGTGAGTTTTTCATTTAAAAATCAAGTATGAAACACTTGGGTCGTTATTTTCTTGTTATTCCTAGGCGCCAGATTTATTCTTTTATAACTTAATTGCATTATTCATATTCAAATTATTCAGAAAGCTTAAAATACAATCAACAAATTCCAAAACTTTAATTGATCTTGGGCCTAGATGATTTTTTAAAAATAAATCATCAATTTTAGAATTGAAAATTGCAACTTATAGTATTACTGAAAATATCTTAAGTGCTACTACAAACTACAAACCAAAAATATTTATGATGAGTTGCATGGGAGAGTAATAGCAGCCCCAAAGCTACAAATGCTATTACCCTATCTTTGGCTCATCATAAATATTCTTAGTTTGTTTCAGAAAAAAAGGTTGCTGTTTTTGAAAGACTGATAACTCTATTTAAAATACACCCTCTAGTAAGCTGCCCTACTTCATGAACTTGCCCTAGTGCACCACTAGCATCTTCTGATATTTTTGTTTCTCTGGTATCATCACGTGATTTCAAATGATAAGTTATCTCAGAATATCCTGAGAAACTTTCAAATGTTAAAGGTGAAGTATACAACTTCCCATTTTCATCAAATATGAAAGATTAATCCAATTTTTAACTTTGAGCTCTTTCCTTATAGGCCTAACTTTTCTCTCATAAATATAAAAGAATGACTTTTGAGAAATATTTGACCTGATAGCGCTGATTTATATAACTCTTTTCTTTTTCTTCTTCTCAAAAATATTTTTATTATCATTTATATTCTTAATATAAAAATGATTTTCTTTCTTTTTAATGTTTTTGATATTACCCAAAGTGACTATCACAATTTTCCATGATATTCCACAAAACAATTATATTTTATAGAACCCTTAATATATTTAGGTGCCTCTTTAAATAAGTAATATAAAAATTCATATGATCTAAAATAATTTTCATTATCAGTCCATACTTTTATATTTTTTATCTTTTTAAATCTATCTAATTTAAAATTTTTCAAAAACTCACCTGAAAATAAAGAATCATGTGATAATATTTGAGACAAAAAATCATGATATTCATATTTAATTTTATTTTTTTCTTAAAAACTAATCAAACCTAATAATGAGATTGGTTTTTTGAATAAAAACAATTATTGGTCTCAATTGGACCACCTCCAACCTTTAATTTTCTTTATAATCTATAACTACAACACAAGACTCATCATCTAATTCATTAATATCTTTTTTATATTGACAATTTTGATGAACATAAAAGTCTTGGTGCTGATTAATAGTCTTTAAGTCATTGTCTATAGATTCTGGTAATGCAATTTTTACTTTCACCTCTTCCTTCTTTTTTCTATGAATTTTTTAAATTACAAATATTGCAATATCAGTTTGTTTTTTACTTTTTATTATATTTTTAGGGATTAATTTATAGTAAGTAGAAATTGAAACCAAATTTTCATTTTTTATTTTCATATTTTCATATATTTCTTTTTTTGTTTTAAGTAAAGGGTATTTAATTTCAGTTGAGTAATTAATCATCTCTTTTTCTATATCTTTATAAATTTTTTCAGGCACTTTTTTTAAACTGGCTTGTTTCAAAAGAATTTTCCAGCAATTTTTTAATTATTTTTTTAGTTATTTCTTTTTTTAATGAATAGTTATTATTTTTTTGGCTTTTTTTGTTTAAACTTACATTTTTATTTATATTTATTTTTCTTAGTATTCAAACTCACTTTTGGTTATACCAAAACCCATATCATTAAGTTCTTTTAAAGAGTAACTGGAAGTAACCAGAGATTGCAAGGCTGGGAGATGTTTTTGGGGAGAAGATTTCATGAGATTCTTTAATGTTCAATGAACTCATTGTCTTTTTGAATTCAAATAGTTGGCAGGAACTGAGCTTTCCCAAATTCAGTTTGAGTAAGGAAGTGCTTGATGAAATTATCAAGATCATCACCAGCAATAAAGAGGAATGCCTTTTTTAACATTGCAATTCTCTCTTTTTTGAAGCTCCCAAGGAAAAAAGAGTAGCATGGCAGAAGTAAATTTAACTGAGGACATGATAGTATTTTGAATCTGTAATTAGGTCAGATATCTGAAATGCGCCTTAATGTTGGAGTAGTTATGATCAGAATGTGGCCTTTGAATGGGGTCTTTTGGATTAGAAGCTTTGTGGTGCTTTAGCTCTTATATACCAGCTAAATGACACCATTCTGAAAGAAATGGTGTGATAGCTTTTATTATAGTTTGAACTTGAATTTATGTTTGTAGAATTGATTAAATACCCAGTTTTCATGCACAAGTGATACATGTGAATCAGCTAAGCATTATTATTACATCATATCCTCTTTGTAATCAATGTAAATCAATTAAAATGATGTATTCAGTTAATTGTAACTCTTCCGCATATTTTTAAAATGATAAAATATTAAAGAATTCCATTTAAAGAATGCTTAATTTGAGGTTCAAAGCTCACTTGAACCTTAAAATCAATCTAAACAGTGATAAAAACACCCTAACTTCAAACTATCATAAAATCCTAAATAATTGAGCTTTTTAAATAAAATAAAATGCAAAAATAAAGCTCTCAATCTTATCTTTAATTTCGTTAAATAAAAAAGCTGTTGTATAATAAAAAAAGAGTATTTATTAGCTTTGGAGTGATCTACTTTATATCATTAGATATAATCATATAATAAAATCTGGATTATACTCTTTTAAATTACTTTTGCTTTAATATTGAGCATATTATACACATTAAAATCTTTCCACCAATAGAAAGATAAGATTCTTAGCATCATTTTGATAGTTTAAAGTGTGAAAAAATATTAATTTTTCATTGAGTTATTAATGTTTTAAATATAAAATATGTAATTAGTTACTTTTTCAAAATCGAACTGTGTTATGCTGCGACTTGAGCAGCATGTGCATTAGAAAATGGCCTAATCCCTAAAATAATGACCCACTTGTATGAGCCATATTTGTTTAAAAGAGGCCTTGGGGATGTCTTCTTCATTGATATGGATTTGCTTATACCTTGCAGTCAGGTCAACCTTTGAGAAGACAGCTGTCTCATCCAATGATTCAAAGAGATTATAAATAAGTGGGAGAGAGTAAAAATTCTTAATGGTGACTCAGTTCAGCACACATTAGTTGGTAGCTAGTCTGAGAGACCTGTCCTTCTTTTCCACAAAGAACAATGAAGCTCTAAAGGATGATTGTGAAGGTCAAATGAGTCCCTTATTCAAGGCCTCTTTGAGGTAAGCACAGAGCATGTCATCATTATTGGGGGTTATTTGGTATATGGTTGTGCTTTGGGCACTGCTCCCTTGAGTTGTATTGAGTGTTTTATGTGTTTCTTGGGTGATAGCTCTGGCAGTGCCTCTTTGAAAATCTCTGTGTTTTAGGCTACAATTTTTCAATATTGGGGGGTGAAAGTGTCTTGGTGGTCCTTGAAGTGTATGACCTTGTACTGGCAGTAGTCCCAGTCAACTGCCTTGAGGTTGTCTTTTTTCTCTTGAGTCTCTGTAATGTATACAAACACATGGTCCCAAAGAAGTTGGTCAACTGTTTCAGGATAAATCTGATGATTGACCCCTTCCTATTTGATGGTTAACACTGAGGTGGCTCAGTCTATGTGGGGATGTTTTTTTCAGCCAGTACAGGCCAAGTACTACGTCAAATCTGGGAAAGTTGATGACAGGCCCTTAGATGGTGGAATGGAGGTTCTTTAGCTCAATATAAAAGGGGGCGGTTTCCCTTGTCACGGCAATGTGGTGTTCATCAGCCAGGACCACATTTTTAATCCGCAAAGGATTAGTGGCTAGTTATAACTTGTCTATAAAGTGGCTATTGACAAGCGTGCAGTCTGCGCCTGAGTCTAGAAGCGCTGAACCAGTGTAACTACAAAAGCAGAAAGGGTAGGACACCATTTTATTGGAATGTCTGGCAACAGTGTAGAGTACTGGATCTCCAGAGGGAACCTGGATCATAGGGCACTGATCCACGTCTTCTGGGCAATATTCAATGTTTGTCAAGACAGAAGTTTGGTGGGAAGAGCTTGGCTTGCTTAATGCTCTCCCTGGGCTTTTCCTAGTCCTGGTTATCCTGAGTGCTGGTAACTCTGAAGTGAATGTAATTGAACTGACAATTGTTTCTGTTGCTATGGCCATTGTATCATGAAGATTTTTTGTTTGTGTTGTTACCGCTGTTAGGTAGAAGATGGTTGGAGTTTCCTTAGGAATGTGAGTCTTTAGGTCTCTCTTTTTCCCAGTCTGCGCCTTGTGTAGGGCATTATATGTTTGCTTGGCTTTCTTTGCCTCCAAGTACAAGCTTTGAAGGTTGATTAATTGATCCAAGTTGACATGTCTCATCATATTGTCAAAACAGCAGGGTTGACCTGCTAACAAAGTTCCAACTAAGTGGGTTTGTGACCTGCAATCTGACTTTCTGGTGACCTGTAGCCAAGTACAGAAGTCAACTCAAATTACTACAAATAGCAACATGAGCAATCAATGATCCCAAAGGATGGATATCTCAATCAAGAGCTTGAATTGATACCTAGATCAAGCTACATCCTAACCATCCAACCAATTGAGCATCACAAACATGTATCCACTATCCATGAGTCACTTATACTATATAATTCCAACATCCCAATAAAGATAACTATCTAGTTTTCAAACATTTTTCCCCTTGTAACTTTGCTAAAGCAGGCAACAGCGCCCATGTTGACAATAATAATGTTGACAGTGACCATGTTAATACTTTGTCAACATAGTCACTGTTGACTCAAAACTCAAAATCTCCTATGTTTTTTTGCTAGTTGCGCTAGCTTAATTCCCATTTTTTAAAGTGTTTGGGGGTGAAAACCCAGAAAAAACAACAAAATCGTGGCCATTTTGACACATTTAATATTAAACTTAATAAAAACTTGATTTAACCAGATTTACCCTTTATGTTTACTAATAAAAATTAGTTTATGCTATTCATTTTCATGACGTAAAAGTGTCACTGTCAACACTTTTTAAGCCAAACTTATTTTTAATACTAAAACTGAAACATCTACAATAAAAAATTAAGTGCACATTTAAAAATGTTTTTTATTACATTAATATATAGAAAAAGGCATTGCCATATAGCAGATTGTTGAAATGTCATCTTATAAATATATATGTGGCACTTATTCTGACTTTAATATATTAAGTGGATTGATGGCTAACATCAATCTAATAATTTAAGTGTGAGTTACTATGTAAGTTACTATAGAATTTATTATTAAAAATAATATCAACACTCAGAAATGTTGTTTATTTGCTTGTGATCATCCAGCGGAGTGGAGTTAAGCAAATTAGAGTGGCACAATTAAGCTTAAATTAATATGTCACCTCCTATTAAGAATGTCGTAAGTGACAGTGTCAACACTTTACCTTTTTCATATCTGAATACAACTGCTTAAAAACTTCATATAAGCAAAATGATGAAATATCATATTCCTACCTCTAAAATTTCATTTTTAATAAAGATTTCAATAAATTTGATAATTTTTTAACTTATTTTCATATGTTTTTTTTTAAATTTTATTACATGAACAAAAAAGCACAGAAAACAGTTAACATATTCTAGCCTGCTTAAATTTAATTAAGTGTACTATGTTTTTTCATAGTAAATTTTCAAAAAAATGTCAACAGTGTTAATGTTGTCAATAATAATGCCTACAATTTTTCTAACTGTTAGTGAGAATTCAGCTTTTTTTACTAATCATCACTCATAATATCAACACTTTTCATTTCTCACATATGAAAATTTATGTTTTACATAATAAAAACATCTGATTTTTTGACATGTTGTATTTTTAATCTTTCTCTTTCATTTTTCTTAATTTTTAAAAAAAATCTATATCTAAATATTAATTTTGCATATTTCTCTTAAATTTTAACTTGTTATTTAAAACTATAATAAAATAAAAACTATACAGTATTTTTTAAATTTTAAATGTCAATAAAAGCCAAATAAAGTTTAATTTTTATATATTATACTTTTTAAGTTATTTTGTTTTTTAAATACAAAGCTTTATCTTAGAACTTATAGCTTATTATTTTAGGGCAATAATACTTTAAAGCAACAAAAGGGTACCAAGCGTTCCTCTAAGGCCCCCAAGACCTCAAAGCAAAAGGCTTCATCATCCAAAAAGACTGCCTCTAAGCCTTCCCCCAAGCCCTTGCCAAAGCCCTCCCCTGAGCAGAGCCCAGCTCACTTCACTGGGGGAGATAAATATGATGATTCCCTTACAGATCACAGTTTTTACAACTTGACTTCAGATGAGGAGCTTACCAAGAAGCGGCACCAGGCCCCAAAACCCCATCCAAGGATAAGTCTCCCACACATATGGAGCACCACAACAAGCCCCCTTCTTCTCCCCCCGCCAAACTCTCCTACTTCTAGTTTGTCAGGGTATGACACCAAGCTCCAGCCTGACTACTTCCCTGGCTTCTGCCATGCTCCTTCTGGCCCTTGGGATCCTCTTGTGGCCCACAACATTTGCAATGTTGATGGGAAGTTCAAGGTTCCTTCCTCCCTGCCAAAATTTCCCCCATCATGAGCGTCAAAGATGGGCCAGCCATTGTGGCCAATAGATACATTTTCAACTGCAACAACACCAATAAAGGCTTTGAGAGCCGCCAATATACCTGTGAGAACCAATCTTGCTCAGTGCGGATCAATACTGAGCTCTGGGACAAGGTTCAAACCATCAAGGGCAAGCACACTTGTGTGATCCCCAATACAACCATAGCCCATCTCCTGAAATGATACCTTGTGCAGATCATGCTTACCTCCAAGGATCTTTTGTCCACCCAGCTGACTGTGCTTGCGTGCAAGTACCTCTTCCCCAAAAACCTCAAGAGGGTGCCAACCCACATCCAGATAGTGAAGTTTGTGAGCAATAGGCATGAAGCCTCCAATCTCTGGCCAAGAGTGCCACTACCATTGAAGACCTGGTCCTCACAGATGCCCTCAAAAAAACTGAGGATGGTGAGATGTTCCTGCTCCATGACAATGGGAACAAAGTTGAGGATAGAATTATAGACTATGCCACAACCAAAAACCTGGAGAAGCTCAACACTGCTACCACCTGGCTGTATGACGGCACTTTTGCAACCTGCCCAACCCTTTTCAAGAAGCTTCAGGTCCTGCACGGGCAATTCAATGCACAGGTTATCCCCCTTGTTTTCTTTCTCCTGTCTGGTGCAAAGACAGAGGTCTATGCCAGAGCCTTTAAAATTTTCTGGGATAATTTGAGCTCCCTTCCTTCCAACAAGCTCCCCCTTTCACCCACGCCACAAGAGCTAATCCCTCCTCTTCTAAGAAGGATGAGTCTTCCCTAGCCGCTGAGCCACTAGCTTATGCACGCTCACTTAGGCCAAATATGATCATCATGGACTTTGAGCTTGCTCAGTTCTGAGCCTCTGAGGCCACTTTTAATGGGGAAGTACAGGGCTTCTTCTTCCAATTTAGGCGGGCCTTATCAAGCATCTTAAGAGCAAGAAGGAGCTCTTTGAAAATTATTTAAACAATGGTAAAGGGAAGTGCCACTTTGCCTTAACCCAGCTTGCTGCCTTGGCCTTTGTGCAGCCAGAGAATACTGGGATTGGCTTTGAGGCTCTCCTGGAGGATGCTTATGTGAAAAAGCACTCCACCATTTTCAAGGGCTACCTTGATTACTTTGAGCGCCAATGAGTAGGAAAAAAGGTGAATTCCCAGAGAGAAAAGAGCGGGGCCACAGCACCATGGAACTGTCAGAGCGCCTGTCTTAAGGGGGAGATGAAGACCATGTTCAGCCTGGAGGTGTGGTATAAACACCTGAAGGTAAAGTTTGGGTCCAACCCCAAGTACAACAGGTTCTTCTCCAAGCTGCAGGAGGAGCAGACCCAGAATGTCTCTAAGTTTTGTGACCTGGCCAACCAGGTGGCCCCCAAGAAGAGAAAGAGTAAGGAGCAAGACTATCAGGAGGACATCCAAAAGGTGGTAAAGAAGAAGTATAAGGTGGAAGAAATAAAAAGTACCTTGAAGATGTAGCAACTGCTCTTGCTGGTGGCTTCAATTAGCCCAGTAAACTTTGCTTTGCCTGGATCCTTTTTGTTTCAACCAAGTCTCCAGACTTGCCTGTCAACGTATCTCACAATACACAGGGGGCGCTCAATGAGCCACCCCTTAATGTATCTAACAACATGGACCAATCTGATGGCAATGTTGAACTGCAGGCACTTTCTCCTAATTAGGAGCACTACCAATTTGACCTGCTGATCCTGTGCAAGTTATTCCTTGGTCCCAATCCTTACATGGAACATGCCACCATGCCACCCCCTTGTGGCCCAGTGGCTTTCCCCATATATTAATTGAAGTATTCTATAATAAAAAATACCTTATTCTTATTATTCATGTCTTTTATATTGGACTGTTGTCTTCCCCAATTCAAATACTGAATCCTCATTGGTTTAGTTGCAACAGTGGTAGCAGTGGTAGGTTCACGGCCTACCTAAAGAGAAAATCCCCCCAAGAAAAAACAGAGTACAGGCTGTATGGCTACTCCCCACCAAGAAATCTTCCTGCCAATCCCCAAGGGGGACATCCCTGACAAGTACGTCATCTATCAAGACCAACTGGTACTTACAAGTATGTACAATCAACTCTGCCTTAGGCAGTGCAACACTAGTGTCATCCTGCCCCAGTCAGACCTGTCACAACGCATGCTCAACCTCCAGTTGGAAACCTTTGCGGGTGGCGTGGAAGGGGCTGACATTGTCAGTTGGCTCCACTCCACCAAAACCCACCTCTTTTTATGTCAGGTACCTGAGTCTATGTGGGTTGCCACTGCTTCAGGCCACCTTACGGGACCTGCTACAGTTTGGTTCACCACCTGGGCCAGTCAAGAAATAGAAATCACCTGGGCGTCATTCAGGGATGCTGTAAAGTCCCAATACAGCAAGCCATTCTCACCCATTGTGGTAAGAACTCCCCTCCTGGCTATCAAACAGACTGGTTCCGTTCCTGAATATCTTGCCACCCCAGAAGCTGTGACTGACAGGAACACCATTCTCCTTACCTTGATAGTTAATGGGTTAAAACCCCATATATGCAAGTGGGTTCCTGTAGGTTGCTGTACCTCCATCAATGACTGCTACAAGACCATTGTGGAGGCTAATAATCAGGCTTTAATGAGTTCTTGCCGCTCCAATGACACACCACCCCAACCTTGTCCCACACCTGGAATGCTCACAATCAAGTAGATTGGCGCCAGCCATGCCAACAGGAAAATGGGATTAAGCATCCCTGCAAAGGGGAACTCCAGCTTGCACAAATTGAGGACCTGGGAAAAGCCTGGGGGTTGTAGTTACAAGAGGCTCTACAGCCTCACTTGACCCTCACTCTCAATCCCTCCTATCAAAGAACCTCTGTGACTACAATATTCACAAATTTGAAACCCTCAACGTCTTCCAGGTCCACAGCAATGACCCCATACTTCAAGCCATTCACTCTCCAAATAAAGTAACTTGATTGGCCTACCCCTTTTGCTTCTGTGGGAACACCCACAAACTACTGGTAGACACTGGGGCCAACCATACTATGCTTGACCAGACGTTTGCAGACGCTCAACAGCTAGACCAAGTGCCAAGCAGATTCAAGGCAGTACAGGTGGCTGATTCCCAAAGAGTGGAAATTACCCATGAAACAGTACCCTTCTCTGTGATAATGGGGAATTTCCAGGTTAAGCTCTCTGGCCCCATCATGGTAGGGCTCAGCCACAATGTCATTGCTGGCCTTGACTGGCTTTGCCACAACCAACCCTACATTGACTGGAATACGTCTGTGATCACCCTCAATAGGAATGGGGTGGGTTTTCAGATATATACTAACAAAATGAGCAAGTTGCTGCACAATACTGTGTTTGTCAGAATTACAGAAATGGGGTCATACAATTTCAAGAGGGGAAACTAGACTTCACGCAATGCTCAGTTGAAGTTATCCGCACAGAACCACCTGCATCATTTCCCTTGACTACTCCATCAGCACTTACTTCTCTCCTCAAGGAGTATAAGGACGTTTTCAGTGAAACACTGGACCAACTACCCCCTCCCTGGGAGATCCAGCATGCTGTACAACTACAAGGGTTGCTTCCCAAGGCGTGCTCCCTCTATTGCTTGACACCAAAAGAAGATGAAACCCTCTGCCAGCACCTTGTAGACGCACTTGACAAGAGCTTAATACACCCCTTGCTTTTGCCATACGGGGCTGCTGTCTTCTTTGTAGCCAAGAAGGATGGGTCTCTTTGCCTAGTCACAGATTACTGCGCCCTCAATGAGGTGACTGTTAAAAAAAAGTAGCCCCTGCTGTTGATTGACAACCTGTTTGACACGCTTGCAGGTGCAAAGGTCTTTAGCAAGATTGATCTCACCGCAGGATACAACCAGGTCTGCATCACACCAGGGGATGAAGCAAAAACTGCCTTCCAAACACACTACAGGTTGTTTGAGTGCCGGGTCATGAACTTCAGAATGAACAACACTCTCTCCATATTTGCCATGTTAATGAACAAAGTATTTGAGGAATTAATTGAAAAGTGTGTTGTTGTGTACCTTGACAACATTATTGTCTTCAGTCAAGATCAAACCACTCACCCCCAACACCTCTGTGCTGTCCTTGACACCCTTTGGAAAACCAATTTAAGACTAAGCCCTTCAAATTTGAGTTCCTCAAATAGGAGCTCTTGTTCTGTGGGCACACCATCTCCGTCCAAGGGATAAAGCCTGACCCTGTCAAGATAAAGGCAATCACCAGCATGCCACCCCCTACCAATGTTGGTCAGGTGTGTACCTTCTTGGGTATGGTTGACTACATGCGCAAGTTTATCCCCAATTGTGGAGAACTTATTGCACCTCTCACTGAGCTCCTGAACACTAAGCAGCTCTTTCATTGGACTCCTGCCATAGTTCAAGCCTTTGAGACATTAAAGCAGAGGCTTACAAAAGCACCTGTTTTACAGTTTCCCAATCAAAACTGCCAATAAAAACTCAAGACTGATGCCTCTGACAGGACCATAGGGGGTGTGTTACGGGTAGAAACTGACAAGGGCGTCTTCCTCCCTGTGGCATACAAATCCAGGAAGCTCACTAACTCAGAACAATTTTACCCAATTCATGACAAGGAGCTAGCAGAAATTGTGCACTGCGTCAAGAAGTGACGCTGTTACTTGGAAGGGGCCACCTTTTCATCCTGTGTCCTGAAGGACCACAAGTTGCTCCAATACTTCAACACACAGTCCCACTTGACATGCCACCAGGCAGGCTGGGTCAAGCATCTATTTTCTTACCAGTTGCATATTGATTACAAGCCTGGGAAAGAGCTCATCACAGCAGATTCTCTCTCAAGGCTCTATGTGGTGTCCATCACCGGGGACAACAGCTTGGATCCAAATTGGCCAAAGCTTTACTTCCAACCTGAAGCAACCCACTATGAAGGTCTTAATTTGGTAACCATCTCCAAACTGAAGGACAATGAAAGCCAGTTTGCCACCAATGCAGGCAATGTCTGCCGCCGCGCAGAAACAGGAGAAAAGACACCCTATATTCCCACCACACAGCAAGGAGACACCATACTGATCTATCACCACACTTTAGGCCATATCAGAGGACAGAACCTATTTGAAATCATGAAACATAAGGTTTGGTGGCCGTGTATATGTCAAGACATCTTGGATCTCCTTGAGACATGTGTGTTGTGTGAAAAGAATATGTCAAAGCCAGCACCCCCAATTCTGTTCTACCCATTAAGGCCATGGAACCCTTCAAGCAGTGGGCCCTTGAAATTGTTGGTCCCCTCTCCAAAGACAGAATTGGGAAGAAATATATCCTCACAGCCATTGACTACTTTATCTGCTGGCTAGTAGTATTGGCAACCACTAACTACACCGCCACTGCCATTGCTTGCTTTATTGGAAAGGAAATTGTGGACCATTTTGAACAACCCAAACACCTCATTACAGATGGAGGTCCTGAGCTTGTTGGGCATGTCATGAAAGTGTACTGCGCCAAAAATGCCCTACAACAAATAGTCACGACTCCATACCATCCGCAAGCCAATGGGTGCATAGAGCAATTAAATTGTAAATTCACTGCCCCCTTTGGCTTTGGATAGGACTGTCTTCCCTTGTTGCACAAAAAAGACCGCTCAAAGCCCAGCAAAACCACTCAATTCATTCAAAGATTTAGCTCACACTGTGGATGAAGGATTTGTGTTAGCATACCCCGCAGAACCCCCGGCTTTGGTTACCCTGCCCTGGGAAGAAACACTGGTTAATTTGGACTATTTATTGGCTTGGTTTTTTCCTCTTTTAAAAACAATCAGGACCACCCAATCAAAAGACGCCACATTGATAACCACAAAGTCAACTAAATCTGAAATGATTGGGATGCCTTCCAGCCAATCAGGTGGGGCTGCAGAAATTACATTGAAACCCTCCAGTCCCCCTGGCCCTGGCCAGCAAAATTTCTCCCTTGGCCAATTAGATACAACATTTGAGGTCATGTGATCACCACCTGCCAAACTCACCCCTTTTAACAATGCCAGAGGACTTTGAGTCCCCTGCTTGTCAATTTTTTAATTTAAAAAAGTTTGGACTCTGTTGCACTTTATTTTAAATTTATAGTCTTGGTTTGGACCTCTGTTTTGGGTCCCCATCACCTAGAGTTTAAAGTGTTAGTAGTTTTGTTAAAGCTTACCTTGTATCAACCTGCTTTGAACCCAGCATCTCTTATGAGACTCTGGAAACATACCTCAGCGTATAGTTCTTTTGATTTTTGCTTTTGCTTCCAAAGTTTACGCTTGAACTTAAGTTTTCTAGTTAAAATCAATATAAAATCCTATTTTACTTTGACTTTTCTCTTTAAATCTTACATTTTCAAACCCAATTTTGCTCCCAATTGTCCCCAAGGCACCTGAGTCAACTGCCAAGCTCCCCCACAGTTATTTTCTGCCTTTCTCTTGTCTGTGGGTCCCCCAGCTAGGTTTAATTTTATAGTTTTAATCCAAAACAAAGATACCTGCCTTACCCAAATTTTGAGGAGAATGCAGGCATGATACTCCCAGTCATTAAATTGTAGTATTTTCAGTGGCTCCCTTCTTGTTCCTCCTGTGGTCCACCTCACCAGACCTGTGGTCAAAAATCTCCTCTTCTGCGCGGCTTGTGAGTGAAGCTCCCTCTAGCCTCTTGAGTCTGCCTGGCAGCCTCCTTTATTCTGGGGAGGCCATGGTGAAAAGCCTGACATGTGATGATCTGGATCTGGATGATGTTGGCTATGCCTCTCTTGCTCCTGTGGGCGAGAAGGTGCCAATGTTCTCTCTTCCTGACCTAGAGAAGAGTAACTTGGTACCTTTGCGCGCTCCTGCAATATCTCCTTCCGCCCCCACCTGTACCCCCTGGTTGCTCACCGGTTTAGCGCTGATGGCATGAATGCTTATTTCCCTCAGTTGTCTCCCATGTCCTTCCTGTGGTCCTCCCTTTGAGCGGCTGTTCCAGTCCTCCACTGGACAGCATCCTGGTGGTTTGTTTTGCCGGGATGGGAGCTGAACTTAGTTAGTTTAGCCCCTCTCTCTCACATAAATGACTCCCTGGTCCAGTTGATTGCCAAACTATCACAGAAACATTCCAATGCTGCCTGGACTGAACATCTTCACACTGCACTGCTCATTTTGCAAGCAAGAATTAATAGGGGCACCAGTTTCAGCCCCAGCACCCTGGCCTTTGGGACACCCAATGGTTTGGCAGGAGTAGAACAAGGGAAATTACGGCCCACAGTTCCTGCAAAACCCCCCTTGTTGCCTACCCCTTCCCTGAGACAGTGGCGCGCCAAGGCTTGAGACATTGAGTAGAAGCAAATTGAGGGCAGGAAAAGACACCTTGAGGCCAGATACGCTGTGGGAGACCCTGTTTACACCCTCAACCCCAATTCAGCCAAGTTAGAACCCAACCACCTGGGGCCCTTCAAGATAGCTGGGTCTATGACAACCACACCTATCATCTGGAGGACACCCAAGGGAACACCAAAAAGCTTCACCACAATTGCTTGTGCCCCTGCTGCGCTATCCCCACACAAAAGTTGTTTGTGTGGACCTTTCCAGATCTCCTGCAAGCTCCAATCCTGGTGTCTGGCAACAAGCAGGGGGCAAGGGGGGGGTGTTGCAACCAAGTCTCCAGACTTGCCTGCTAACGTACCTCACAATACACAGGGGGCACTTGATGAGCCGCCCCTTGATGTATCTAACAACATGGACCAATCTGATGACAATGTTGAACTGCGGGCACTTTTTCCTAATTAGGAGCACTACCAATTTGACCTGCTGATCCTGCACAAGTTATTCCTTGGCCCCAATTCTTACATGGAACATGCCACCATGCCACCCCCTTGTGGCCCAGTGGCTTTTCCCATATATTATATTAATTGCAGTATTCTATAATAAACAATACCTTATTCTTATTATTCCTGTCCTTTCTATTAGACTGTTGTCTTCCCCAATCTAAATACTGAATCCTCATTGGTTCAGTTGCAATATTTTTAATTTTTATTTTCATATTTTTTTTGGATAGTAATAATTTTTTTAGGTATAAATGGTAAGTTTCATATACAGTTTCAATGTGGTTTAGTAAGAAATATATTATATTTTGTTAATTTATCTTTAAGGTATGAGAGTTTTTCAGTTATGCTTATATGAAGTACACTAAATTAAATATATAATTTTTTTATAGTTTATAGTTATTATTAAGTATTAAATATCTCTATTTTTGGCTCATTGTAATTTTAAAGTTTTATGAGAATAAAAATATTTTTATAATAAAGAGTGTAACTTACATAATAATTTGAAAAATACTTGCTTATATCTCCTTATTATTATTACTTGTGGTATTTTTTTATTGCATTTTTGGACTCTCTGGGGTTATTTTAGTATAATATTTTATTTCAAAATATTTTATAAAATTTTTTTGGGGTAAAGTGTTTTGTTAACTAAAAAAGTGTTGACATCCAGGAGACGACATTATGTAAAACCGGGTCATCACTTTACTATAGCGTCAACATTAAAAGTGTCAACATGAGTGCTGTTGCCCTAAAACAGCACAGTTATAGCAAAACCTCATTTTGTTTAACAGGATTTAGCCAAAGAAAATCTTTAGCAGGGAACAGAGACAATACCCATGGTCCATATCTGGACAAAGCAAGATCACTAAAAGTTCTAAAGGGATGAAAAGGATTTAAAGTGAATGCAATCAAGAGGCAACCATGTCCAAGTACTTGCTCTTATTTAACTTTCATGGGCACAGAAGCAGGGTTGACACAAAGCAGATAGAACGGCCACTTATGGGTAACATCAAGGATTGCCAGACATAATTGGGGCTTATTTCTTCTCAATCATTTAAAGATGTACAACTACATGAATGTTTGGAAGGGGTTTGTTAAGAAACTTGAGAGTCAACTACCACCTGAGATCCTGGAGGTATAGAGAAAACATAAGATGTTGGCAGAGGCATGCCTTCATTGGTAGGGTAGGATGAAGGGGCAACTTGAGGTTTGAATAATGTATCAAAAGCTTTAAAAAAAAGATCCTAGTAGGGTATTTCAGTATACAGGTCTCTAATGGCTTACCAGGGAGAAAGTGGGCTCTTTAAATATAAGTGACATTGTATAATTCAGAACTGATAGGAATCCTTCTTCAAGATTAATGATTCTGTTTTACTTGTGCAAAAATGAGTGATAATTAAGAGATCATAGCTTTTACTCTCTAAAACCACACCAGGAGAGAACAGAAGTATATTATAAATAAAAGAACAAGAGCAGAATATGTTCCATTGGCCCAAGGGGTATAAAAATCATTGTTTCCATAGGACTGTTTGGGAGTGGGATCAGGAGCAAGTTTGAGCTTCTACATCAGGTTGGAAAAAATCACATTAGAAGTCAAGCACATGTCTAATATGGTGTTGTCTTTTAATTTCTGAAAAGCTACTTTGACTCTATTGTTGTCACTTCCAAATTGAGGTGTAGTGACTAGTATTGAGTATATACTTCTGAGAATTATAATAAAAAAGGGGAAATTTAAGAAGATAATGCTACTTTATTTGATATGAAGATTGAGGATTATATAGTACCATGGGAAGCCACATGCTGTCCATGTATGTCATGGTAGTCATGGGGCTTGTCTGGGTAATGTTCCATTTAGGATTTGAAATGTTTGATCCCAGTATAAGAGGAACATCTGATAAGAGTGTCACTAATTATTCATTAATTGGGGAGTTTCTCCAGGAATATTTTTCTGGAGAGGGAGTAATTTTAGATACTGCAGCAAGAACTTTATTTTTATTGAGGAAAAGATTAGAGTTTTTATACCCTTGTGCAGGGCACCAGGAGGTGGCCCTGAAGATATCTTTGATTCAAGTTTGAGTTGTGTAAGTGAACTTATACCTATTGGGATATCATTGATAAAGATATTGTGGTGGCAGTTGGAAGTGTATTGGTAGATAGGCAATGGGTTGAGTTGGATGTATAGTTGATCTGTTAGGGTTTGGGCCTGTTGCAACAGAGATTGATTAATTTTGGAATACTAGATAAATTTAATTGTATATTAACTTTAAAGGGATGTGAGTCAATGGCCCTTTGCCTCAGGATCCAACACTGTGTAGAGACCATCGATTTTGTTGTCTACGACAACAGGGAACTCAGCTGTTACATATATCTGACTTTGATCAGCAGATCTCGGAGAAGATAATGGACGAAAGAAGCCTGTTACAGTGCAGTAGATTGGCTTCATGAGAACTTCCCTCTTGCCAGGCCCACGGAAGGAGATAGGAATAGTAAATTTTTTAGAAGCACCTCTAAAAATACGGAGAGGGCATTCTGGCTGAAACATTTTGATCAGCTTGCCATGTGAGTATCTGTGATGAAATATTAACTCGAGGTTATTAGAGATAATAAAGCTTGTGTTAAAGCGACAAAGCCCTTGGTTGCTGCAGAATACAGTCTTTGAACGTAGAGATTGTTTGTGGATCCTGTAGGATTCTTTGTGCTTGACAAAACACCCCCCAGCACTTCTGTACTTTGGCCCGTCATGGAAACACGAAAGGTCTTGCCGGAAAGAAGTGGGGGAGCGTTTATGAGCTTCCGCAAACACTTTGGTTCCTGTCCAATAAACATCTTCTCTTAAAGCGGTTGAGAGGTTGAAGTAGTCGCCATATGCATCCATCCCAATGCGGGTGTTTTTCGGTGGCAAATAAGATGTAGCCTGCGTTGAATTTGGATGCAAGGTCGTATGGATGGGCTTGCGCGACATTCGTCTTGAAGTGCTTGATAGCGTTATCCCTCTTAAAACAAGAAACAAAAGAGCACAAGCTACACACACCCAGCTTATCATTATCACTCCAAACAGAGGACATCAATGCTTTAAATGTTTGGATTAAAAAGAAATGCATATCTATGAAATAAACGAGGTGCTGTTGGTCCATAAATAGAATTACAATACAATTTATCCTAGCTGTTAAAGTAACACTCGAAACCTGATAAGAGATTCGTATGCTCTGACATTTTGTTTCCTGGGCAACTTTCTGGAATGATGTCATGGTTATAGGATACCTTCCTCCAACCACATGTACAGTTCCGTGCCACTTTGTAACATGGATATAAACTTAAGTTCAAAATTTATTTATTAACGGAATACAGCCACGTGGGATGTTAAACAAAACATTATTCTCATTGAAGCAGCCTCTTTTTAACAGAGGGGAGCTTATAATGACATATATATTGATGTTTGCTAACAATTTATTCTGCGATAGTCTAACCACCTACAGGCAATTTATATCCAACAGAAAGCCACAACATAGAGAATATTTCATCTATTCACAGAAACAAAGGCGGCCTACTGAAATAAAACCAACATGTTTGAGTTGCCATTAATAAAATAATCTAGCCTGTTGTATCAATAAGAAATTCAAACACCTAGGAGAAAAATAACAGTACGCGTGTGAAATATGAAGCATGTGGATTTTCAATGCTGCTGGCTTAAACCCAGACATCAACTCTGTAGATATTGCAGAAAGTGGAGCTTCATTGTAAATACATATACAAGAACTAGGGTGGATCCTTGTTCTGAGAGATCGTCAGATTGATGTTCAAAACTGCTAGAGGCCAAAAAGCTCACAGGAAAAAGTCCCAAGGTGCAAAGCAGTAACAGCAATAAAGAGCATCACACTTTTTAAGTATAGAAAAAGGAGAAGCATGACTAAAACCGAAGTGTACAAATTGGGTAGTAAAATAGAAATAAAAAGGGAGAGCTGCACAAATTTGGCTATAATAACTAGAAGCTACATGAAGTAAGTTGCTTGCCCAATGGGCAAAGGCTTTGACCCCCATAGTCTCTGGTAAGTTTTAAGCATCGGGGTTTACACTTCTATTTTAGGAAAACTTGGTTATACCGCTTTAAAAGCTGTCAGGAAACAAGTTTCCTGGGACAGTAGTGATAGACCCGATAAATTTCCAAAAGAAGAATATGCTGATTATTGAGCATCTAGAAGTACAAACACTAATTATTTCGAGCAAGATTTCATAACAGTTGAATGTCATAGCTTTCAGGGTATAAGAGGGTAATTTGAAGATTATTTCCCCTATTGAAGTATAGGCTTCCAACACATTCCAACTGATAACCTGATTTAGAGAATCAATGAAGTTTAAAGGTTTGTCTGCTTGCTGTCGTCAACCTCTTTTCATTTCAAGCAATCAATTCTTTTATAAGGGTTGCAGAGAAAAAGAGACCTTTATGATATTTGATTTAAAAACTATCAACCTTTTAGTACTATAGATAGATCTAACTGTAAAGTGAAATATTTAAATAAAATAAATAAGCTACAGTAAAGTTTAATCAAGCTCAGATCCCATGAAAATTATTCCACATCAATGAAGCCCAGCAATCTTTAACTATCAAAAAATCCCCTAAAATACATGCTGTTCTAAAAAATCCTCTTTTACCCTAAGCCACCTTAGGGTTCTTAAAACCAATTTATTCACCTTTATGGCAATAAAAGCTCCATTAAAATCCACATCAGTTATAGTAGTAAATTACAAAGCCACCAAACCAACAAGATCCTCGTCCTAAAAAGCTTTTAACCAGTTTGATAAGCCCTTACACCCAAATAAAAATTACAAAGACTGGGAGCAAGGGTCTCCCAGGCCAAGCTTTCCAGCCAAGAACACATGGCAGTTTATAAATAAGTATATCAAATATTTGACTTCAGGAAAAATACCCCAATAAACAGGGAACAATTATGAAGAGAATCAATATATCTAATGTAATAGAAGAGGATCATTATATAGTTTTTTATATGCCTCATGTGTCCATTTAGATGTTATATATCATATGGTTTGAAAGAACTGGATTCCCTTAAAAATTTAACAGGAAAATCCCAATGTATTATCTGGATTGAACTTTAGGGATACCTTATACTTGGTAGTCAGTTTACCTCTCAGTGAAACTATTTCCCAAAAGAGAGCAATTGAAGACCCTATGGTATCCCCTTATGGGTATCAGAAGGCACAGCCTTAATAAATTTTGTGAGGGTATCTGGAAGGCCTGATATCAATCCAGGAGAGCCTTGGATACCAGTAGGCATGAATTTCTTTTGGCTTGCTTTGCATAGGTAGATTCAGCTGCAGTGTTCTGGGTTGAGTAAATTTTGAAACTTTATGGCATTGATGATGTAGTTGGTTTTGGCTTTTGTAATTTTATGACTATCCCTGGCCCTTAAATTCTGGCTGTAGCTTGTATTTGCCATGGTTGCTGGCCTAAATTTTATCACCAACCTGAAATCTATCACCCTGAGAGGAATGTGATCTCTTTTGAAACATTATTTCTCCTTTTTTATTTGAGCCTCATGGGATTTTTTTACATCTGGGCTGTCCTCCTTGGTTACTTTTGTAACTGTGCTGTTTTAGTAAAGTTACAAGGGTAAAATATGTAGATACTAGATAATTATCTTTATTGAGATATTGGGATTATATAATGTGAGTGAATTATGGATAGTAGAAACATAACTGTGATGATCAGTTGGTTGGATGATTAGGGGATGGCTTGATCTAGATACTGAGTCAAGCCCTCAATTGAGATATCCATCCTTTGAGATCATTGATTGCTAATGTTGCTATTTCTGAAAATTCAAGTTGATTTACTTACTTGGTTATGGTTCACTGGGAAGCCGGATTGTGTATCAGAAACCTGCTTAGTCAGAACCTTGCTGGCAGGTAGACCCTGCTGTTTTGACACACACACCCCCAGATGAAGGATGGCCTCCTCTGGAGGGAGGTCATCTGGGAGATTTTCAGGAGCTCAGGCGCTGTACTGGACCAGTTGCTGTTTGGTTACAGGTATGATGCTCACATGTTGTTTCTGCTGGGCCTTACAAGGGCGTAACCGGTCAAGGGGTGGATCTTGTCCTGTTTGCGCTTGCTGAGTCCTTGTACCAGATAAGTGTTGTTGTTGTTTACCTTTAGTAAAATGGTGGGGCCTAATTTTCCAGCTGCAGTTTGCTTTTATCTGTGTTCATTACCCATACTTCATCTCCAACTTTGTGTCTAGCTTGGATAGGGGCAAACATGATTTGTAATTGTTTTTTTCTTCTCCACTTGGTCACTGTTGGTTTTTAGTACTTGGAGTGCTAGACAAGGAGGGGTTTTGTTGGGTATTTCCAAATTTGGTCCTGTACGGGCTTGGATGATGTTTGGTTGTGTACCATATATGAGCTCAAACAAACTCTTCCCAATGGATCTGTTCACCCAAGTGCAATATACAAGGAGTGCAGCTGCTAGTTGTTTGTGTCAGTCCTCAAGTCTCCCAGCTGTGAGTTTGGTAAGAGCTTGTACTAAGCTACCATTTAGTTGCTCAACTCTGCCATTGGCCTGAGGGTGGTATGGCGTGGTTAATGTGTGTTTGACCATATTATTTGTAAGATACACATTAGTGCTTTCCAAGGTCAATTCTTTGCCTCCATTGGTTATCAGAAGTTCTGGTTTTCCAAACTTGCTGATTATCTCTCTTCCTATGAATTGTTGTACGTCATTGCCAGTGTGCGCCTTCACTGCTTGGGCTACTGGCATCTTGTAGCAAAGTATATGGCAGCAATGATGTATTTATTATCATTGTTATTTCCTGGCATGGGGCCAACAACGTCAAGTGCCCACACCTTGAAGGGTAGTTGTGTGCAGATAGGTAGTACCAATTTTGGAGGGGTTTTGCTTTTGGAAATTTTTTCCCATACTTCACATTGGTCTATGACTTCCTGAACGTCACAATGCAGGGTTGGCCACCAGGCCTTATGTTTAAGGAACTCATATAGGTTTCAACTTTTGGTGTGTCTGAGGTCCCTGTGATATTGTAGGATGATTTCTATTTGCTGGTGCATGGGGATATAAGGAATGGTAGTACTGTCAGACATTTTTCTGTGTAGGGTCCTGTATACGTCAGCAAATAGGTGTTTGTTTTTGATGCCTGTTTCCTTGGTTATGTTGGTTGTACCTGGAGGAAAGCCCTCATCTTTTGTTTGTAGCACCAAGAAAGGCCAGTCTGGGTAAAGCCCATTTTCCCCTCTTGTGGCACAGACATATAGGTGTGACAGAGCGTCTTCCATGGCAATCCTGGGACCAGGTTTATACTGTATGAGCATATTGAATCTCTCCAAGAGCTCCATTCATTGGGCTTGGCAGCAAGATAGATTTGCTTGAGTTTTGAAATATATGAGCAACTTGTGGTTGTGTTGTAAATTAAGTGCATATTAGAATAGTCAAGGCTATCAGTGGAATTGATCCTGGTAGTCAAAGCTAATTGATTTGCACCCAAATCCTTCAGATCTGACGTATTTGCAATTCCAATTGTATCTTGAATGTTACAATGATTTGGCTGACCTGTTACATCCAGTTGGATCAAGTTTGGGAACTGAAAGTAGCTTCTGTAATGGGCAGCTGCAAGCTGCAGTCACTCTGGGTTAATATGCATCCACTCTTCTCCGTTGGATTGTCTAGATCATCCCAAGATGGAAAGAACATGAATGCAAGAGACTAGTGGACACCAAAAGATCCTGTAATGTTCCTGACAATGGTGCAGGTGTTAATAACACTCTTTCATCCATTGTGCAGCCAGTATAGTATATAAACTTCCCTTCTTTCTAAATAAACACTTAATTTTATACTTTCACACATTACTTACTTGCTTTTACACTCTACTTAGTTGTTACCTTATATTTAAGGGTAAAGAATCCAGAGTCTTTAAGACTTGTATTAATTTGTGTATAGACCTGAAACCATACTCTCCAAAGCTAGCACTATAGACGTTAACCTCCAAGACGTCCATAAGGTCAAATTCACAACAGGTTGGTTAATACTGTGAATTCTTCCTGCTGTTCTAGATAGCAACACCATTTGACTAGACAGTGTACAATGACCAGAAGTTCCTTGTCATGGATAGGGTATCAACACTTGCCATCTGTCAACTTTTGTGATTCATAAGCTACGGGCAGGAAGTCACCATTATTATTTTTGATTTGTAGTACTCCCCCAATGGATGCATCTGAGGCGTCAGTTTCCATTTGATATTCCCCATCACATTTGGGGTATTTCAGGATAGAAGCTGTTGTGAGCTTCTCCTTGAGGCATCTAAAACAGAGGTCACATTGGGGGGTCCACACAAACTTGGATTTGGCGCCTGTTATGGCGGACAAGGGGCAGTCAAAATACCACAGTCAGGTTGAAGCGGCATACATAGGCCACCATCCCCAAGAAGGTACGGAGTTCCAACTTATCCTTGGGTGGCGGCATCTTGCATATGGCCTGTATCTTTTGACTGTCAGGTTTGATGCTGTCCTTTGAGACTATGTGTCCCAGGAAGGGTGATTGCTTGCAGAAGAACTGACACTTGGAGGGTTTGGCTAACAGTTTTTGTTGTGCCAGGGTAGCAAAGACTTCCTGTTGTAAAATATGCAGCCTGGGTGCTGATTTCTACAAATAGTTAGTCTACTACTTCTTTATCTTAATACTATACCTGTTGTGATATAGTGATAGCCTGGGTAAGGACAGAAGAATATAAGAAGATAATAAGACAAAACTAGTGTTTATTATGATAGTATCACACTTATATAGTGTGAGGCAGGGAAATTTCCACCAGGGGAAGGGAGGCACAGAAAGAATGACTTTCCTAATGGAGGGGAGTGGATTGGCATAGAAGAAAGTCCCACGTAAGAGAACAACTGGTTTCATGCGGCTTTTCTTAAGGAGGCAGGTGGCAATAACTTTGTTGTTCTATTATTAGCCTTGGAATTAAAGCCTGTGTCTTGTGTGCATTTAAAAGGCGCTTCACACACCCTTTTAAGGGCGTTTTAAACGTCATTAACCTTATTAAAACCAGGATTCAATAAAACAATTGCGCAACCATTCTGTCACTCAATTCCTAGATGGATAACTTAATGTCTAATCCATTCAATCTGCAACATTTCCCTCCACTGGATTAGAAAATAGGGTCAAGAATGGCTTGGTGTCTCTAGGTAGCAGCTATGGTGTTGGGGTCAATCACATGTCTCATTAGGTGAAGATTTGTTGCCCAATCCTTGATCATTGGCTTTGCGGATCTGTAGGTAACCAGTTGTGTTTCCTGGCTGCCATTAAGGTGATAGAACAGTTGGTGCAGTACAGGAAGAGTATTGTCAGTATCCAATAAACACCTTGCTCTTTTATTCTTATTCCTCATACTTTGATGCAACACTATTGCAAACAGGACAACAACCCATGGAATTTTTTAATTAGGCTTTTGTTTTTTTGGGTTGTTGTTCTCATTGGGGCTTACTCTTGGTCACTAGGAGCAGCACACATATACTGAGCATGTACTCTAGTGATCAATTGCCCAGAGTGGGGCTCCTTAAGGGTGTAGTAGTTGGGGCCAGTCTTCTAGATAACTTGAACTGGGCCTTGCCAAAGAGAGGCAAGTTTGGATTCACAGCTGTACCCTCTATTACTGAAATAAGTAGACTGAGTCTCCTACCAGGTAGGTGGGTAAAGTGGGGCGCTTGGATGCAGCTTGTTCTAGGTCCTGTAACTTATGGTGTAATTTTACAGTGTAGGCCTCTGATTGCAAGCAATTAAGGGTTTGAACCAGCTTGTTGAGGTACGCCTCTGGGGACACAGCCAGGCTGGGCTTTACCAAGGAATATAGTAAAGGGGGAAGTCCTGGTTGTTGGCCGTAGAGCAGTTGAAAGGACGGCTTGCCAGTGGCACAATGGTACCCAATGTTATATGCAAAGGTGGCCACAGGCAGGAAGGTATCCCATTCAGTCTCATGTTGGTGACTGAGATTCCGGAGTATCTGGACCAGGCTCCCATTAGTGCGCTCTACCATGCCATTTGTCTGTGGGTGATAAGGAGTGGATAGTGTCCCACAAATTCCCATCAGTTGGTTGAGGCAGGGGATGATATAACTGGTGAAGTTGGTACCATTGTCTGTCAGCAGAATCTGGGGGCAACCATGTTTGTATATGATATTCTCCAGGATGAACGTGGCTGTCACCAGTGCAGATAGGTTGGGAATTGCCTTGGCCTCTACCCATTTAGTCAGATGGTCAACAGCCACAATTATGAACTTGTTGCAACTGTTGGTAGCTAGCAGGGGCCCCACTACGTCAATGGCTACAGTGCGGAAGGCAAACCCAGGGTGTACAAGTCTGTGTTGGAACTTGGCAACCTTAGGTCTCTCAATGTTGCAGTCATGACAAGTGGCTAGCGTATCTACTAAATCAGTGTGCATTCCTTCCCAGAAGCAGTGCTGCTGTAGCAGAGCTAACTTCTTCTGTATGTCACCATGGCCAGTAGTCTTGTGAGCGGCCATCACTGAGTCCATGTGTAAGGATGGGCGTATGTAGGGTAGCCAAGAGTATCCAATTGCTTCAGGAGGTGTCCCATAGAGACCTTGGTATCAACAGCTATCTTCTTGAGAGCTCTCTGTATCTCTACCAGCTCCTCCTCCCACAAAGAAGGATCCTTCATAAGCTTGTCATAGAGAATGTCAGCCATGGGGGATACTAAGGCAACAGTGGGAAGGCGGGAGAGACAGTCAGCATTCTGGTGGGCTGCTCTGGATTGATGAATGATTTCATAGTCATAAGCCTGAAGTTTAATGGCCCAATGCACCAGACGTCCTTTGGGGTCCTTGAGGGTCTTCAGTCATTTCAAGGAGACATCATCTGTTACAACTGTGAAATGTATCCCATGGAGATAGACTCTGAATTGTTGGTAAGAGTATATCACAGCCAGACACTCTTGTTTGATGACAGTGTAGTTCCTCTCATGAACATTAAGCGTAAATGAGCAGTATCCAACAGGGTGTTCAAGTCCTTTGAAGTTCAGTTGGGAGAGAACACCCCCAATTGCAGTCAGACTAGCATCTGTATGAACCACAAACAGCTTGGAAAAGTCAGGGTAGGCCAGTACGGGGGCTGTATTCAGTGTTTTATTGAGAGCATTGAAGGCAGATTGGCACGCTGGGCTCCAGAAGAATTCCTTATCATATCGGAGAAACTGAAAAAGGGGGTTGTCCAGGGATGCAAAGTTGGAGATGAAGAGGCAGTAGTATCCAATCATCCCCAGGAAGACCTGCACGTTCCGCTTATTGGCTGGGATCTGCATTTTCTTAATGGCTTCTACCTTCAGAGGTACAGGGCAGAGTTCATCTTGGCTAATAATGAACCCCAAGAACTCAAGGTGCTCCTTGAAGAAGCTGCACTTGCATGGCTTGAGCTTCAAATTGGCTGCAATTAACCTCTGGAAGACTTCCTCCAAGTGTTGTAGGTAAATATTAAAGGTTTGGGAGAACACATTAATGTCATCCAGGTAGACTAAGACATTGGTGAGTTTGAGGTTGCTCATCACTGCATCCATGGCCCGCTGGAAGGTAGCCAGGGCATTGGAAAGACCTTGAGTCATCCTTGTGGGTTGGAATAGCCCTTGGTCAGTGATGATTGCACATTTTTCTTGATCAGCAGGGGGGTAGATCAATCTGCCAGTACCCACTGATAAGGTCCATGGCGCTGAAGAACTTGGAGCCACCCAGTTGGTCCAAGGTATTGTCAATACAAGGGAGGGGATATGAATCCTTCTTGGTAATAGCATTCAGTTTACGGTAGTCAATCACTAACAGTTGCTGCCATCCTTATTTTTGACAATCAGGAGAGGGGAAGCCCAGGGGCTTTTACTGGGGACCATTAAGCCAGATACCAATAGCTTCTGAAGCTCCTTGTTAGCCACATAATGATTGGCCTGACTATGCCGTATAGATATGGAGCAGATAGGTGGACTGCCTTGGGTGTCAACATGATGAAAAACATCTGTAGCCTTGCCCAGGTCATAATCATCCTTGGCAAACAAATACTTATACTGGGCAAAGAAATTCATAGCTTGATCCTTCTTCTCTTTGGAGAGACCAGATAGGGAGTTGCGGCTTATGACTGATAGCACCAGTGGTTGCTCACAGGATAGACCCAACTCAGAGAATTCCGCAAAGGGGGCGGTCTCCTGCAGGTTGTCATGCTCTTCCAACTGTATATAAGCCAGAAGTTGATGTTTGGAGACAACCATAGCATACAATTCATGTTGGCCAAGAGTATGAGTACCTCCTTCTCACTTGGCATGAGGATGCCTGGCGCAACCCATGGTTCTAGTCTGGAGGCGTTAGGGATACCAAAGATTTCTCCATGAGTGCTAGCCAGTAGAGATAGCAAGAGGCTTGTAATGTGGATCACCTGAGAGCCAGGTGAGATAGTCACATTACAGGAGGCGTAGACTGGGATACCCTTGGATTCTCCAATTGAGAGAGGTAGCACCTTGACCTTCTTTCTATGAAGAGTATAAGCAACTGGAAGCTCTCCATTGGCGTACTCCAGATTGATGTAGTGCAGACGTTTGAAAAATTCTTCCAGATGTTTGTTATAGATGCAAGAGAAGACTTTAATGTCATCTAGATAGACCAGGGCACATGAGGGCTTGAGGTCCCCCATCAAAGCGCCCATAGCTTGTTGGAAGGTGGCTGGGGCATTAGAGAGACACTGAGGCATCCTGGTAGGTTGGAAAAGCCTTTGGTTGACAACAATGGCACACTTCTCTGGGTCATCTGGAGGGAGATCAATCTGCCAGTAGTCAGGTATCAGGTCCATGGCCAAGAAGAACTTGGATGTGGGGACCCAGTAGGCAAGATCTTCTTGCATTCTCACAGTGCAAGAATCCAATGTTTCTGATTGAGAGGCAAAGTCAACAAGGGGAGGGGCATCAGAAGGCTCTGTTCTAAAGGAACAACAAGTGCCGGGGTCAGGCACAGGCTTGTCAGGGGGAGGGGAATGGGGGGAGAGGAGGGAGGTGAAACCACAAATGCAGCCAAGGATTTCTCCTTATCCTGGCTGCTTAGTAGTTTTTTGAGTGATCCTCATTGTACTCCTCAATTCCAGAATCATCAGTAAATTCTTCCTTGCTCTGAATAGCCTGAGGTTTAGTTGCTTCAGAACCATCAGGAGTGATGGAGGGTTTGCTATCAGGTTTCCAGGGAGAATCC
This sequence comes from Entomophthora muscae, assembly GCA_014839935.2. Taxonomy (NCBI): domain Eukaryota; kingdom Fungi; phylum Entomophthoromycota; class Entomophthoromycetes; order Entomophthorales; family Entomophthoraceae; genus Entomophthora; species Entomophthora muscae. The sequence continues at coordinate 204,711 of QTSX02003553.1, forward strand.
AGGGTACCTGCTGAAGGTGCAATGAAGAAGACATCCTCTTCATTGCTTCTGTGACAGTGGTGGGAGTCAGGAAGGGGAGATGTAGTATGGATCTTCTGAGAGGGGGAACTATCAGCTTTAGCATTATCATGTAATCCCATTAGAGTATCAGGGGTACTAATTGCTGAGGCATCTTCAAGGTGCTTGCTTAGTTGGTCCTGAAGGGAGTCAAGGAGAGCACGTTGAGCATCCAACTCATCTAGCCACTCTTTATTTTCCTGAAAGGCCAGAACCAATTCCTCTTCCAGAAACCCCATCTGTCTCTCTTGAGCCTTTATAGTATCCTGAAGATCAGAGAATCTCATGGTGCAGCTTTTACGGATGTCTTCTGGCTTAGGAGTTTTCTGTTGATGATCATACAACTCCAGGACAACATGCTGATTCATCTGGGTGGGTATCAAGGAAGAAAGTACATGTTCTATCTTGCTCATCAATAGAGCCATTCCAGAGTGGGAGTGAACAGCTTCTGATATATTTTGGACAGGGTTTGGGGGGCCAGAGCAGGGGCCAGAGTGGCTAACAGTTTGGAGGGTGCCAGAGTTAAGGGAGATTCCATCAGGAGAATAACCAGAAGAAGAGGGAAGAAAATATTGACAGAATACTTCCTTCACCAAGGCAGGCTCCAAGGAGCAGGAGACGCGGTTCATGTCAGTTGCTTCAGCCATGGGGTCAGGCTGGATTAGTATCAAGGAGGTAAGGGCTTCTTCAATGAAGTTCATCCAGGAGATCATACTTGACTGGGAGCTGGCAATTTCCAAAAGTTGTTGGCAGTTAGGCAACCACTGGCTTAGTCCTGGTTGACCATAGGAAGAGCCATGGAGTCTACCAGATAGAGAGCCAGAAGCAGTGAAGGTTGATCCTGGAGTGGGTTGGGCAGAAGGAGCCGCAGGTATAGGCAAGGACATCTCTCTCCATAAAAACAGGGCTGTGGGGGTAGGAAGAGAGGAAGCTGTGGCTTGAAGAAGCCATGAGCGCCAATGTTGTAAAATATGCAGCCTGGGTGCTGATTTCTACAAATAGTTAGTCTACTACTTCTTTATCTTAATAATATACCTGTTGTGGTATAGTGATAGCCTGGGTAAGGAAAGAAGAATATAAGAAGATAATAAGACAAAACTAGTGTTTATTATGATAGTATCACACTTATATAGTGTGAGGCAGGATAATTTCCACCAGGGGAAGAGAGGCACAGAAAGAATGACTTTCCTAATGGAGGTGAGTGGATTGGTATAGCAGAAAGTCTCACACAAGAGAACAACTGGGTTCATACGGCTTTTCTTAAGGAGGTAGGTGACAATAACTTTGTTGTTCTATTATTAACCTCAAAAGTAAAGCCTGTGTCTTGTGCACATTTGAAAGGCGCTTCAAACACCCATTTTAAGGGCGTTTTAAATGTCATTAACCTTATTAAAACCAGGATGCAATAAAGCAATTGTACAACCATTTAGTTGCTCAATTCCTAGATGGACAACATAATGTCTAATCCATTCAATCTGCAACACTGCCTCTAGGTCCTTGTGGTGCTGTTCCACCAAGAGGCTGTAGACAATGATTTTGTCTAGGTAGACTAGGGCATGATTGCCTATGTGTAGAGCAAACACTTTGTTTATGAAGGTCACAAAGGTGGAAGGGACGTTTGTCATTCCAAAGTTGAGCACCACACATTTGTATGAGCTGTATTTAATGCAGAAGGCTATTTGGGGATGTCTTCCTCCTTAATAAAAATCTGGTTGTAGCCTGCAGTCAGATCAATCTTTGATAAGACTATGGCTCCTCCCAAGGCGTCAAAGAGATTGTCAATCAGTAGTAGTGGATAACAATTCTTGATGGTAACTTTGTTTAGGGCTTGGTAGTCTGTGACCAGACGTAAGGTACTGTTCTTCTTAGCCACAAAGAACACGGCAGCCCCAAAAGGAGACTGTGAGGGGCGGATAAGTCCTTTCTCCAACGCTTCCTTGAGGTAGGAGCATAGGGCGTTGTCTTTGTTTGGGGGCAACCTGTAGATAGGACACACTTTGGGTACAGCTCCTTTGAGTTGGATGGAGTGTTGAATTTTTTTCTCTGGGGGTAACCTGGGTAGGGCTTCCTTGAAGATTTCTGGATGGCAGGCCACAATTTTGCAATCCTGAGGCGTGGAGGTATCCTGGTGATCTTTGAAGTGTATGATCTTGTACTGGCAGGAGTTCCAGTCAATTGCCTACAGGGTTTTTTTTGTCCAGGGTCTCTGTGATGCGCACAAAGACATGGTCACGTAAGAGTTGGTCCACTGAGTCAGGGTAGATCAGGTGGTAAACACCTTCACTCTTAATAGTCAACACTGAGGTTGCCCAGTCAATATGAGGATTGTTATTTTGTAACCAATCTAGCCCCATTACAATGTCAAACTTTGGGAAGTCAATGATGGGACCTTGGATGGTGGAGTGGAGGTTCTCAAGAATGACAGAGAAGGGGACAGTTTCCCTTGTCACGGCAATGTGGTGTTTGTCAGCCAGGACCACGTTTTTAATACTCAAAGTATTAGTGGCTAGCTTGAACTTATCTACAAAGCTGCTGTTGACTAGGGTTCAATTGTACCCAAGTCTAGGAGTGCTGAGCCTGTGTAACTGCAAAACTGAAAGGATAGGACATCAGTTTATTGGGATATCTGGCAATGGTGTACAGTACCAGGTCCTGTGAGAGTACTTGGATCATTGGACATTGGTCCACGTCCTTGGGTTGGTACTCATCATTGGGCAAGTCAGGACTTGCGTGGGGAGAGCTTGGCTTGCTTAGTGCTCTCCCTGGGCTTTTCCCTTGTCTTGATTGCCTTGCGTGGCAGTGACACAAAAATGAGTATGGTTTGACTGGCCATTGTTTCCATTCCCATGTCCATTTGAGCTTGTGGGTTTATGGTTGGTGTTATTCCTGTTGTTTCCAGGGATGGTTGAGTGGAGCGCCCGCCTGTGTGGGAATCCTTGGGTCTCTCTTGTTTTCCAGTTTGTGCCTTATGAAGGGCGTTGGAGGTTTGGTGTGCTTTCTCCGCTTTGCAGAACAGGCTTTGTAGGTTGGTCACTTGATCCAGGTTCATGTGTCTCATTACATGCAACTTAAGAGCGTCATAGTACATGAGGTGTGTTGCTGGGGTGTCAAAGGCCATGTTGGATGGGGCACAGAGACAGAGCTCCTCGTAGGCGTGGGTGAGTTCTTTAACAGTGCCTGTCTGGGTCAGGTTCTTTACTTGACGTATAATCATGAGTGCTGTATCCTTAAGCACAAACCTTGCCAAGAAGTCTTGCTTGAAGGTATCCCAGTTCTTGTCAGCGTGTTCTTTGTGCCACTTGTCACACCAGGTGCCAGTGTTGTGGGTCAGGTGGATGGAGATTTCTGCAATCCAAAATTGCTGCGGGCATTTCATCTGGGCCAGCTTTCTCTGGGCAGACTGGATCCATGCAGCAGCGTTGTTGTCATTGGCCCTGGCAAAAGGTTCCAAGGCAGCGCTTTGCAGTCTTTGGGCTACATAGGCAGGCATGGTGTCTTTGTTGGTTGGCCGCAGAATAGAGGAGGGAGCCTGAAAGAGCCCTTGTGCAGACATGGCGTTGAAGATGGGTAGTGGAATCATTGTGTTCTGGTACAGGACAAAGCCATCAGGTATCTTGGTACCAGTGGTGTACAGGGTTCAGTCTAACAGGAGGCCAGACATAATTCTGTCAAGAATTTGTTGGCCGCAGCACATGTGGGCAACAGGTGGAATTTTTCAAGATAAGGTAGGATGGATAACCTACCTGTGCTATCAATGTTGTAACTGCTGTTTTAGTAGAGTTACAAGGGGAAAAATATTTAGAAGCTAGATAATAATCTTTATTGAGATATAGTAATTATATAGTCATTGTGAATCAAGGATAACAGGAACATGATTGTGTTGATCACATGGCTGGATGGTGAAGGGGGTGGCTTGATCCTGGTAATGATTCAAGCGCCAAAACAAGGTATCCATCATAAGGGATCATCATCTGTTCATGTTGTTAGATTTGGCAATTCAAGTTGACTTCCTAGTCTGGCTTTGAGTGGCTGGGTAATTGGATTGCGGGTCATAAACCCGCTTGTTTGGAACCTTGCTGGTGGGTCAAGCCTGCTGTTTCAATACTACCGCTACTACGCTGGACTCTCCCCCCAGGTCAAGGAGTTCCTACTTCCTTTAAGCTCCCTGATACTTATGAAGAGGTGATCAAGGAGGTACAAGCTTGGGGCAAGCACTAAAAGGAGATCCTGGCCAAGCAAACCACACAGGTGGTTGCCATCCAAATGCTCCCTCCTAAGGCCAGCATGGAGGAAAAACCCCTACACCCAGGGGTGGTCTCTAAGCCAGGTGGTGGTTTTATGCTCTCTAGCAAAGAGAAGGCACATCAAGTAGCTCATGGGCTCTGAATGCACTGTGGCTTGGCGGGGAAAATAGTCATGAACTGCCCTGCAGCCTGTCCAAACTCTTTTCAATCCCCCTCAAACCCCCAACCATTGATGGCGGTTGACAAGGAAGGTAATAAAGAAACTACTTCTCTCTACTCTACATTTCCTATTACAATTTCCTCCAGCAACACAAATACACAAACCACAGCATTGATAGACACAGGAGCCATGAGGAATTTCATTGATCTACTACTCCTTGAAACCTTAGGCTTGAAAACCCAACTGGGAGGAACAGCTTGCTTAGCCAATGGAAGTATACCTCCAGTTATAGATTAATCCAACCTAAAATGTTAGAAATTGGCAGGATACCCTTTGAGCTCAACTTCTTGGCCTTAAAGGACCTGTCATTCCCTGTCATATTGGGGATGCCCTGGTGAGAACAAGCCAAATGCAACATTGATTGGGACACACATCAAGTCAACATATCTAGTAAGGGGAAGTCAGGAAATGTGGCATTGGGACAAACCACTGCCTCCTCCTTAAATGTGGTGAAGATATTTCCAACTCTGGAGAGCATCCTCTCACAATACAAGGACGTTTTCAGCAAAGCTTCCCTGAAGACCCTCCCCAAGAGAAGAGCAAGCAACCTACACATTGAACTCATCCCTGGAGAGACACCCAAGTGGGGTAAGATCTACCTCACCACACATAAGCAGGGAATTGTTTTGAAGGAGTACATATCAGAGTTGGTTGCCAAAGGTCATATGAGACGCTCCCAGTCCTTGTGCTCCTCCTCAATATTATTTTTTAAGAAAATCAACAGAGGACTACAGCCATGCATCAACTATAGCCCTCTCAATGCCATCACAGTGAAAGACTACTACCCAGTTCCTTCTGCAGAGCAACTAACAGATCACTTGACAGGAGCCTGCATGTTTTCCAAGCTTGACTTCTGCAATGCCTATAACCAGGTCCAAATTGCTGAAGGAGACAAATGAAAAACAGTGGTCTGCAAACATTTTGGACTATAAAAATATCTGGTCATGCCTTTTGTTTTATTTAACGCCCTTTAGCGTTCTAAGCACTCATGAACAAGATATTGTTCAAACTCCTGGATGTATGCATAGTGGTATACCTGAAAAATATCCTAGTATACTTAAAGGATGAGACTATCCATCTCCACAACCTCAAAAAGGTCCTGTCCAGACTTCAGAAAGCTAAACTCTACTGCAAGAGGGAGAAGTGTGAGTTCCTGAAGCCAGAGGTAGAGTTTCTAGGCTATGCCATCCAAAAGGGCAGTTTTGCCATTTCTCCATCCAAGATGGCTACAGTACTAGATTGGCCTACTCCAAACTCCAGAACCAAACTTAGGGGATTCTTAGGCTTAGCAAATTTCTGCAGGAAGCTAATAAAAGACTTTTCCAGGATAGCCCATCTTCTCACTATACTCACGGCCAAAATTGTACCCTTCAAATGATTGGACAAAGCTCAGAAGGCCTTTGAAACTCTTAAGGTAGCAATTAACTCTTCCCTGGTACTTAAGAAGACCAGACCCAGAGCTCCAATTTTTTGGAGACCAATGCATCAGATTTTGCGCTAGGGGAAGTTCTGATTCAGGAAGTAGAGCCTGGAGTATACCATCCTGTGGCATACTTCTTCAAGAAACTTCTAAATTGGGAACATAACTACAATGTTTACAAAAAAGAACTCATGGCAATTGTAAAGGCTTTTGAACATTGGCAGAGATACCTGGAAGGAGCCAAGCACACTATCATTGTTTATACAGACTACAGGAACCTTCTGTACTTCACAGAAAACAGGAAGGTCTTCCAGCAGTTGGCTAGGTGGGCCTTGGACTTGTCCTCTTATGATTTCAAGATAAGCTACATCCCAGGTCACACCAATGACACCCCTGATGCCCTTAGTTGAAGAGAAGACCTCAACAAAGGGGATCACTCATATAGTAATTTAAACACCTGACCTATTCTAAGACCCAAAAATTCTTGCTCAGGGTCTTAGGCATCTCTCAACCCACCTCCACGTTGGAAGATGGAATCAAGGCAGCACAGAAAGATTTGCCAATGATCCAAGAGATAGTGGCCAAGATGGCTTCCAACAACCCCAACTGCAACTACAAGTTGATATAGGGTCTAATCTTCAGACACAACTGCTTGGTGGTTCCTCCAGGTGTCATCTAAGACCAGATACTCAGAGAGATCCACATCTCTCCCCTGGCAGGCCATGGAGGAGTAAATAAAACTATGGAGAGGCTCCACTTGAACTACTGGGGGCCCTACATGTTTCCACAGGTGAAGGATTGCATCAGTTGGTGCATATTTTCATGAGGAACAAACACTCTACGCAGAAACCTCAAAGACTCCTTCAACCCCTCCAGATTCTCACAATTCCTCAGGAATCAATCTCCATGGGCTTCATCACTGATCTCCCTCCAAGCCAAGGGTTCACCGCTATCCTGGTATTTTTGGATCAACTCACCAAAGCGGCAGAGTTTGTGGCCTGTTCTAGTGTGATGAACGCCACAGCAACCACCTGCCTGTTCTTTGAGAACATCTACAGACACTATGGACTACCAAAGAAAAATGTCTTAAAAAAAGGAACACAACTTATCTTCAAGTTCTAGGACAAAATAATGAGGCAGCTACAGATAAAGTTGAAAATGGAAACTGCCTTTCATTACCAAACCAATGGACAGACAGAACATATTAACCAGATCTTGGAAACATACCTCTGAGCCTATGTCAACACTAAACAAGACAACTGGTCAGAATTGTTGCCCTTAGCTCAGTTCAGATACAATAGCTCCTACCACTTGGGAACAAAGATAACCCCTTCAAGTCCAATTACAGTCACTCCCCCCAGGGCATCCCAACTTCAGGTCATCCAGGGACTGTTACCCAAGCCAATGATTACTTCCTGACCCTCCGAGACACCCAGAAGAAACTCCAGAGTAACCTACAAATAGCTCAACAACGCTACAAGGCCCAAGCAGACAAACACCAAAGACCCACACCCAAGTTTCCTGTAGGATCCAATGTATACCTGGACACCAAGAACCTCAAACTGAATTGTATGGGGCGCAAACTTGGACCCAGGCGCATTGGCCCTCTCCAGGTCCTCCAGAAAATATCAGCCACCACCTACAAGATACAACTCCCTGCCCAGTCCAGCGCGCACAATGTGTTTCACGTATTCAGCTAATGGCTGAGTGCAGTCCTCAACCACACCATCAGGTTGAGAACTCCAGACTTCCACCAAAAATCCTACAACACACACCAGAATTAGAGGTAGATGCAGTGTTGGATTATCAAAAAGTTTGTAATCAGACCCAGTATCTTGTCTCTTGGGTAGGATACCCATCTAAGTTCAACTCTTGGGAACCAGCCGCCAATCTTGTCAATACCCCAAGAAGATTGCCCAGTATCATCAGGGAAAGGTCACTCTAGGAAGGGGAGGAAAGGAAAATTTCAGGAATAGTCCTGACATAAACCAGATTTCTACTGAGGTACCAGGCTGGGGAAAAGTAGGGAATTTCAATGTCAAGAATTCACAATTTGATGAGGGTTTCCACTATTAAGTGAGAAAAATAAAAATAAAAATAAAGTTGAAACAGAGCTTGACCAATATCAGATTAATTTATCATCTGGTCAGGCGCCTGTCACTCCTGCCAGCACCCTCTGCCAACCCCCCAGCACCCAGCCAGCCGCCAGCGGGCTCACTGCCACCCGCCTGCCCATCTGCTTGCTCCTGACTCCCAGCCACCCATTTGGTTCCCAGTCCCCACTACCCAGCCAATCAGAAACATCCACCCAATTTAACCAATCAAATAAGTCCCTGAGAAAAGGCCCTGATTTTAAGAATAATTTCTGCCCACCAGAAGAAAGCCAAACCCAAGTTTTACATGTGAGCAATCATTCTCCCCATAGCCATTGGGGTCCTGACTCCCAGACCACAAGATTGAGTCCAGACTTCAACCAAATCATGTTTCTCAAGATAAAAATATATCTTGAAGAACTCATGAGTTGTCATCATCAAATGATCCCATGCCCAGGAAAGATAATTGGTCCCAGTCAAGAATGGCCAAACTCACAACAGATAACAAAGGAACAAAAGTTTGGCCATATTCCCCAAAAAAAACTGCCATTCCTATCTTCCAAGCTTTTGGGATTCCCTATCTCATCCTTTCCACTCCCATCTGCAAATCTTTGCACAGTGGGAAGCACTATAAATAAAGGATCCCTCCTCAGTAATAGCTTGTGCTATTATTGAGTTTAATATACTCAATAAAGCTAAATTCAACTCTCAGTTTCCAAGCCAACTCTTAGTTAGTTTGCACCAGCAAAAAGCCTCCAATACAAGGAAGATAAATCACCTCATTGTTACAGCTGTGCTTACAGCTTGCCTTGAAATTGGAGAATATCAACATGGACCAGAGTTCTTTGGACCTTCATCAGAAGGATTAGGTCATGATTACCACTACAACCCTGGGCAACTCAACGCTTTGCACATGGGTTCCTGGCCTCCTCTGGTATCATCACACTCCACCCTGTCTATTGCAGTGTATATCTCCCTGTATTATGTACTGACCTACTTAGTGGGCAGCTTTGGATAGACAACATCAATGCCAAGGTCTTCTGGTGGTTAATGACCAATTATACAATCATCACTGCCTTGACCAGTTTTCAATTATCTAACCTTCAGCCATACCTTATTCAAGTAGTATCTACAATATATGATATTACACATGAGGGGCCAGTCCTGATACAGCCCATTTTCTCTTCTAGTGGCTCTGATGTATAAGTGAGAAAGGGGGTCAGCCATGGCCAGTTCAGGTCTGGGCTTATACTGAATATTCATGTTGAACCTCTCAAGAAACTCCATCCAGCATGCTTGGTGTCTAGATAGGTTGGCCTGGGTTTTAAAGTAGATATGAGACTTATGATCAGTAAAGGCAATAAATTCTTTCTGGCTCTCTAGGTAGCAGCACTACTTAACTAAACAATGGGCAATGGCCAACAGTTCCTTATTGTGGATAAAATAGCAGAATTAACCATATGTCAGCTTGTGTGATTCATAAGCTACTGATAATAAGTTGTCAGTGTCTGTTTTGATTTATAACATCCCTCCAATGGAGGTTTCCAAAGCTTCCATCTTCATTTTGTAGTCCTTGTCTCTCTTTAGGTACTATATAATAGGAGCAGATGTCAGATTTTCCTTCAGACAGTGAAAACAGAGGTTGTGCAGAAGAGTTCAAACAAATTTGGACTTGGCACCTGTTATTGTTGACAAGAGTGCTGTCAGGATGCCACAGTCTGGTATAAATTGTTGGACATTGGCAATCATCTCAAGGAAGGTGCAGAGTTTGGCTTTGTCTTTGGGTGACAGCATTTTACATATTGCTTGAATATTTGGTTACTGGATTGATACTGTCTTTCGACACTACATGGCCAAAGAATGGGTGCTGTTCACAGTAAAACTGATACTTAAATGGCTTAGCAAGGAGCTTGTGTTGTTCTAAGGTTGCAAAGACTGTCTATAAGTCCTTGTGGTGCTGCTCTATTGAGGGGCTGTACACAATTATGTCATCTAAGTACACTAATGCATGTTTGTCAATGTGGGACGCAAAGACCTTGTTCATGAAAGTGACAAAGGTTGACAGCACATTTATTTCCAAAGTTGAGTACAACACACTTGTACAAGCCGTGTTTGGTACAAAAAGCTGTCTTGGGTATGCCTTCTTCCTTGATGAAAATCTTGTTGTAGCCTGCAGCCAGGTCAATCTTGGAGAAAACAGTTGCTCCGCCCAAGGCATCAAAGAGATTTTCAATGAATGAAAGTGGGTAAGAATTTTGATACTAACCTTGTTTAGTGCTTGATAGTCAGTAACAGCCTAAGGGTTACATCCTTATTTGCCACAAAGAACACGGCAGCACCAAAAGGAGTTTTTGAGGGGCAGATAAGCTCTTTTTCAAATTCTTCCTTGGTGTAAGCACATGGTGTGTTGTTGTTGTTTGGGGTGAGATACTATATGGGCCAATCTAGGGTACTACTCATTTGAGCTGGATAGTGTTTTGTATTTTTTTCTTTGGGGGTAGCCCTAGTAGCGCTTTTCTGAAGATTTCTGCATGTCAGGCTAAAATTTCCTGATCCTGGGGTGTGGTAGTATCCTGGTGCTCCTTGAAGTGTATGACCTTTTACTGGCATGAGTCCCAATTTATTGCCTTGAGGTTGTCTTTTTCTTCAAGGGTCTTTATGATATGTACAAAAACTTGGTCCTGTAAGAGTTGGTCCATGGAGTCAGGGTAGATCTGGTAGTGAACCCCTTTACACTTGATGGTCAATACAGAGGTGGCCCAGTCCACATGAGGGTTATTCTTTCTTAGACAATCCAAATCAAGTACAACATTATATTTGGGAAAATTAATGACAGGTCCTTGGATGATGGAATGGAGGTTCTCTAGCTCAATGAAAAAGGGGGGAAGTCTCACGTGCCACAGCAATGTGATGTTTATAAGCTAAAACCATGTTATTAATCTGCAAAAGATTGGTGGCTAGCTTGAACTTGACCACAAAGCTGCTATTGACAAGCGTAAAATCTGCGCCTGAGTCTAGGAGCACTGAGCTTGTATAAATTTGAAAGCAGAAAGGTAAGAAATCAGTTTATTGGGATGTCTGGCAACAGTGTAGAGTACTGGATCTCTTGAGGGGACCTGGATCATTAGACATTGGTCCACATCTTCAGGGCAGTATTTGTCATTGGGCAAGGCAGAAGATTGGCAGGAAGAGCTTGGCTTGCTTAATGCTCTCCCCAGGCTTTTCTCTTGTTCTGATTAGCTTGGGTATTGGTGACTCTGAAGTGAGTGCAATTGGATTAGCCATTGTTCCCATTCCCATGGCCATTGTTGCCCAAAGGTTTGTTGTTTGCGCTGTTGTTGTTGTTAGGCAGAGGGCAGTTGGAGCGTCCTTGGGGGTAAGAGTTGTTAGGTCTTTCTCTCTTTCTAGTTTGTGTCTTGTGTAAGTCATTAGAGGTATGTTTTGCTTTCTCTGCTTCACAGTAGAGGCTTTGCAGATTGGTCACCTGGTCCATGTTAATGTGTCTCATTATAATTGACTTGAGTGTGTTGTAGTACATGAGATGTGTAGCTGGATTGTCAAATTCTATGTCTGAATGTGCTGTAGACAGAGTTCCTTGTATGCACAGGTGAGTTCCTTTACTGTGCTGGTCTAGGTCAGGTTCTTTACTTGGCGTATGATCATGAGCGCTGTATCCTTAAGCACAAACCTTTCCAAGAAGTCTTGCTTGAAGGCGTCCCAGTAGTTCTTGGCGTGGTCCTCATACCACTTCTTGCACCAGGTCCCCACATTGTCATAAGGCAAATGGATATCTCTGCAATCCAGAAACATTGTGGGCATTCCATTTGTGCCAGCTTCTTCTGAGCGGATTGTATCCATACTGTGGTGGTGTTGTCATTGGCTCCTGAAAATGATTCCAAGGCAGAGTATAAAGTTGTTGGGCTACATGGATGGGCATAATACTTTTGTTTGTCACTTGAGGAAGGCAGTAGGCGCTTGGAAGAAACCTTGCACTGATAGGGTGAAGGCAGGGACCATCATTACCATGTTCTGGTATAGTAAAAACCCTTCAGGTATTTTGGTTTTCAGTGTGTAAGGCGTCCAATCTACGGGGAGGCCAGACATGATTCTTTTGTATATTTGTTGACTGCAGAAATTGCAGATAACAGGAAGAATTTTAAAGAGAAAGTTAGGATGAAGAATATTGAAACAGAATACTCAACCTGCCAGCAAGGTTCCAACCAAGCAGATTTGTGATCCGCAAACCAGTTTCCCAGTGACCTGTAGCCAAGCTAGGAAGTCAACTCAAATTACCAAATCCATCAACACAAACAAATGATGATCCTCTACAGTAGACCCTTGTTTTGGCGCTTAACTCATTACCAGACGCAAGCCACCCCCTTCACCATCCAACTGTGTGATCAACACAATCATGTTCCTGTTATTCTTGATTCACAATGACTATATAATTACTATCTCTCAATAAAGAATATTATATAATTTACAAAATATTTTCCCTTTGTAACTCTTTTAAAACAGCACAGTTACAACAAGAGCCTACCTGTGCTACCAATGCTGTAACTGTGCTGTTTTAGCAGAGTTACAAGGGAAAGATATTTGGAGAATAGACAATTATCTTTATTGAGATATTGGAATTATATAGTATGAGTGAATCAATGATAGTAGGAACATAATTGTTATGATCAATCAGTTGGATGGTTAGGGGATGACTTGATATAGATAATGAGCTCAAGCGCTGAATTGAGAAACTCATCCTTAGGAACCATCATTTTCTCAGGTTGCTATTTCTGGAAATTTGAGTTGACTTCCTCATTTGGCTACAGGTTACTGGGAAGTTGAATTGCGGTCCATAAACCTGCTTAGTTGGAACCTTACTGGCAGGTCAACCATGCTGTTTTGACAGGTACCAATAGCTTTAGCTGTTGTATTTATTGTTAGGGTTCAAGATGTGTTGTAATAGTTGGTTATAAACTGTGAAAACTAATCACCCTTCATGTTAGGTTTATATTGTGAGCAGGTTTTTTATCTTTGAATTTCAGCCAGGTTTACCTTGTTCTAGGTCAGATATAAAGCTGAACCTAATATAGAAGCTGTTGCAAAATTGAATCTCTAACTCCATCTGCTTTCAATATGATGTGATTTACATATTGATACAAGTCAAGAACTGACTCCCAGATCTGGTCTCTGCTATCTGATTGCTAAGGTGTTATCTAGCTGAATCATTTGGACTTATTATCAACTCATTGTGGCTTAACAGATACAGATTTTAACCTTACACTTGATACCTATACATTGATATTGCCTTTTTTTAGCAGCTGAGACATGTGTTTAGTAAGTTTTATATAGCCTTAGGATCTTTATTATATTTCATGTATACTTTGGTTCAGATAAGCATTAGCCTGTAGAGTTAGCTAGTTTAGATAGCCCAGATATATGGCAGCAATCCAATATGTTTTATTGGATCTTTTGGATGGGGTGATTTTATCAAAGAAGGCTTAAAAATTCCTTTAGAAAGACTATTAAAAGCTGTTTAAATTTAATTTATTTTAAAAGAATTGTACAGTAGTTTTAAAAGCTATGTCAACAAGCAAAAAAATTCAGATGTAAGCAAAATGAACTCAGATTTAAACAAAATTAATTTTAAAAAAATTTATATTGATTTAAAATAGATTTGGATTCATTTCAATTTTGTTTAAAGCTGAGTTCCTTTTGTTTAAATCTGAATTGTTTTTGCTTGTTGCCATAGCTTTTAAAACCACTGTATGCCCCAAGAATAAATATTAGATAGGAATCTGAATAAGTAGAAGGTTACCATTCAGTTCAGAGAGGCTGGAATGATACCTTAAGTTTTTCAAAGTTTGCTTCTCTAACTCCCTTCAAAACTTAGAGCTGATAAGTAGCTCTAAAATGAGCTATTGAAGGTTAAGAAAGGCTTAGTATTGACAGAGATAAGTTGTTTTTAGCTTTATAAAGTAGTCTTCAAACCTGTTGAGATAAGCATATATTAGTGAGTTTAGAACACATAAGTTCAGTCAAAAAACAAAATTCAACTTGATAGATCTAAATAGAAGATTTTTTCACAGAAATGAGTGCTATTTGGCAAAAATGTCCAGTCATATAATGGACTACTCAAACTGGGGCCCAATACTTAAAAATTCAACAATGAGTGTATAAAACACTAGAACACATGAGTTTCAGTCACATAACACATCTACTATGTTTCTTATATCTTTTGTGAGAACATGAAACTCAGTCACAAAAGTTACAAACTTGATCCAATAACAAGCCTTAATAGCAACTGAAACAGACAACATAGATATCAAATATCAAAACACATGAATGAATCTATAATACTGTTATCAGATCATTCTAATTAATAATGCAATCTATAATACAAAAAGGAAATACATATTCTGATTGTCTGTTTTGGGATTAGAATCAATAAATATATCAAAATTATCTAAAAATACAAGTAACAGTGCACATTTATGACCAAAAATAGTTAGTATAGAAATCTCAAAATCTAATTTGAAATAAATGGTAGTGACTACAAGCTTTCATGCTACTATATATGGAGAGATAAAAATTATAATAAAAAATATTTAGATAAACTGTTATGATTTTATTTTATTTTTTATACCAAAATGGACGCATCCCAGCAACAGAGTAACAAAGGACCTGTTGTGCGCTGCAGTTGCAGTTGCCCCTGCAGGTTAAAGAACAGAGTTAGTGCAACACTTTGCCTACTCAGGAAGAAAAAGGAGAGGAGAGTTCAATAATGATGCTGAACTGACATAGTTGGTTTGAGGAGCACAACATGCAAGGGGCAGAGCATCAACCCCTGGGTCCAGAAGCTGACCAGAAAATACACCAAGGTTGTCACCACTAAAACAGTAAATGATGTCACCACTGAGAGGGTTTCCTTGGTATATGACCCTGTATAACGCTGTGATGGTGTTTCAGCAACACTTCTGGAGAAGATCAAGCCTGTGCTAGACACATTATATGAGCCCTACATCAGTGATTCCAAAGGGGGAGACAAGGACAAGCCTCTCCAGTATTTCCAAACAACTAAAGGGCAGAAGGTGCTGAAGAAGGTTGCTGCATTCTAAAGCCGAGTGCACATGCCTGGTTTGTGCCCAATCCTGTGGAGTCAATCCCTACTGTCAAAAAGGCCAAGTACCATGTCATCCCTGACACCACCTGCAAGACCTTCATGAGACACATGGAGGAGAGACCAGACTACAAGAAGTCCGCAGTCATTGTCAGGATCTCAGAAAAATCTGCCCACAGGCTCCACAAAACCTACCTGAAAATAGGTACTGTTCTTCTTTTGGAGAAATCCAAGTGTAAACCAGTTCTATTGGTTAAGGAACACCTGTGGGCCATTAGAAAGTGGATTGAGCAGGAGTGCCATCTTGAACAGGAAAATATTCAGTCAATAGTTGAGTCTGCTTTTGGAATCCAGGCTTTGGTTTTCACTTGCTACCACACAGTCAAGAAATTAAAATTCTCCCAGAAGAAACTTGGGGTATCTCTATACAATTAAAATATCCCAGAAAATGTTGTCTACTTCCAGAAATACGCCAAGACAGTTACTGCTCTCAAGGAGAAGGGAACCGTCAAATTCTTCTACACCAACAAGTCCTCTTTTGCGTTGTCAATGCACAACAAGTATGTGTATGTCCCCAAAGGTGAAAAAACGGTATTTCCCGGTGTGCAGATGTCTGGTCTGATGCCTACTCATTGGTAGCCCTTCTTGGTCCCCTTGTTATTGAACTATGACAGATGATCAAGGGTTCCAAATAAAGTGGGACATTCCTAAAATTTCCCTGATTGGTTTAGGAGCACCTCCAAGTAACTAGTTTGGGGTTCACCAACATTATTGTGCTGGATAGTGTTGTTCTCCACAAGGTATCAGAAGTTCTTGCAGAATTCCCAGTGATTGAGCTTGGTGTGGAAATTGCCTCCCAATAATTGGTCATGTCTAATTTGTGCCTTCTCTTCTTTCCTCCCATTTGCCATTCCTTAACCCAATTGAGGAGGTCTTTGGATGGCTCAAACAAGTAGTCAAAAAGGGATGCCACCTGGGCCCAATGATGTGTTTAATTTGCTACAGGTTAGTGTTCATATCCTTCCAGCTGAAACCATGGCCAAATTCTATGGTCATGCAGATTTG
Organism: Entomophthora muscae; assembly: GCA_014839935.2. NCBI lineage: Eukaryota > Fungi > Entomophthoromycota > Entomophthoromycetes > Entomophthorales > Entomophthoraceae > Entomophthora > Entomophthora muscae. The sequence continues at coordinate 220,924 of QTSX02003553.1, forward strand.
TTTCTCCCTGCGTACCTCTCCAAGCAGCCAATCAATTAAAGGCTTTGCTATTCCAAATGTTTTTTTTTGCATTTTGTTTTTTAATATTTGTTTTTGTTTAGTTTAATTTATTTTGACTTTATTTCTGTGATTCTGCGTGTATAACTTCATGTATAATGAAAATTAACAAAGTAGAGCCAATTGAATGAGTGAATGGACAAATAACACACAAAATATTTATATTTTTATTATTATGATTTTATTAAGTTAGTTTATATTGATGTTCTTTATATTATTCCAATTAAATACTGTCATGTGTAATAAAAATTAACAAAGCAAGAAGGATGAATGGATGAACATACATACATATTTATTTTTATTCTGTATTTATCTGTTGAATATAGATGCTTTTATTAGATTATATTGTAGAGAAGTTATATATAAAAAATTTAAAATTGTATTTGGGTTTAGAGCTTTATTGGGGGTGGCAGAATTCCATAACATTGCATTGAAATAGACTAGTAATTTCTATTGACAACATATATGTTGACATTGGCCCTGTACTATATAATTTGCGGCAGCTTGAATATGGGAGCATTGTGATACAATTGGCCAGGAGGTTTTTTTTCAGTGGAGCTGCAATCCCATATGTGGCGGCAAGAATAACTGAATCCTGAATAAGATGCTCTATTGAACTGTATCCAGGGGCAATTTTTTTCATCTAATAAATAGTGCACTACATCCAGTTTTATTATCACATCAGAGTTGTTGCAGGATTCTGCTAAGAAACATCAGTACAACAAGACCTAGGTAAACAATCAAGTGAAGTCTCTGTCCCACAAACAGGGAAGATAACTCACAAAATTTGTTATATAGGGTACTAATTTTATTCTTAAAGGACGTAATGGCAAAGGGGTTTTACAGTGTTTTTGGTATTCCTGTCTCATCAAAGCACCAGGAGGCCCTGAAGTCTCCAAGGACGCCTACAACGGAAGGCAGGACAGCAGCAGAACTATAGTTAAGTTTATTTTTATTTTTTCATTGAAATGTTTTAGGATATGTGATAGTGTGTGCTTGGTGGGGTAACAGAAACAGACTTCTTCTTGTCCTCTTTTTATCTCAGGTAGGTTTTGATACAGCATAGTTTGGACAAAGTCCCATACAAGCATGACAAAGAGCTTGCAGAAGCCAAGATCTGGAACATACTGGTCAAGGTGCAGGTTGGGGGCTGCAGCCAAAGCCAAGACCCTCCATTTGGAGTTGTCTTGCTTTGATTGGAATAGTGTAAGTTGTTCTTGTTTCATAGGGTATTTTTTTAAAAAAATTTATCATCTCAGAGGCAGCAGCTGGTGTCAGGACTTCTGACGCCCTATGTGAAGGACATAGTTGCTGTAAAATGCTTGAAATACATAGGGTTTTAGGTACTGGTGAACTACTCCTTTGGTTTCTTCTATAAATAAAAAATTTAGTAAAATCTTTTTATTTATTTAATGTTTTATTTTTTATCTTCTTCTATATCTTTACCTGTTGCCCCCTTGACAAGGACTGCTTCATAGGGTCTGTCACTAGTTGGTTGTTGGTTTCTGTTTCTTTTTATTTTTTGTTGCTCAAACATCTTGGGATCATTTGACCATGCCTCTGCGGTTGTGAATCCCTGTGACTTGAACTGTAGATTGGCAAAAACATCTTTTTGTATGTTTATGAGACTTGTTGCAAGTTTTTTGGTAGTATTGGGTAGCTTCTACTTCACAGCCTTCACGGTAAGTTTGTCTAATTTTTTGCCTTCTAACACCACCTCCTTTAGGATGTCCTTCACCTTTTAATTGACCTCCTTGATTTTAGCCACTGCTGTTTTCAAATCCTTGATCATCACCTCAAATTCCAACATGTCTTCCTTGCTCTTACCCCAACCCCTTTTATACCAATAAAATATCCCAATAAAATATATCCATTCTATTGTATCTAATTGTGATTTAATAAATATATCTGATTTCAATTAAGAATTCTTTAGCTTTAAGTAATACTATTAATTTGATATTTATATTATGTATATTTATTATATATAATAACCCATTATTAGTATCAAGAAAAAATGTTTTGTCCAAGTAAAACATGATTTGTTCTTGAAGCAGTATGCCAAGTTTGACCCAAAGTACATATTTATCAAAAGATAGCCACTTTCACAGGTTATATGTAGATCATATATTCCAGAGAGTTAAAGGTGAGATGAATTATTTTAATTAATTCAATTGCTTTCTATTATAACTTTAATATATTTGAAGCGCTACAATGAAGTGAATTTTAAAAACTATATTAAAACCACAGGCTTGACCTGCCAGCAAGGTTCCAACCAAGCGGGTTTGTGACCCGCAATCCAATTATCATGTCACTTGAAGCCAGACTAGGAAGTCAACTCAAATTACCAAATTCAACAACATGAACAAATGATGATCCTTTATGGTGGATACCTTGTTTTGGCGCTTGACTCATTACCAGGATCAAGCTCCCCCTTCACCATCCAGGCGTGTGATCAACAATCATGTTCCTCTTATCCTTGATTCACATTGACTATATAATCACTATCTCATAATAAAGATTATTATCTAGCTTCTAAATATTTTCCCCCTTGTAACTCTGCTAAAACAGCACAATTACAAAATTGGTAGCAGAAGTAGGTTCTCCATCCTACCTTATCTTGAAAAATTCTGCCTGTTGCCTGCACATGCCGCAGCCAACAAATCCTCAACAGAATTATGTCTGGCCTCCTGCGTGACTGGACTCCGTACACCCCTGGTGCTGAGATACCTGATGGCTTTTTCATGTAACAGAACACTGTGATTTCACTACCTGCCTTCAACATCATGTCTGCACAAGGTTTCACTCAGGCTCCCTCCTCAATGCCGCAACCTGCCAATGAAAACACCATTCCTGCCTACGTAGCTCAAAGACTACAAAGTGCTGCCTTGGAACCTTTTGCCAGGGCCAACAACAACAACGCTGCCGCATGCATCTAGTCTGCCCAGAGCAAGCTGGCCCAGATGGAATGTCCAAAGCAGTTTTGGATTGCATAAATTTCCATCTGCCTGACCCATGACACTAGCACCTGGTTCAACAAGTGGCATGAGGAGCACACCAACAAGAACTGGGATACCTTTAAACAAGACTTCCTAGAAAGATTTGTGCTTAAGGGCATAGCACTCATGATAATATGCCAAGTAAAGAACCTAACCCAGACAGGCACTGTGAAGGAACTCATCTGCGCCTATGAAGAACTCAGACTTTGTGCACCATCCAACATGACCTTTGAGACCCCAGCCACATAACTCATGTACTACAATGCCCTCAAGTTGCACGTGATGAGGCACATGAACCTGGACAAGGTGACCAACCTGCAAAGCCTGTAATGTGAAGCAGAGAAAGAGGAACAAACCTCCAACACACTTCATAAGGAACAAACTGGGAAACAAGAGAAACTCAAGGATTCCCATCCAGGGGGGCGCTCCACTCAACCACCCCCTGGAGGCAACAGGTGTAACTCCAAGCACAAACCCACGTGTGAATGGACATGAAAATGGAAAAAATGGCCAGTCAAATCATACTCATTTCTGTGTCACCGCCACACAAGGCAATCAAGACAAGGGAAAAGCCCAGGGAGAGCACTAAGCAAGCCAAGCTCTCCCCACGCAACTCCTGACTCTCCCAATGATGAGTACCAACCCAAGGACGTGGATCAATGTCCAATGATCCAAGTACCCTCATAGGACCTGGTACTGTACACTATTGCCAGACATCCTAATAAACTGATGTCCTATCCTTCCTGCTTTTGCAGTTACACAGGCTCAGCACTCCTGGATTTAGGCGCAGATTGAGCCCTGGTCAAAAGTAGATTTGTGGATAAATTAAAGCTGGCCACTAATCCTTTGCAGATTAAAAATATGGTCCTAGCTGACAAACACCATATCACTGTGACAAAGGAAGCTGACCCCTTCTCCGTCATGATTGAGAACCTCCACTCCACCATACAAGGTCCCGTTATTGACTTTCCCAAGTTTGATATTGTGCTGGGGTTAGACTGGTTACAGAAGAACAATCCTCATATTGACTGGGCAACCACCGTACTGACCATCAAGCATGAAGGTGTTAACCACCAGATCTACCCTGACTCTGTGGACCAACTCCTACGCAGCCAAGTCTTTGTACGCATCACAGAGACCTTGGAAAAAAAGGAAAACCTGAAGGCAATTGACTGGGACTACTGCCAGTACAAGATCATAAACTTCAAAGATCACAGGACACCTCCACACCTCAGGACCGCAAAATTGTGGCCTGCCACTCAGAAATCTTTAAGGAAGCGCTGCCTGGGCTGCCCCCTGAGAAGCACATTCAGCACCCCATCCAACTCAAAGGGGCTGTACCCAAGGCACACCCTATCTACAGGCTGACCCCAAATGAAGACAACATCTTATGCGCCTGCCTCAAGGAGGCATTAGAAAAAGGACTTATTCACCCCTCACAGTCTCCCTTTGGGGCTGCTGTATTCTTTGTGGCAAAGAAGGACAGTACCTTACACCTGGTCACAGACTACCAAGCCCTAAACAAAGTTACCATCAAGAATTGTTATCCACTTCCACTGATTGAGACATATTTGATTCTTAGGAGGAGACACAGTCTTCTTTAAGATTGATTGATAACAGGCTACAACCAGATTTGCATCAAGGAGGAAGACATCCCCAAGACAGCCTTCTGCACTAAATACGGCTCCTACAAATGTGTGGTGCTCAACTTTGACATGACAAATGCCCTGTCCATCTTTGTGACCTTCATGAACAAAGCATTTGCACCCCACATAGGCAAGCACGTCCTAGTGTACCTGGACAACATCATTGTCTACAGCCCCTTGGTGGAACAACACCACAAAGACCTCAAGGCAGTCTTTGCCACCTTGGCACAACACAAACTGCTAGCCAAGCCCTCCAAGTGCCAGTTCTTCTGCAAGCAACTACCCTTTCTGGAACACATAGTCTCAAAGGACAGCATCAAACCCAACAGTCAAAAGATACAGGCCATCTGCAAGATGTCACTACCCAAGGATAAGTCAGAACTCTGCACCTTATTGGGGATGGTGGCCTATGTACGCCGCTTCATACCTGGCTGTGGCGTTTTGACTGCCCCCTTTCTTTGCCATAACAGGTGCCAAATCCAAGTTTGTGTGGACCCCCAAATGTGAACTCTGTTTTAGACGCCTCAAGGAGAAGCTTACAACAGCTTCTATCCTGCAATACCCCAAACATGACGGTGAATACCAAATGGAAACCGACACCTCAGATGCATCCATTGGGGGAGTATTACAAATCAAGAATAATGACAGTGACTTACTGTTGGTAGCTTATGAATTGTGAAAATTAACAGATGGAAAGTGGTGATACCCTATCCACAACAAGTAACTGCTGGCTATTGTGCACTGTCTAGTCAAATGGCGTTGTTACATAGAACAGCAGGAAGAATTCACAGCATTAACCAACCACAAGTTGCTCATCTATTTCAAAACTCAAGCAAATCTGTTGCGCCGCCAAGCCCAATAGATGGAGCTATTAGAGAGGTTTAATATGCTCATCCAGTACAAACCCGGGGCCAAGCTTGCCATGGCAAACACTCTTTCCTGCCTATATGTCTGTACCTCAAAGGGCAAGAATGGGCTCAACCCAGACTGGCCTCTCTTAGTACTAAGAACAAAAGATGAAGGTTTTCCCCTGGCACAACCAACATAACCAAGGAAAAAGTCATCAAAAATCAACACCTATTTGCTGACGTATATGAGACCCTACACAGAAAAATGTCTGAAAGCACAACCATTCCCTACATTCCCACACACCAGAAAGTAGACACCATCCTACCCTATCACCAAGATCTTGGACATACCAAGAGCCAAAACCTATATAAGTTCATTAAGCATAAGGCCTGGTGGCCAACCTTATATTGTGATGTTCAATGAGGTGCTAGACCAATGTGAGGTATGTGAAAAGCTTGCCAAAAGCAAAACCCTGCCAAAGCCAGTACTTTCCATTTGCACACAGCTACCCTTCAAAGTATGGGCTCTTGGCATTGTTGGTGCCATGTCAGGGAAACAAAATGACAAAAAATATATCATCACCGCCATTGACTTTGCTACAAGGTGGCCAGTAGCCCAAGCAGTTAAGGCACACACTGATAACAATGTACAATAATTTATTGGCAAAGAAATAATCAGTAAGTTCAGAAAGCCAGAACTCCTGATGTCTGATGGAGGGAAAGAATTAACCTCCAAAACCACCAATGTATACCTTGCAAAAAAGGGGTCAAACACACTGTGATAACGCCACATCACCCACAGGCCAATGGACGCGTAGAGCAGCTTAATGGTAGCCTTGTACAAGCCTTAGCTAAACTCACCGCTGGGAGACCTGAAGACTGTAATAAGCAGCTACCAGCTGCACTACTTGTGTGTCAAACCAGCGTGAACAGATCCACCAGAAAATCCAGTTTGAGCTGGTATACAGCACACAGCCAAATATCATTCAAGCATTGGCAGGACCTAAACTGGAAATTCCAAGCAAAGTCCCCCCACGCTCAGACCCTCATGCTGTAGAAGCTAATAGCAAACAAACAGCAAAGGAGAGTGAACGTCTGCAAAAGGCCTTTGTCCCCATCCACAATAGACATGAAGTTGGGGACAAAGATTAGGCCATGAACATTGACAAGAGCAAACTACAACCCAAGAAAGTGGGGCCAGCAATCATTCATAAGGTAGTTGACAATAGCACTTACCTTGTGCAAGGGCTGGGAAAACGTAAGCAAGACAAGACCCTACACCATGACTGCCTGAGACCCTGCAAAGCAAAACAAAAACAACAAGAAACTGCCCTGCCCGCCACAGAACAACAATTAGTTCAATACAGGGCCTGAGATCCTGACAACCTTTCTGACAACCTGCCCCCAGAGGAGGCCAATCTTCAGTTGGAGGGGGGTGTCAAAACCGCAGGCTTGACCTGCCAGCAAGGTTCCAACCAAGCGGGTTTGTGAACCACAATCTGATTATCCAGTCACACAAAGCCAGACTAGGAAGTCAACTCAAATTATCAAATCCAACAACATGAACAGATGTTGATCCTTTATGGTGGATACCTTGTTTTAGCGCTTGACTCATTACCAGGATCAAGCCACCCCCTTCTACCATCCAACCAAGTGATCACCAATCATGTTCCTGTTATCCTTGATTCACAATAACTATATAATCACTATTTCCCAATAAAGATTATTATCTAGATTCTAAATATTTCTCCCCTTGTAACTATGCTAAAACAGCACAGTTACAACAACTACAAGTTCTACAGACCAACCAATTGGAATGGATGTACATTTTTAGTTTTTAAAATTCACCTTATTGTTGCGCTTCAGATATATTAAAGTTATAATAGAGAAAAATAGGATTAATAATTATTAAAGCAGCCAAATTTAACTTGTGGCATGATGAAAATCAATCATCACTGTATTTAAATGTAAATTATTTATTATAACTATAAAAAACTGTAAAAGTTAAACCATTTTCAAAATTAAAAATAAACATTATTGGGGGTGGACAAGTTTTATTGGGGAAATAGGATTAGGCAGGGAAAACTAGTTGGCAGGCTGGGTTGGGGGAGACTTGATTGACTGGGGGGTTGGTACTGATCACCTGGGAGGATTAGATGGGGACTAGGGCGGCTGGAGGACCCAGTGGCAATTTAATGCCTTCATTGGCTTGGAGGAATTGATGGTACATGTCATCATATTCAGACTCAGGGAGAACTCTGATTGGTTTGTATGCCAGGGAATCATAAGGGGGCAGTTGGGGATCCTTTGGTGATTGGCTGCTGCTGAGAGCATTTAATGCCATCTTTTTAAGCATGTCAGCAACTTTCTGACAGGAAAACAGCACTAAGGGGCCGTTGGTTGCACTAACAACCTGGCTGAAGGTTGTGGGGTTGCGCCCACAGAAGGTATCTCCAATGTTGAAGAACAACACATCACTCAGGTGAAGAACAGCATACCTGACAGGGAAAATTGAGACATTGTGGCTAGCTGCTTGTATTTTCTTGGAGGCCACTTCAGTGCACTCCATTTGGTGGCTCAGGAAGATTTTCAGCTGGAATTGGCCAAGCTCCAGGTGCAAGCAGGTTGGAGAGGAATTTCCTGTACCAGTACCCATTGGTGTAACTGGTTGTGGTTCAGGAAAATCAGCCCTTTGGGGAAACTTCAAGGAAATCACCAATCATAATCCCCTCTGGTTCCTTTTTTTGCCCTTGGTGGCGTTCTTTTTACTCAAAGTATCATAATCATAGACTATCAACGACAATTTGTAATAGGCTATAGATATGATATTGTCCGAAATAGAGGACAGGCAGCGTGTGATGATGGCATCAATCACAGGGTCATAGCGCAAATCAGAGCCACTATCCAACTCATCAGCTGGCCGATTGGTCAGAATCAGAGCACTGACTACAAGCCCATGCATCCAGAGCTGCATAGGCGGCTGGTAATGAATATGCTCTGGAGCCCAAGTAGGTGACAGACCTCAGTTTAAAAGAGGTACAGGTCCTGCTGGAGGATGTCAAGCATTAGAAGATAGGCATCCTTGATCTGGGATTTGATCTGCTTCTTTGGCTTCTTGGTCAGCTTTGCACCACCTCTCTTCAAGAGGGCTTGGAACTCACGCTTGATCACTGCCTTGGTGATTGAAGCCAAGTGGCAATTTCCGCAAAATTTATGCCACTATGCTTTAGGCTCAAAATCTCCTATATGATTTCATTGGTTATGGTTTGACGTTCTTGGCAGGCTTGAGGAATAAGGGGACCCAGATTAGACAGGGAAAGGGTTACTTGGCCTGAATTCTTGAGCAATGATTAGATAGGGATGGAGGGGTGCACAATTGCCCAGTCTCTAGAATGTAGCACAGGGGCAGGTTGGGCTGGTCTGGTTGAGCTTCATATTGGCTATTAGAAAAGCTACCTGTGGATGGGGATGGTGACACATACAACTCACACTCCTCACAACTTTCATTGGATTGGGTGTACACAGGAAACACAGTGTTTGCGCTCCCTTGATCAGCAACCTGAGCTTGGAGTAGCTCCTGGTAATGCTTCTCAATGATTTTAAAGTTATCTTCACTTGAAAAACTCATAATAATATTGCAACTGAACCAATGAGGATTCAGTATTTAGATTGGGGAAGACAACAGTCTAATAGAAAGGACAGGAATAATAAAAATAAGGTATTGTTTATTGCTGAATAGTGCAATTAATATACAATATGAAAAAGCCACTGTGCCACAAGGGGGTGGCATGGTGGTACACTCCATGTAAAGATTTAAGCCAAGGAATAACTTGTGTGGATCAGTAGGTCAAATTGGCAGCGCTCATAATTAGGAAGAAGTGCCCACAATTTGACATTGCTATTGGAATAGCCCATGTTGTTAGATACGTTAAGGGGCAACTCATTGAGAGCCCCCTGTGTATTGAAAGATAAGTTGGCAACTGAGTCTGGATGCTTGGTTGCACTACCCCCTCTTGCCCCTGCTTGTTGTCAGACACCAGGATTGGAGTCTGCAGAAGATCTGGGAAGGTCTGCACAAACAACCTTTGTGTGGGGATGGCGTGGCAGGGGCGCAAGCAATTGTGGTGGAGTTTCTTGGTGTTCCCTTGGGCATCTTCAAGCTGATATGTGTGATTGTCATAGAACACGGCTATCTTAAAGGGTCCCAAGTGGTTGGGCTCTAACTTAGCTGAATTAGGGTTGGGGGTGTAGACAGGGTTGCCTACAGTGTACCTGGCGTCAAGGTGTTTGATCCCTCCTTCAATTTGTTTGTGTTCAACTTCTTGGGCTTTGGAACGCCATTGGTTTAGGGATGGAGTTGTCAACAGGGGGCTTTTTGGGAACTTTAGACTGTAACTTCCCCTGTTCAACCCCTGTCAGACTGTCAGGCATTCCAAAGGCCAAAGCGCTGGGGCTGAACCTGGTGCCTCTGTTGATTCTTGCTTGTAAGATAATTAGAGTGGTGGGCAAGTGTTTAGTCCACACAGTATTGGGGTGCTCCTGGGAGAGCTTGACAATCAGTTGGACCAGGGAGCCATTTAGATGCTCTACACGTCCATTGGCTTGCAGATGATAGGGGTGGTGACTATTTGTTGGAGGGCATTCTTGGCGCAGTACACCTTCATGACTTGCCCAACAAGTTTGGGGGCCCCATCTGTGATGAGGCATTTGGGATGTCCAAAACAGCCAACAACTTTCTTGCCAATGAAGCAAGTGATGGTAATAGCAGTGTGGTTAGTGATTGCCCACGCTACTGACCAGTGGGTGAAGTAATCAATGGCTGTATGATATATTTCTTCCCAAGTCTGTCTTTGGGGAGAGGTCTAACAATATCAAGAGCCCACTTTTTGAAGGGTCCCATGGCTTTGATAGGCAGAGCAGACTTGGGGGTGCAGACTTAGACGTGTTTTTTTCATACAGTACACACGTTTTAAGGATATCCAGAATGTCTTGGCGCATACATAGCCATCAAACCTTTTGTTTCATAATCTCAAAGAGGTTGTGTCCTCTAATGTGACCCAAGGTGCGGTGGTAATACAGTATTGTGTTGCCTTGTTGTGTGGTGGGGATGTAAGGCGTCTTCCCACCTGTCTCTGCTTGGAGGAGGACATTGCCAGCATCAGTGGTAAATTGGCTTTTGTTGTCCCTTGACTTGAAGATAGTTACTGAGTTAAGACCTCTGTAACAAGTTGTCTCAGGGCAAAGGTACAGCATTGGCTAATCTGGATCTATGCTGTCATCCCCGGTAATGAACACTACATAGAGACGTGAGAGGGCGTCAGCTATAACAAGTTACTTCCCAGACTTGTACTCAATGCGCAGCTGGTAAGGGAATAGACGCTCAATCCAGCCTGCTTGGTGGCATGTCAAGTGGGACTGTGTGTTGAAGTACTGGAGTGACTTGTGGTCTGTCAGGACGCAGGGTGGAAAAGTAGCCCCTTCCAGGTACAGTGTCATTTCTCAATGCAGTGTAAGATTGGTACCAATTTTTTATCATGTATAAGGTAACATTGTTCTGAGCCAGTAAGTTTTCTGGATGCATACACCACAGGGAGGAAGACACCTTTGTTGGTTTCTGCCTGTAGTACGCACCTATGGCCCTGTCAGAGGTGTCAGTCTCAAGTTTATACAGGCAGTTCCAATTGGGGAACTTTAAACAGAAGCAGTTGTAAGCCTTTGCTTCAACATCTTGAAGGCTTGATCTCTGATGGGGGTCTTATAGAAGCGCTGCTTAGTGTTTAGGAGCTTGATGAGAGGTGCAATTAGCTCTCTGCAATTGGGAATAAACCTGCACACATAAGCAACCATGCCCAGGAAGGTACACACCTGACCCACATTGGTGGGAGGTGGTATGCTAGTGATTGCCTTGATTTTGGCAGGGTCAGGCTTTAACCCTTGGGCAGAGATGGTATGCCCAAGGAACAGCAGCTCCAACTTGAGAAACTTGCATTTTGAGGGTTTAGCTTTTAGCTGATTTTTTCTGAAGGGTGTTGAGGACAGCACAGAGGTGTTGGAGGTGTGTGGTTTGATCTTGACTGAAGACAATAATGTCGTCAAGGTACACAACCACACATTCCTCAAATGCTTTGTTCATCAACATGGCAAAGGTGGAAGGAGCATTGGTCATTCTGAAGTTCATGACCCAACACTCAAACAACCTGTAGTGTGTGCAGAAGGCAGTTTTTGCTTCATCCCCTGGTGCAATGAAAACCTGGTTGTACCCTGCAGTGGGATCAATCTTGCTATAGACCTTTACACCCACAAGTGTGTCAAGCAGGCCGTCAATCAAAGGCAGGGGATACTTATTCTTAACCATCACCTCATTTAGGGTGCAGTAATCTGTAAACAGACAAATGGACCCATCCTTATTGGCTACAAAGAAGACAGCAGCCCTGTATGGAGAGAGCAAGGGGTAAATAAAGCCCTTGCCAAGTGCGTCCACAAAGTGCTGGCAGAGGATCTCATCTTCTTTTTGTGTAAGAAAATATAAAGGGCGTGCTTTGGGTAACAACCCTTGAAGCTGTACAGCATGCTGAATCTCCCAGGAAGGAGGTAGTTGGTACAGTGTCTCACTAAAAACATCCTTGTATTCCTTGAGGAGAGCAGCAATTGCTGGTGGAGGTGGAGTAGTCAATGGAGGGCTGCAGGTGGTTCAGTGCAGATAACTTCAACTGAGCATTGGTTAAAGTCTAGTCTTCCCCCCTTGAATTTGTACAAGCATGTTTTGGTTATTATGAAAAACACAGTATTGTGGAGATACTTGCTCATCTCAACAGGATAGATCTGAAATCCCACCCCATTTCTATTGAGGGTGATAACAGAAGTGTCCCAGTCAATGTAGGGGTAGTTGTGAAAAAGACAGTCAAGGCCAGCAATCACATTGTGGCTTTCAGGGATCCAGCCAGTGGGGGGTTCCTGGGAACTTGCAGGCAGACGGCCTGCAGGCCTGGCAGGGAGGGCCCACCACAGGATTGGGGCTAACTTTACATTTTAAGATAACATTTTGCCCAGGATTGCCCAAGGTCTGCTTGCAGGCACCATAGAATCATTCAAGCCAGTAAGAGTGATATACATCCCTCCAAATATATGGGGGGAAGTGGATTAATTGACAGCAACAGATTATTGCAGGTGGTTGGGCCGTAGAGTGTGGGGTGGCGTCATTGGAACCAAATATGCAGGCAGGTAGTTGTACTTGTTGCAGAATAGCAGTGGGGGCTGGGTAATCTTAGTACCCTCTCTGTACAGGGTCTTTGTCTCTCTAGTTCTAGCCTCAGGGTTGTAGATTAGGATTTCCTCTAGGGTAAACTCCAAATATACAGGGTTGGGTGGGTACTTGATGAAATTTACTAGGCCAAAGGGAGCTCCTGGTGGACAATAAAGGTTGGGCAGCTGGTCCGCGGTTTCTTGGGGTGGATGTGAGTGAGGTACAAGACCTCAGGAAGTAGACTGTAAATGAAGTAGAACTAATAACAAGTATGGAATAACCTGGTTGAACCAAAGGTTCATGTCACTTTATTGCAAGAATGGCAATGGGCATCTTCCTGGCGGTCCAGGGTATAAGTATGCCCATCTGTCATGGGTAAACTTTTACAAATTTCTTTGGCCCGGGTGTCACCGTTTACCAGGTTTTTCCAGTCCTTGGTGGTATCCATCTTGGGAGTTATTTCATTGGCTGGGTTGAAATGAGAACACTCAAATTTCCTTGTGGGGTTGTGGGGTTGGTCATCTCTGGGCGGTCTGCGTTCTATAGTAAGTTTCTTTATTTCCCCTTCTGTGGTGTCCTGAGTTATTTCAGGCTCTATGGCTAGGCCTGTCCACTGATTGGTTGAGCTAACAGGAACCTTCAACGTGGGGAGCATTGGTGTGGGTGATTTTGACTCATCAAGCCTTAGAGGATTTGCCAAAGTCAAATCCTGCTCTGGTTCAAGCCCAAAAATCTGCAGGCAGCTGGCCCTGCAGGCTGGCGGCCCACAGAGTGTCAGAGTTTGAATCCTGTAGTTGAGTTTTCCAGTAATCATTGTCAATAGGAGTTTGTCACTTGTGACATCATCCCTTTCTCTCCTGCTGCCCTCCTCCTTCCTAGCCCTCTTGTCTAAGTATTGCTGTATGGCTCTGTGTGCGTTAGGCAGGTTAGAGACAGGTTCCCAGGTGCTCTCTTTGGGGGGTAACCTACCCATTTGACATAGTACTGTGGGGTCTTGTAGTGGAGGCAGTGTCCATGGATGTACTCCACTTTGTATTTTGTTGTGCGTCTCTCCTGGATGGGCAGGGGGTTGGTCTTGATTTTCTGGTGGGGAAGGGAGGTTCCTTCTTTCTTGAATAGCAACAATTGGCAGAAGACGTTGTGGATTTTCCAAGTACGCGGCAGTTCTAGTTTGTACACCACTTCTCATATTTTATTTATAATCTTGTAAGGGTCACAGCAGTGGTGAGCTAGCTTCCTACTGGATAAGTGTAGGGGAACATTCTGTGAGTCAAGGTAAAATTCATTGCCTATCTCCAGAGGTTTTCAAGGGATTTTTTTCTTGTCAGCAAACACCTTATAGATCTTAATAGAGCAGGTCAGGTTCCTTAGGCAGGTTTCTTGGGTGGTATGTATTTGTTCAATCCAGTTTTTTCCTGCTGTATTCTGTTCCTTGCTGCCAATGCTAGGGTCCCATGATGGATCAAACCTGTAGTTGGCCTTGAAAGGGAACATGTCTGTGGATGTGTGGTTTTTGCTGTTATAGGCATATTGCGCCATGTGTAACATCTCTGCTCTGTTGTCTTGGTCTTTGCTGGTGTAGCATTGGATGTATTTTTCCAAGATTTTGTTGACCTGTTCAGTTTGTCTGTCTGTCTGTGGATAGTAGGAGGTTGACAAACAACGTTTCATTTCCAGGATCTTTCATCACTTGGGTCCAGTAGTGGGAAGTGAACTGGGGTCCTCAGTCAGTGATGATTTCTTCCAGAGTGCCGTGCTGTGTCAAGATGTGGTTGTGGAAGTGTCTGGCAGTCTCAGCTACCATGCAGTGATTAGTGATTGGGAGGAAGTACACCATTTTTATGAAGCAGTCAACCATGACTAAGATTTTGTTAAAGGATTTTGAAGGGAGGAGCTCTACTATATAGTCCATTGACACTGACTTCCAGGGTCTAGAAGGGATGTCCAGAGGCCTCAATAGTCCTTCTGGATTTGAGCAACGCGTCTTGGTTCTTCTGCAGGTTTTGCAACCATTGATGTAGGCAGCTACTTCCTTGTCCATGCCTGGCCATGTGTAGTTCTGCTTTATACTTAAGATGTATTTGTGTCTACCAGGGTGGCCAATCATCTCTGAATTGTGGTAGTCAATCAATATGTTTGTTTGAGTTGGGCCTTTGGGTATGTAGATTCTGTTGTGGAGCAGCAGGGTAGCGCCTTTCAGGGAGTATTCTTTCTTTGAGTGATGGAAATCTGGGTCCTTTGTCAGGGCTTTGACTAGTTTGGTTGAATAGGTGTCTTGTTTCTGAGCTCTTATAATGTTGGGTTTGCTGGCAGCAATCTTAAATTAATTCAGTTGTATTCCTAGGCTGGCAGGGTCTAGTAGTGTATGGGTGTTGCAGTCCTTGATTTCTGTAGAGGAGGGGGTCAGGTTGGCTCTCCTGCTCAAGGTGTCTGGTACCACGTTCACTTTCCCTGGCTTTTAGTCTATAGTCAAAATGTAGTCAGCCAGTTCTAAGGCTCATCTTGCTTATTGTTAGTTAAGCTGGCGTGGTTTGAAGAAGTAAACTAAGTTCTTGTGGTCTTTCAGAACCTTTAACGGATGTTCAGCACCGCACAAGTACCTGTGCTAATGCTTCAATGTCTTCATTATAGCTAGAATCTCCTTGTTGTATATTGGGTAGTTCCCTTCAGCTGATAGAATCTTCTTGGAGTAATATGCTACAGAATGTAGCATACCATCCCCTCCTTCCTGAAAAAGGACCCCACCCACTGCAAAGTTGGACGCATCTGTCTCCAGCACAAAAGGTTTAGATGGGTCAGGCATTGCCAGGATGGGAGCGGAGGTGAACACAAGTTTTAGGGCCTCAAACGCGGAGGTGCACTCCTCAGTCCAGAAAAACTTGACCTTGTCAGAGCAAAGACAGGTCAGGGGCAATGTAATCTGAGAAAAAATTTGGATGAAATCCCTGCAATAGTTTGCCAGGCCCAAAAAAATTCTCACGTCTTTTCTGCATTTGGGTACTGGACAGGCTGACACTACTTCCACTTTGTCTTTTGCCATAGAAAAACCACCACTCCTCACCACATATCCCAGGAATTTGACCTCAGACTGAAAGAATTTGCGTTTATTCAGCCTGGTGTGTAAGTTGGCTTGTGAGAGTTTCTCCAGTATACAGTCAAGGTGTTGGAGGTGTTCTTCATGTGATTTGCTGTATATGAGAATGTTGTCCAAATATGCAACACAGATTTGGTCAAGGTACTTGCCTAGGACGGAGTTGATCATCCTTTGGAAAGTACTGGGGGCGTTGCACAAGCCAAACAGCATAACTAGGTATTTGTACAACCCATATTGGGTTTTGAAAGTCGTCTTGTATTTGTCCCCCTCCTTGATTCTGATCTGGTTGAAAGCGTCTCTCAGGTCAATTTTCAAGTACACCTGGGCTCCAGTTAGTACGTCGCAAAGGTTGTCAGCGTTGGGGATGGGATAGAGGTTCTTCACCATAATGTTATTCAGCTTCTGGTAGTTCACGCAGGGATGCATTCCACCATCTATCTTCCTTAAAAACAGCATGGGTGACAAGCAAGGGGCCTTTGACACCAGGATGAACCCTTTTTTTGCCATTTCCTCCAGGTATGTCTTCAGGGCTACTTGTTCATAATGGTTGAAGCTGTAGATGGGGCTGTGGTGTGGTTGGGTTCCTGGTAACAGGTCTATGGTATGGCCGTAGATTGAGTGTCTGGGGAGATGGGTTGCTGCTTCCTTGCTGAAGATGTTGTTCCACTTCTCTAAAAAGGCAGGTAGGATCCCCACACTGGGTTCCATTCTCAGGTTCAGGAGTGTATTGGGTCTTTTGCTGGTTGGACCTAGCTGGAATGGCACCACATCACACAAATTGTCTCCCTTCAAGGCGACTGTTTGATTATGGAAATTTAGGATAGCACCGTGTCTTTGGGACCAGGAGTCTCCTAGGATCAAGGGGTGGGGAAGTCCCTTTGGGATGATGGGGAGCGCTGGGTAGGTGTTCTGACCAATTTTCAATGGCAGCTTGGCTGCGCACCTGAATCATAAGTTGTGAGAGCTGTTTCCCATGATTACTTTGACAGCTTCAGTGGGGGCCTTTAGTCCTAGATCCTTTGCAAGGGTGGCGTCAATAAAGCTCTCCTTAGCTCCAGTATCAATGAAAGATTCAACATTCTGGGATTTTGTGAGTGTTTTTGCTTCAACTTGTGTTGTAACTGTGCTGTTTTAGCAGAGTTACAAGGAGAAAATATTTAGAAGCTAGATAATAATCTTTATTGAGAGATAGTGATTATATAGTCATTATGAATCAAGGATAACAGGAACATGATTGTGTTGATCACACGGCTGGATGGTGAAGGGGGGTGGCTTGATCCTGGTAATGAGTCAAGCACCAAAACAAGGTATCCACCATAAAGGATCATCATCTGTTCATGTTATTGGATTTGGCAATTTGAGTTAACTTCCTAGTCTGGCTTCAATTGGCCAGGTAATTGGATTGCAGGTCACAAACCCACTTGCTTAGAACCTTGCTGGCGGGTCAAGCCTTCTGTTTTGACACTTGAATAAATTTGTAAGACTGGGAGGAGGTGTTTATGGTGCCAAGGAAACCATAGGACCACTCTTCTTGGGGCAAGCCTTAGTGAGGTGGCCAGGTTTATGGCAGTAGAAACACAACCATTCATGGTAGTGACGTTGTAGCTCATCAGGAGACATTCCTGGTCTGTTGGGCATCAGTACTTGGTTTGTGCGCTGAGTGTGAGAGGGGGCGCCTTCCCGGTTAAGGCTCAACCCTCTACACAAAAGGAGTAATTCATCTAGGCCAAGCATAAGGGGATGGTGCTTAAGGAGCTCCTTCAAGGCAAGACAGGCTCCTCAGTGGTACAAGATGGCTGATAACTTGTCCTTGAGTTGGGTTCTGGGTTTCAGTTCCAGGAACTTGTCAGTGTAGGCTTATAGAGTGCGCAGTTCTTGTCTGATGTCTAGTAAACTGATGAGGGCGTGATGGCGGGTGTCTTGGTTGTTGCCAGTGGCCATCAGTTCACTCTCAAATTGGGAATAGTCCAGGCAGTACTCAACATCTGCAGCAGTGGCTTTCCCAAACCAGTCTAAGGCATCACCAGAGAGCATGGAGGCCACTCCAAGGACTTTCTCAGTGTTGTCGTAATATGAGTTTGTGTTGGCCTGAAAATGGAGATGGAGGACTGGTATGGCTCTTCTGGCTTCTTCTAGAGTGAGCTTCCCCATCTACGGCATTTCTACCTTGGTTGTGGTCTGATTTACTATAATGTTCTGAACCTGCAAGTTTGGGGTCTTGGTCTTCTCAACGCCAAGCAAGGCATCTTTTGGTTCTGTACTGGTTTGGTGTCAGATTGCTGATGCAATTAGGTTGGTAGCTAGCTTGTATGCATAGTAAGATCAAATCAATAAAAGTAGCATATTAAATGTCTCAAGAGTTAACAACATCTTGGGGCCCAGGTTACCGTGATTAAGGTAGATTACCATAATGTCAGGGATCCAGCCAGTGGGGGGTTCCTGGGAACTCACGGCCAGACAACCCGGCAGGGAGGGCCCACCACAGGATTGGGGCTAACTTTACAATTTAAGATAGCAATTTGCCCAGGATTGCCCAAGGTCTGCTTACAGGCAACATAGAATCAATCAAGCTGGTAAGAGTGATATACATCACTCCAAATATCTGGGTGGAAGTGGATTGATTGGAAGCAATAGATTCTTGCAGGCAGTTGGGCCGTAGAGTGTGGGGTGGCGTCATTGGAACCAAATATGCAGGCAGGTAGTTGTACTTGTTGCAGAATAGCAGTGGGGGCTGGGTAATCTTAGTACCCTCTCTGTACAGGGTCTTTGTCTCTCTAGTTCTAGCCTCAGGGTTGTAGATTAGGATTTCCTCTAGGGTAAACTCCAAATATACAGGGTTGGGTGGGTACTTGATGAAATTTACTAGGCCAAAGGGAGCTCCTGGTGGACAATAAAGGTTGGGCAGCTGGTCCGCGGTTTCTTGGGGTGGATGTGAGTGAGGTACAAGACCTCAGGAAGTAGACTGTAAATGAAGTAGAACTAATAACAAGTATGGAATAACCTGGTTGAACCAAAGGTTCATGTCACTTTATTGCAAGAATGGCAATGGGCATCTTCCTGGCGGTCCAGGGTATAAGTATGCCCATCTGTCATGGGTAAACTTTTACAAATTTCTTTGGCCCGGGTGTCACCGTTTACCAGGTTTTTCCAGTCCTTGGTGGTATCCATCTTGGGAGTTATTTCATTGGCTGGGTTGAAATGAGAACACTCAAATTTCCTTGTTGGGTTATGGGGTTGGTCATCTCTGGGTGGCCCGCGTTCTATAGGAAGTTTATTTATTTCCCCTTCTGTGGTGGCCTGAGTTATTTCAGGTTCTATGGCTAGGCCCGTCCACTGATTGGTTGAGTTAAGAGGAACCTTTAACATGGGAGCATCAATGTAGGTGATTTTGACTCATCAAGCCTTAGAGGATTTCACAAAGTCAAATCCTGCTCTGGTTCAAGCCCAAAAATCTGCAGGCAGCCAGGCAGCTGGTCCTGCGGGATGGCGGCCTGTAGAGTGTCAGGGGTTGAATCCTGTAGTTGAAGTTTCCAGTAAGCATTGTCAATAGGAGTTTGTCACTTGTGATAGTGGCTGAGATTTGCCATGATTGGCCCAGAGAGCTTAACCTGGATGTTCCCTATTCTCATAGAGAAGGGTAATGTCTCATGGGTAATTGCCACTCTACAGGAGTCAGCTACTTGTACTGCCTTGAATCTGCTTGGCATGCAGTCTAACTGTTGAGAGTTAGTGAACGCCTAGTCAACCATGGTGTGGTTGACCCTGGTATCAACCAACAATTTGTGGGTATTCCCACAAAAACAGAAGGGATAAGCCAAGAAGATTACTTTATTGAGAGAGTGGCTTGCTTGAAGTACAGGGTTGTCACTATGAACTTTGAAGAGGTCAAGGGTTTCAACTTCATGTACAGTGTAGTTTCAGGGGTTCTTGGCTAGGAGGGATTGAGAGTGAGGATCAAGTGGGGTTGCAGAACCTCTCATTTCTACAGCCCCCAGGCTTTTCCCTGGTCCTCAATTTGTGCTAATTGAAGTCCCCCCTTGTGGGGGTGTTTAATCTTAATTTCCTGCTGACAGCAGCCTACTTGGTTGTGAGCGCTGCCAGGTGTTGCATGAGGTCTAGGTGGAGCATCATTTGTGCGGTGGAAGCCCATTGAAGCCTGGTTGTTGGCCTCCACAATGGCTTTGTAACAGTCATCAATGGAGGTGCAGCACCTATGGGGACCCACTTACAGATTTGAGGCTTGAGCCCATTAACTATTAGGGTCAGAAGCATAGCATTTCCGTTGGTCACAGCTTCAGGGGCAGCAGCAAGAGCTTGCTTCCAGGCAGTAAGGTATTTAGGAATGGAGCCAGTCTGCTTGATTGTCAGAAGGGGAGTTCCCACCACAATATGCAAGAAGGTTCTGCTGTAGCAAGACTTTGCGGCGTCCCTGAATGCCACCCAGGTGACCTCAATTTCTTGGCTGGCCCAGTTGGTAAACCACACAGCAGCAGGCCCCGTGAGGCACTCAGACTCTGTGGCAACCCACATGGGCTCAGGTAATTGACAGATACAGAGGCAAGTTTTGGTGGAGTGAAGCCAACTGACAATGTCAGCCCCTTTGACCCCACCTGCAAAGAATTCCAGCTGAAGGTTGAGCATGCGCTGCAAAAGGTCTAACTGAGGCAGGGTGACGCTGGCATCACGCTGTCCAAGGCAGAGACAATTATACACACTCATAAGAACTAGCTGGTCTTGGTAGATAGCGTACCTGTTGGGGATGTCCCCCTTGGAGATTGGCAGGAAGATTTCTTGGTGGGGAGTAGCTATACAGCCTGTACTCTGTCATTTCTTGTGGGAATTTTCTCTTTAGGTAGGCTGTAAACCTACCACTGCTACCACTGTTGCAACTGAACCAATGAGGATTCAGTATTTGGATCAATGAAGACAACAGTTCAATAGAAAGAACAGGAATAATAAAAATAAGGTATTGTTTATTGCTGAATATTGCAATTAATATACAATATAAGAAAGTCACCAGGCCACAAGGGGGTGGCGTGGTGGCACGCTCCATGTAAAGATTGAAGCCAAGGAATAACTTGTGATGGATCAGTAGATCAAATTGGCAGCGCTCCTAATTAGGAAGAAGTTCCTGCAATTTGACATTGCTATTGGAACAACCCATGTTGTTAGATACATCAAGGGACAACTCATTGAGCGCCCCCTGTGTATTGTAAGATATGTTAGCAACCAAGTCTGGAAACTTGGTTGCAACACTAACATAAGCAATAAAAATTCTATTAAAAACAGAAAAGCAAAGTATTTATAAAAATTAATTTTATTTAAGCGTGTGCTCCTTTTTGAGACATTCACTCTGACATAAATGTCTAAATTTAGAAGCACACACATTAAAAATAATGCTGTAGTTCTGTGAATAGACTTTGGTGGATTCACTCCTGAAATCCACTATTTCCAATTCAAGTCCCAAAAATAATCAAAATTTTCAAAAAAAAGAGTTGTTTTGTGTTTGAGCTCATCACTTTTGTGACTGAACCTCATGAGTTCTCTGTTTGTATCATACTTGCCACACACTCATTATCAAATTTGATGCAGAATGCTTCAGGAAGTGACTGGATTGTGTTTGTTGAATGTGAGTTCTATGTGTTTGATATCTCATTTTTGGAATTCAGTATTTGACTTTATTTTTGTTGTATAAATGCCTGTTTTTTTCTGGCCCTAGATAAATGGAAGCTTTATTGATTAAATTGACCTTCAACTGGTTCCAGTTGAAATATGTTTTGTGACTGAACCCATGCTTTCTAAACTGACTAATATAGGTTTATCTCAACAGGTTTGAAAACTACTGTATGTGTTTTTAGAGTAAATTTAAATGAATCAAATTGATATTATGCCTTTGATTATGATGTGAGCCCAGTTCCAGCACTCCACTCTAAATTCAATCATATGGAGCAGCTGAGGCTATCATGTTTAGTACAGTTTCAATTGAAAATATATGAAAGGTCTTTACAGATACTCTAAATTTTATGAAAGTAATGTAATCAGCCTTAATATTTTTATTGCCAGTTCACTCTACCAACAGTATTATTAGGATGATAGAATGGTAGGAAAGTCAGCCATCAAACAATCAGTAACCACTTGGATCAGGTGATGCATCCAAGTGAAACATGCTATTAATTCACTTTAGAATAGATAAATTTGAAATGTACAAGCCAATCATTGTTTACTTAAACTAAAATTTATTTATCTTTTTCAAATAAAGATATTTAAAAGCAGTCAAGCTATCTTTTCATTGGCCAATTCAATCCTCAGCAGAGTTTAACCATCCAATCATGTAAAAGAATTTTTCAAACAATTGCTGCTTTCTTTCTAATTTTAATCCACCCATCTAGAGTTGGGGAATCTATACAGATAAACCTCTTTGATATGGCTGTATGAGGTTAGCTACTGTTTTAAAAATCCAGTAATAAATACAAATTTATTAAAGTTCAAGTGGCTATATTCTCAGCTCAACATTGTTGTGAATACCGCTATTTACCATGTGTTGATTTTGCCTTTGGTGGGCCATTTCAAAGACAAATCTCTTGCTATTGCTTTTGCCTCTTGAAATGAGTTGATGACTGAATCAGGAAATACAATTGTTTGGTTTCTTGACTCTGCGCATCTCACTTGCCCCACTCATGCTTGTGGCAAGTGATCCTACCGTTCTGGTAGCTTTTTATGGTATCAATAACCACTATATAATCCTTTTCCTAATTCATCAATAAAATTAAGTTCTATTCACATTTTTGTCTTTTTGTTGTCCAGTACTTCCACGCCTCTCTCTAGCCACATTTAGTAGAGATTATTTATCCAGGGCTGCAAGGTAATTGTATAGCCTTCACTGTCATCTAACTGAGAATTAGTACAAATCCAATCCTAATGTTAGGATTCCCCATTGTGTGTCTGTGCCATTCCTCATAAAAAAACAAAAATGGTGCTCACTACAGGGGCTGTAAGCCCCTTGGTTATCCCTTTTGCATCCACGTTTTCAGGTCCTTTGCCTCTGCCTATACAAGAGACGACTTCACCTGAAATTACTAGCCCTCCTATTGAGGAAGATATTGCTAGCCTGCCTATTATCCCTACTTTACTGAACCTCAGGAATGGTCCCTGCCTAGTTACTTACCCCATGGGTACCCCTGACTTAGAACAAGTCATGGCAGTAGCCCTTGGGATAGCCCGTGAAGGAGCCATCCCTTGCCTTCAGCTGCAGTTCAGTTGGGCTGAATACTACAAATTAATTGTGGCTCCTTGAATTCCACAGCATATCCTCTCAGTGGCTTGCTTTGCTGAGCACTTGCTATTGTCCTTTGTGCAGCCTGCCTTGGCCCACCATCAGATAGTGTTGGGGCTCCACATCCAAGAAATCTTGTCTCTACAAGCAGCGGTTACTCATCACTGGGACCAGTTTGCTACCTACCAACAGTGGATCCATTCCCTGTTTTCCTTGGTATTTGACAATCAGCACAACTCTGTTACCTCCCAGACCTGTTTGGTTAATTCTATCAAAAAAATGTGCCAGTCTATCCCCAAATACATCAGGAAGCGTCTACACAAGTTTCACCAGCTAGAACAACCCTGGCAAACTCAAGTTGATTCCACCTTGAACGCTTATCTCTCCAACTTCAAACAACTTGTGCAGCAGCTCAATGCATTAATCACGTAATTATTTGAGCAACTACAGCAGGTAGCAGACTTTTCTGCCAATGACCTTAATGACCTCTGTACAGTGTTTGGTCAAGAGAGAGCTGCCACCGCCGCTACTATAGCCAAACTCCAGAGTCAAGTGAATGAATTATCTACGCTCAAGCCAGATGTTCTTCCCTCCCCCCTTCTGATGACTTGGTGGATAGAGAGCAGAAAATATGGGATGCTATTTAAGAGCTACGTACAACTACTTGCAGTCAAGGACGTCCTACTGAGACTCCCCAACCTGACCCCCAGGTGCTTGAGTTGACTGCTCAAGTTGCTGAGCTACAGCAAGAACTTGCTGCCTTACGTAAGATGATGAAAACTGTTGCTAGTTCAGTTGGGGTTGTTGATGATGATGGTTGCTGCCCTGGCTTATCAGGAGCCCCTCTAACCCAATGCGCTAGGGAACTAATTGTCCTAGCTAACAAGGTGGATCATTTGAAGCAGGATTATTATGAGTTGGATAGAGATGTACAAGAGATGAGTGAATTGATTGACTCTGTGAACAACAGGCTCACCCCTTGCCTCTCAGTGGGGCCATCCCTTACCTCTCAACTGGATGAACTCTTTGCAGTAGTGACCTCCCAAGGTCAACACCTAGATGTTACTGAACAACAGACCACTCAAGCTATCAATAGGTGCCTGCGCTGTTGAGACCCTGACTACCCTTGAAGAAAGTGTTTGTCAGCTGTGGGCTAGACAGCCCCCCTCTGAATCCAAATCAGAATTTTCCCCATGTATAAATGTACTTGATAGCAACAATGGTGGTCCAACTCCCAAAGCACACTTCAAGCCTACCTTTAAGCAAGTCTTCAATCCCAAAACCTCAACCATTGCAGCTTTCCTAACTATCTAAAAAACTGCCTTGAGAAAAGCCTTGGAAGAGGTTAAGAAGGAACACATTCTGAGCTGTCTACACCCAACCTGCCAGAGATAGTAGTGCATGAGCTGCCCACTATTGAAGCCTGAGAAGATATGAAGCAACTTCTGATTGACAAGTTTGGTGGTGACCTTAGCCTGGAAGTAAAAAATGATGCTTTTATGCACATTGCTTTCAAGCCTAAAGAGACACTAGCTGAGTTTGCAGACAGATTCTACATGGAAAGACAGCAACTGATAACAAGCAGACAATTGACAGCCCATGAAGCTTACATGGCTTGTGTTCAAGCTCTTAAAGTTAACCAGCTTCTGTGTCTTCACTTCAAGGCCCATAAAGCTATGCTTTTCTCTATGAAGAGCACAAAAGCTATTGCAGGACATGTACCTTACCCATTCTGGAGCAGTTGTTAGGGAAAGTTGAGCTTCTTCTAACTCTGGTTTGTCTTCTGTGGTCCTTGCATTCTTACCATGAAATTGCAAAATCTTCCTCAATGCCAAGGTTGCCACAACTGTGGTCAGATAGGTCACCATTCTTGAGTCTGCACCAAACCACGGGTTGAAGGAGCTGATCTGAAAGAGCAGGCAGGAAAAGAGCAGTCAACCTAGAGGCAGAGACGCTCTCGGTGGACAATTCTTCCCAGTCTCTTTCAATCCCTCCCTCTATATCTGACTCTGAGCCTGCTGATAATGAGGCTCCTTCCATCCTCCTATTGTTCCACAATATATCTGACAACTCTGACCTGGATGACTCTGATACAGACAACGCCAATGCATATTTGTACTCTGTTCTGGCTGTTCCCAAAACCATTATAGTCCCCTATAAATTGAAATTAGGAAAGATTAAAACTACCGCTAAGCCTTTGCCTGAAGCCAAAGAAGTTGTCTCTTGCCCTTACCTCACTCAAGCTAAGAGTTCCCCTGTGCAAGTGGATTTGTCAGAAGAAGCTGTCAAGGTTGCTGACGCTGTCTTCAAGAATGTATCTGTTTTGCTCCCTATCCAAACTGTTTATAAGGAGTTCCTAGGATTAAGATGCATGATTGAGAAGTGGGATAAGGAACTAGCAGAGGCTCAAAATATCTTGGCTGTCCTTCCACCCTTTGGTTGCACTACCACTCAAGTAGAGATATCTATTCAAAAAGTGAAGATCAAGGCCGTTTTAGACACTGGCTTGCCAGTCAACGTTGTCTCCTCCAAACTTGTCAAGAAGCTCAAACTTGCCCCTGACCTTAACTATCACCAGTTGTATAGCATGGCTGTACTGTCTATGACCCGCATCATAGGGGCGTTCTCTGCTCTACCCATGGGGTATGGCAAGCTTCTCCTAGCTGTGCCAGCAGTTGTCTTGGAAAACAAGAGCTACAATCTCTTAGTTGGCACTCAGTTCCTTAGGGAATATAATGGGATAATCAACTTGAAAGAGGGTTACCTCTCTATTCTGGGATATGAAGTCCCTCTGATCTTTGAAGAGCCGGTTAAAGTTCCTGGGAAGCGTCTCAAGACATGTACCTTGGAATATCCCACTGGGGTTTTCAACCTCAAATATTGCACCCACTCTTCAAACATGAAATGTCCACTCATGGCTTGTCCTGCGTCTGAGGGGATTCCTCTCCTAGTCACGTCTGCTATCACCATCCCCCTGGCTCTCAGGCCATCCTAGACTCCCAGATATCATATGAACTACCATAACAAGCCTTCTTGGAGCTGTACTCTCCCCCTATCATTAGGGTGCAACAAACCTAATCTCTGTCCTGGAATCCTATATGTCTCCCATAAGGACCCTGATTAATTGTTGGTAGCCAACCTGACTGCTCTCCCCATGACCATGTCTAGGGGGCAGGTCGTTGGATATGGAAAATTGTTGAGTGCTCCTGATGTCCTGTCTCTTCATCCCTTTGGTACATTTCAAGATTTTAACCTACCTGAGGATAAACCCCAAGTCCTATCCTTGTTCACTGCACAAGACTTTCCACAGCTGTCCCCAGTTCAACAGAAAGAGGTGCTAGACTTGCTAGACCAATTTTAAGACATCTTTGCTAAGGACAGTACCAACTATGGGTTAGCCAAAGGAATTATCCATCAGATTGACACTGATAACACCCCCCTTCCATGCTAAACCATATTTCCGCAGCTGCGTGGAGGAAGCCCAGGTATTTAAAGAGCTCAAACAACTGTTAGACGCTGGGCTGGTGGCACCTTCCCAAAGTCCTTGGACATTCTTGCTACTCATCTTAAAGAAGAAAGATGGAGGTCATTGTATTGCAATGGACTACTGCCAATCGAACTCTTTGACCAAGAAGGCTTTGTACCCCTTGCTGCGTATTGATGATGCTCTCTGACGTCTTGGAGGCTCTAAGTTTTTCTCTAAAATGTATCTGGCATCTGGATACTGGCAAGTTGACCTATTGTACAAGGATTGACAAAAAGCCGCACTCATTACATCTGAAGGGCTTTTTGAGCCTACTCACATACCACAGGGACTCTGCAATGCCCCGGTCACCTTCCAAAGGGTCATGGACTCTATCCTTTACAACTTGAAGCTGTCATGTGTCCTATTATACTTAGATGATATAGAAGTTTTCAGCTCTATCTTCACCAATCACCTGGCCCACCTCAAAGAGGTGTTCATAAAGATTCAAAAAGCTGGCCTGACTAAAACCACCCAAGTGCGCTTTCTTCAAAGAGCGTCTTGAGTTCTTGGGCCATGAAGTAACCCAGACAAGGATTCACCCAATGACTAAGAAGGTTGAAGCCATCAACAAAATGCTTCTGCCCACTAATCTGCAAGAGGTACAAGTCTTTCTAGGGATGATGGGCTACTACAGAAAGTTTATCCCTGACTTTGCCAATACTAGTGAACCTCTAGTCCTGCTGTTACGTAATGTCCCTTTTGAATGGACCGCCAGTCAGCAGCAAGCCTTTGAAGCCCTTAAGCAAAAACTCAAAGAGGCGCCAATCCTAGTGTATCCTGACTATGATAAGGAGTTCATCCTATACACTGACCCTAGCAATCTTGCTATTGGGGCTATTCTGGCCCAACTAGACAACAAGGGTGTAGGACATCCTATGACTTACACTTTCTGTGTGCTAAACAAGCATGAGAAGAATAATAATGTCACAGAGAAGGAGTGTCTTGCTGTGTTGCATGCAGTCAAACAGTTCTGCCACTATGTGTATGGTACCCATTTCACAGTTGTCACTAACCACGCTTTGCTTAAATGATTACAACAACTTAAGGAGCCAGAAGGGCGCTTAGCTAGATGGGCCCTATGTCTGCAAGGTTACAACTTCACTGTGCTCTACCGCCCTGGGATTCAACATCAGAACGCTGATGGGCTATCCAGAATGCCATGCTTGCTTTACATTCTTCAGAGGCTGACTGGTTATACAAACTAATTGGATACCCTTCTTCTTGGGAAATCAAGACAGAAAAGGTCCAACTGGCCTTGTCCAAGCTATCCAAAGGTACCCTCATACGCAATAATCAGCTCTTCAAAAAAGTATGAGCTCAATATCTGTCTTATGTATTACCCAGTCTTTGCCTCTTGTTGGTGTTGCAAGCTCATAAAGAGACTGGGCATGGAGGCATTGTCAAGACTTTTTATTGGCTTCAGAAGAATTACTTCTGGGAAAACCTTTGCCTGTTGATCCCAGACGTCATAGCTAGCTGCCACAACTGCCAGCTGCAGAGGCCTCAAGCTTCTGCCCATGAATTCAAATTAGTTCCCCCTCAACATGCTTTTCATACTGTCAGCATTGACGCGGTAGGTCATCTCCCCCGCTCATGTTCTGGATATTACTTTATCCTGATTGCTGTTGATCACTTCAGCAAGTGGTTAGAGGCTCTCCCTACAAAGGACATCACAGCTAAGACAGCTGCTGCCTTCCTGTTATAAGATGTTTTCTACCGTCATGGCTGTCCTCAAGTGTTGCTCTCAGATAATGGGACTAACTTCAACGCCAAGCTGGTAACCTCTGTTGTCAAAGCTTTGGGGTCTCACCAGCCTTTCTCTTCCCCCTACAACCCTTCTACTAATGGGGCAGTTGAGCGTGCAAATTCAACACTGGTCTCCATCATGATGTCAAAGCCGCAGGCTCAACCTGCCAGCAAGGTTCCAATCAATCAAGTTTGTGACCTGCAATCCAGTTATCCGGTCACTTGAAGCCAGACTAGGAAGTCAACTCAAATTAACAAATCCAACAACATTAACAGATGATGATCCTTTACGGTGGATACCTTGTTTTGGCGCTTGACTCATAACCAGGATCAAGCCACCCCCTTCTTTGATCCAGCATGTGATCACCAATCATGTTCCTGTTATCCATTGATTCACATGAACTATATAATCAATATCTTACAATAAAGATTATTATCTAGCTTCTAAATATTTTTCCTTGTGTAATTCTGCTAAAACAGCACAGTTACAACATTGGCAGCACAGGTAGGTTCTCCATCCTACCTTTGTTTGAAAAATTCTTCCTGTTGCCCGCATACGCCACAGCCAACAAATCCTTGACAGAATTATGTCTGGCCTCCTGCCCGACTAAACTCCGTACGCTCCTGGTACCAAGATACCTGATGGTTTTGTACTATATCAAAACATGGTAATCCCCCCTACCCGCCTTCAACGCCATGTCTGCACAAGGTTTCTTTCAGGCTCCCCCATTGATGCCGCAACCAGCCAACAAAACCACCATGCCCACCTATGTAGCTCAAAGACTACAAAGCGCTGCCTTGGAACCTTTTGCTGGGGCCAACAACAACACAGCCGCATGGATCCAGTCCGCCAAGAGCAAGCTAGCTCAGATGGAATGCCCACAGCAATTTTGGATTGCAGAAATTTCCATTTGCCTGACCCATGATGCTGGCACCTGGTGCAACAAGTGGCATGAAGAGCACACTGACAACAACTGAGATACCTTTAAGCAAGACTTGCTGGCATGATTTGTGCTTAAAGATACAGCACTCATGATCATTTGCCAAGTGAAGAACTTGACCCAGACAGGCACCGTAAAAGAACTCACTTGCGCCTACAAGGAACTTTACCTTTGTGCGCCATCCAACATGGCCTTTGACACCCCAGCCACATACCTCATGTACTACAATGCTCTCAAGTTGTACGTGATGAGGCATGTAAACCTGGATCAAGTGATCAACATGCAAAGCCTGTACCAGGAAGCAGAAAAAGCAGAACATACATCCAACGCTCTGCACAAGACACAAGCCAGGAAACAAGAAAGACCCAAGGATTCCCATCCAAGCAGGCGCTCTGCTCAACCACCTCCTGGAGCCAACAGGAACAACGCCAACCACAAACCCACATGTTCTAATGGACATGGAAATGGAAACAATGGCCAGTCAAACCGTACTCATTTTTGTGTCACTGCCATGCAAGGCAACCAAGATGAGGGAAAAGCCCAGGGAGAGCACTAAGCACGCCAAGCTCTCCCCACGCAACTCCTGACTTGCCCAACAATGAATACCAACCCAAGGACATGGGCCAATGCCCAATGATCCAGGTGCCCTCAGAGGACCCAGTACTGTACACCATTGCCAGACATCCTAATAAACTGATGTCCTATCCTTTCCGCTTTTGCAGTTACATAGGCTCAGCATTCTTGGACTTGGGCGCAGACCAAACCTTAGTCAAAAGTAGCTTTGTGGATAAGTTCAAGCTGGCCACTAATCCTTTTCAGATTAAAAATGTGGTCCTGGCTGACAAACACCACATCACCGTGACAAAGGAAACTGCCCCCTTCTCTTTCATGCTTGAGAACCTTCACTCCACCATCCAAGGTCCTGTCATCAACTTTTCTGTGTTTGACATTGTACTGTGACTAGACTGGCTACAGAAGAACAACCCTCACATAGACTGGGCAACCTCAGTACTGATTATCAAGAGTGAAGGCGTCAACCATCAGATCTACCCTGACTCTGTGGACCAACTGCTATGCAACCACGTCTTTGTATATATCACAGTGACCCAGGACAAAAAGAAAGACCTGAAGTCAATTAACTGGGGCTCCTGCCAGTACAAGATCATACACCTCAAAGATCACCAGTATACCTCCACAACTTAGGACTGCAACATTGTGGCCTGCCACCCAGAAATCTTTAAGGAAGCGTTACCTGGCCTGCCCCCTGTGAAGCATATTCAGCACTCTATCCAACTCAAGGGGGCTGTACCCAAGGCGCGTCCTATCTACAGGCTAACCCCAAATGAAGACAACACCTTACGCGCCTACCTCAAGGAGGCATTGGAAAAAGGACTTATCCGCCCCTCACAGTCTCCCTTTGGGGCTGTTGTATTCTTTGTGGCTAAGAAAGATGGTACCTTACGCCTGGTCACAGACTACTGCGCCCTAAACACAGTTACCATCAAGAATTGTTACCCACTACCACTGATTGACAACCTCTTCAATGCCTTGGGAGGAGCCACAGTCTTCTCCAAGATTGATCTAACTGCAGGCTACAATCAGAGTTGTATCAAGGAGGAAGACATCCCCAAAAAGCCTTCCACACTAAATACGGCTCCTATAAATGCATGGTACTCAACTTTGGCATAACCAATGCCCTGTCCACCTTTGTAACCTTCATGAACAAAGTGTTTGCGCCCCACATTGGCAAACATGCCCTAGTATACCTAGGCAACATTATTGTCTACAGCCCCTCAGTGGAACAGCACCACAAAGACCTGGAGGCAGTCTTTGCAACCTTAGCACAACATGAACTGTTGGCCAAGCCCTCCAAGTACCAGTTCTTCTGTGAGCAACTACCCTTTTTGGGACATATAGTCTCAAAGAACAGCATCAAACCCAACAGTCAAAAGATACAGGCCATCTGCAAGATGTCACCACCCAAGGATAAGTTGGAACTCC
Organism: Entomophthora muscae; assembly: GCA_014839935.2. Lineage (NCBI taxonomy): Eukaryota > Fungi > Entomophthoromycota > Entomophthoromycetes > Entomophthorales > Entomophthoraceae > Entomophthora > Entomophthora muscae. Next base: position 252,295 of record QTSX02003553.1, read on the forward strand.
GCACCTTCTTGGGAATGGTGGCCTAAGTTGACGTTTCATACCTGACTGTGGCGTCTTGACTGGCCCCTTATCCGCCATAACAGGTGCCAAGTCTAAGTTTGTGTGGACCCCCCAATGTGACCTCTGTTTTAGACTCCTTAAAGAGAAGCTCACAACAGCTTCCATCCTGCAATACCCCAAACGTGACAGGGAATACCAGATGTATCCAATGCCTCAGATGCATCCATTGGGGGAGTACTACAAGTCAAAAATAGTGATGGTAACTTCCTGCCTGTAGCCTAAGAATTGCGGAATTGACAGATGGCAAGTGTCAATACCCTATCCACAACAAAAAACTGCTGGCTATTGTGCACTGCCTAGTCAAATGGTGTTGCTACCTAGAACGTCAGGAAGAATTCACAGCATTAACCAATCACAATTCACTCATCTATTTCAAGACTCAAGCAAGTCTGTTGCGCCGCCAAGCGCAGTGGATGGAACTATTGGAGAGATTTAACATGCTCATCCAGTACAAACCTGGGGCCAAGCTCGCCATGGCAGACACCCTGTCCCGCCTGTATGTCCGTGCTTCAAGAGGAGAGAATGGGCTCAGCCCAGACTGGCTTTTCTTAGTGCTATCAACAACAGACAGAGGGTTTCCCCTTGGAACAATCAACATAACCAAAGAAACAGCCATTAAGAATGAACCCCTCTTTGCTGATGTATATGGGACTCTTCACAGAAAGATGACTGATGGCACAACCATTCCCTACATCCCCACACATCAGCAAGTTGACACTATCCTTTGCTATCACAGAGACCTTGGGCATACCAAGAGCAGAAACCTATATGAGTTTCTAAAACATAAAGCCTGGTAGCCAACCTTATACTGCAATGTCCAGGAAGTTCTAGACCAATGTGAGGTGTGCAAAAAGTTTGCCAAAAGCAAAACCCTGCCAAAGTCAGTACTTCATATCCGCACACAACTACCTTTCAAAGTATGAGCTCTTGAAATTGTTGGTTCCATGCCAGGAAAACACAATGACAAGAAATGCATCATCACTGCCATTGACTTTGTGACAAGATGGCCAGTAGCCCAAGCAGTGAAAGCACACACTGGCAACAACGTTCAGCAATTTATTGGCAAAGGAATCATCAGCAAGTTTGGAAAGCCAGAACTTCTGATAACCAATGGAGGCAAAGAGTTGACCTCCAAAGACACCAATGTATACCTCACCAAGAATGGGGTCAAACACACTGTAACAACACCATACCACCCACAGGCAAATGGACGCGTAGAGCAGCTTAATGGTAGCCTTGTGCAAGCCTTAGCCAAACTCACTGCCGGGAGACCTGAAGACTGGTATAAGCAGCTACCAACTGCACTACTTGTGTGTCAAACCCAAGTGAACAGATCCACCAGAAAAAGCCCTTTCAAACTGGCATACAGCACACAGCCAAATATCATTCAAGCATTGACAGGACCTAAACTGGAAATTCCAAGTGAAGTCCCTCCACGCTCAGACCCTCAAGTAATAGAGGCTAACCACAAGTAAACAGCCAAAGAGAATGAGCGTCTACAAAAGACATTTGTTCCCATCCACAGTAGACATGAAGTTGGGGACAAAGTATGGGTCATGAATGTTGACAAGAGCAAGTTACAACCTGAAAAAGTGGGGCCAGCAATCATTCTGAAGGTAAAAAACAATAACACTTACCTTGTACAAGGACTTGGCAAACGTAAGCAAGACAAGACCCTACATCATGACCGCCTACAATCCTGTAAAACAAGACAGAAATAACAAGAAACCGCCCTGCCCGCCACAGAACAGCAACTAGTTCAATATGGCGCCCGGGCTCCTGAGGACCTCCCTGACAACCTGCCCCCAGAGGAGGCCGACCTTCAGTTGGGGAGGGGGTGTCAAAACCGCAGGCTTGACCTGCCAGCAAGGTTCCAACCAAGCAGGTTTGTGACCCGCAATCCAATTATCCAGTCACTCAAAGCCAGACTAGGAAGTCAACTCAAATTACCTAATCCAACAACATGAACAGATGATGATCCTTTACAGTGGATACCTTGTTTTGGCGCTTGACTCATTACCAGGATCAAGCCACCCCCTTCTTCCATCCAGCCGTGTGATCACTAATCATGTTCCTTTTATCCATTGATTCACATGAACTATATAATCACTATCTCACAATAAAGATTATTATCTAGCTTCTAAAGATTTTCCTTGTGTAACTCTGCTAAAACAGCACAGTTACAACAATGAAGAAGCTCACCTACTCTGATACTGCCAACTGAGACCTATACTTACCTGCTGCTCTCTTTGTGTATCGCCTTAGCAAACATTGTGTCACTGGGTACTCACCTTTTGCTATGCTATATGGACAAGAGGCTACTACCCCATCGCTCTTGGGAGCCCCCTGCTTTCCTCTGATAAGGCCATGAATCATGACAACCACATCAAGGATCTAGTCAATTGCATAATTGATATACAGGCCACTGCCTACACTTCTGCATACAAAACTAAGATGCTTGAGCTTTCCCCCAATAATGCTGGACGCTCCCCCTTTCCTGAATTTGATATTGGTGACTGTGTTCTTTACTACCAACACAGAGTGGGTGGGCGTGTGTATAAATTGGACACTCTGTGGATTAGCCCTTTGGAAGTGACCTTTAAACAAGGGTCTGAATACACTGTAAAGCTCCTCTCCAGTGGTCGTCCTTTTGCTTGATTGCATGCCAAGTTCCTCCACAAATACTGCCCCCTAAGGCCAATCTAGGGGAGGGCAATGTCATGAATACCGCTATTTACTATGTGTCAATTTTGTCTTTGGTGGGCCATTTCAAAGACGAATCCCTTGCTTTTGCTTTTGCCTCTCAAAATGAGTTGATGACTGAATCAGGAAATACAATTGTTTGGTTTCTTGACTCTGCACATCTCACTTGCCCCACTCATGCTTGTGGCAAGTGATCCTACTGTCCTGGTAGTGTTTTCTGGTATCAACAACCACTATATAATCCTTTTTCTAATTCACCAATAAAATTAAGTTCTATTCAAATTTTTGTCTTTGTGTTGTCCAGTACTTCTGCGCCTCTCTCAAGCCACAACTAGTAGAGATTATTCTTCCAGGGCCGCAAGGTAATCACATAGCCTTCCCTGTCATCTAACCGAGACTTAGTATGAATCCAATCCTAAGGTTAGGATTCCCCGTTGTGTCTGTGTCACGCCTCAGAACACGACAGACATGGTTTAGACCATTCTCTAAATTTATCCTTCATGCTTTCAAAGATACATGTAAGTTATTGCGTGTAAGGATAAGCCAGATCAAGCCTTTGGCTTGGATATCAACTTGACATTGAAATAATATGAAAAAATCATTTCAGCTTGATCCCTTACGGGTTGAGTGCACTCAAGTGATACTGCAGGCAGACAGAATCACTTTAATATATATTAATAGAATGATGGAGTATCAGAATAAGCTGTTACTTGACGGAAAATCAGTTACGGAACACTACTTGACGGAACATCTTCCAGCCTTAATTATGAGCAGCGCGAGTACAAACCATATCTGCGCCACTCGTGAACAATTGCGGTTACGGTCAATGGGAGCCCCACTAACCATACCTGGTTTATTGGACATATGGGGCGAATAGTTTAATTCGAGAATGGGTTGGGATCTGTTTCCAATGCTATGAGTGGTAGTGTATTCCACTTGAGGTCGAGGCGTCTGATTTTCAAAGCATTGGCTATAAATCATAAACTAATATTCCCTTATTTAGATGGATGCGACAAACATGCCCTTATATAAAATAGGGTGTATGGATAATAAAGCATTAGGGGCCAGGGGAAATTAGAGCTTTGCGTTTTAGATTAAATTTGATAGTTATTTTCAAGATGAAAGATAAGATTTTAAACAGTGAATATATATGCTTCGAGCCTATGAGGTTGGATTGATATGATAAAGAAGATACATATTGGTTGGGGTTAAACAAACTGTTTATGTTAGACGTGGCTACACAGAATAGTTAATCAGATTAGGAAGTCTAATAGTTGTTAGATGGGTGTGTCAGCATGGATACTTTATCTGTTAAAGTGCGATTATGCTTAGTTTGAAAATCAATAGCAAACAAGGTTTATATCTTTAGTTAAACTTAGCTTTCTATAGCAAGGCATGATTTATCTGCAATCTCTTTATTTTCGCCAATGCAATCATCTCATTCTTCAAAAGATCTTTGTTGGGGGTTTTCGGAATTAAGAGTCAAGGAATTAATAAGGTATTCAATTGAGAAGTTATTTTGTGATGAAATGTTTTTGATGGACTTGTGTTTAGAATGGAATATATATAGCTCCAACGGCTAGACAGGATTCGATCCAGGAAATGGTGGCATGGCTCTTGGTGGTATTATCAGTTGTCCTCTTAGTAACGAAGATTGCACTACTAGTTTCTCCCAAAAAGACTTCTAGGTACCTTGATGGCTCCCGAAATCTTGCGCCAGACAAGCAGATGACAGCATATTCGAACATTGCTGTGAATACAAGTAGAGATATCCATAATCCTAGCTTTTTCCGTTTCGAACTTCCTGATAAGTTTACAGGTGCTTTTAGCTGGTCAGGAGCCCCCATGTCCTTTGCCAGTTATCATTCCAATCATCCACGTCCAAGATCACACAAGATTGCCTGTGAATATTCTCGCAGCGATAGCAAATATGGTGGTTGCTTTGTCAGAGAAGCGGAAGGATACAACATTTCCAAGCTTATTCGCTCTGCGCCAACTACATGCACTGAAGTAGGGCTTTGTTACATTACTGCTACATTTCCAGTTGCTCCCACAACCAGCAACAACTTCGAATCCTCTTTAAGATACAATAAGCTGTTAAAGTTAGCAGATATTGATCCTAAATTACCTCTCTTTGGTTCTCCTCGTCCCTTTAATCAAACTATCACCATGACATTTGAAGGTCCAGGAACACGGGAAATCTGGTTCAAACCCATCTTCTGGTCCGTCATTGGTCTGTACCACAATATACGCCATGATAACACAAAGATAACCCAGATCTACGTTTCCCTGGACTTCCCTCTATCAGTTGCAAACCAATCAGATGCCATGTACTCCTTGGTTGATCCCAACGCCTGAAACTCATAATACACATTTGTTTTTTGGTGTAAATATAAAATATCCTGGGGGATATCCTACAAATTAAGTCAAGTTGTAACACTGATGCACACCTGTTAACTTTTATCGTTTTAGCAAATGTTAATCTTTTCATAGCAAGTCATTTCTATTAAATATTTTTCAACTTTAAATACAGCATTGTTTATAACCCGTGAGCTAAAAATTTACCATGTGCTTGTATTCAAGTCCAGAAGTAAAGATCAAAAAATTTCAACCCACCAAAAATATAATCAAACTAAATTTTATGCTGTACAACAATGCAATGGAAATAGCGGAGAAATATTCAGCAGCCCGAAACATTCTAAACCAATATAATAAATCAAGGAACTTATCTCCACCCAAATAAGATTTGGGGTAAATGTAACAAACCATGAAAGCTTTTAGATACATTTTGGCTTAAATGAATTAAAAGGCGCACCTTATCAATTTACTTAACCCCTTTCAATGGTATATAAAATCTAAATAAATCAATTAAAATAGTAATATTTTATTCTGAAGCTGTAGATATATTAATATATTACACTGCTCAGAATTTATATCTGCACAAATCCAATCTTTTCAAATATAAAGCCATCCTAACTCTTTTTTTATTGTTTTTATAATACTATGAATTTTACAGCAGTTGATATAGACACATCAAAAACAGCTCATAGTGAGTGCAAATCATACACCAATGAATACATTTATTAGCAGATGGTTCAACATATATCAACATGTGTGTTAACGAGTAACATAAATCAAGTAAACAACATTTATCTCAATCACACAACATGCTAAAATCATAAAGTAAGATCAGGATCTTGAGATACAAGCAAATCAACCCACACACATCCAATTCCCTATTATGTTTACTATGTTGTGAGTAGGGCCCACAGAAGCCGTGTACTGCAACACAAACCTTGCACGTGGAGATAAGGGCAATAGCAAATCAAATCCATGGCACATTGAATAAAAACACAACAATCAATGCCAGAAACTATATCAGTGCTAAGCTGTCTAAATTGATTTAGCAACCTGGAACAGATATTGGAAAAAAATTTCTTACTTACTTTTTAGGTATAAACATTACCCAAATTAAAGGGATACCTTAAAAGCAATAAAAACATGTATGAGACCAGTTTGGACAATATAGAAGCACAAGGCAGTTTAAACAGATAATATAGCAACAGGAGCAAGAAATTTGGTATACAAATTGGTATAGAAAGTTCAAATCCCAGATATTAAACGTAGGGATCAGAGCTCTTATTCAATCTCAATTGAAAAATAAAAACAACCAGGACAAAAAATCAAGTGCACCTAATGGAGAGTGCCAGGGTGCAGGCACACAGCACAGTCTATCCAAAAGTCCCTTCATGTGTGGGAAAGTAAGTAAAAAAATCAAGAAAGGAAGAGTAACAGGTAGAAAAAACCAGAGCCACCCTTCCTACACTGGAAGAGATATAAGATTCAATCCCAAGTTTCCTTAAGATTACCAAAAGTCTCAAAGTTAGATCACATGTTGAACCATGAAGATAAAACATCTGGTCACATTTCTCTAGTATACCCACTTCAATCCCCAAAGACTCTCCCTCTGCAAGTATGTTTAAAGAAGGGTAAATATGTCCTTGATGCAAGCTAAGAGCCTTATGCACACAAAAGTAACTATATTTAAGAGGAAGAGCTTGAATCCTACCCCACTGTAGGATCCAGAAGGGGGTGAAAAAATATTTTGGCATACTATACACAGGTGCCTACACCCATTTCCATCAAGTCAACCAAAAACACACAGTACACACCAAAAACAATGCAGCTATGCCTATCACAGGATGTTTGATATTGATCAAGCTAAGGCAGTGCACAGCCGTCTACAAGCAGGCCACTGCATGATAAATTTTTTCAAAATCAGTATATTGAAAATGTTGAAGATATACCTCTGAGAGTTATACAATGAAAAACAAGGGAAATAGCTAAAGCTAGACTTATATCTAAATTTGATATATACAGAGAGAGCTATATAGTTGCTGGATAATCTAGATATTGTGCATGTAGATCATGTTGGCCATGGGGTTATGAATATCTGAACCCTTCTAGAGTTCAAGGGTCTGTTCATGGTGGGATATCAGGATTTTTTGTGGGGCATCCTTTACTCAACAATAAATACATCTCTTAAGGAAACAGGTTCCCAAGAGGGAGTAAGTGTAGATGTTGTGGCATCTCCCCCAGGGATCTTGCAAGGCAGAGCCTAAGGTAACTTATTGAAGGAATCCATGAAGTAGGCTTGGTATTAGTCCAGTTTTGCCTTGTGCACCTGTAGGTGGCAGTCTCTATGTCCATGTGACACTTTTCATGATCTGAGCTGTTTGTGGTGCATCAGCTTAAGTTGTGATCTGTGTGCCAATTCCTTTGAAAAGGTAGGTGCTGTTGGGTTTGATTTGCATAACAATTTCAGGTCTATTAGTCCAGATCTAGCTTGTCTTGATCACAGTTGAGTACCCAAATCTTGTCTCTTACTTTAAACCTCTTAAATTGAAGCAGGATGGTTTCTCCTTTGGCTTTTTCCTTATCTTTGTGGAGCTGGCCTTCTCCAATCTTTTTTAAAGGCTGGTTCCTCCTCCTTTGTTACCTTATTTAAGGAGTGGTAGAGGTGATACCATGTTATTTCTAGCATTATTTGCTTGTGAAAATATAATAGTCTATACAGACTCTTGAATTTGCTTCAATTTACTAAAGTGCAGCAAACCATCAGCGCATATGAGAGGAACTCTGTGCAAAAGAGGGGGCTGTCCACTGACAGCTTACTGAGTACCTCTGCTGAGGATGCAATTAAATATTAGATCCTACTATCTGTTTAAGGTTCCAGCCATGCAGCTGGGCTAGGAAAATTTGATTGATCCAAGGAAAAGGGTTTAAGCCTGGGTCTAACCTAGAGGGGAGACCAAAGTTTTTGTGACCGCCTAATTAGATCAAAATAACTGTAACAGGGATAAACCCGGATATGACCACCAGGGCAGTGCAGTCCCGCAACAGGTTGCTGGATGCTATAAAAACAGCTTGAACAGCCAACACACCAAAGTAGGGATCAGGTCAAGCTCCAAAAATAGCCCAGGATAGCTAGCAGCCCTCAACAGCATTGACACTATCAGGTGTGATGCTATAAATAGGCCTGGTACCACTAGAGATCCTGTCCAGCAACAATCTGCTTTCATTGAGTGGAGTCTGTAGCAGATATGCTACCAAGCAGATCTTTTCAGAAATATCTCAAATCAGGGATAAGAAATGGATTAAGAATCACCAGGTAAGATTAGAGGCTTAACTTTATCACCCAGCTGTTGCCCAGGATCCCAGATCAAAGAGGATGCTGATAGAATCCCCCATAGCCCAGAAGACTAGCTCCCCAATTCCAGTCTAGCCATGATCCCAGCAGCCAACCAGATGCCTTCAATTAAGAGATTCAAATGTATCCACAGACCCATGCCCAACCAGCAACCAGATGACCCCTTTTTTGAAGCCTTTCATCCAAGAACTAACTCCAAGACTTGGACCCTTGAATCTTATTTATCTGCCTCCTCAACTGACATCAGGCCTGTGGGGTTCCTGGTCACCAGTCCCCAAAGTGTGTCCTGGGTCATAGCCAGGGACCGGCTTGGAGGAGTCGTCTTTCTCCAACAGTGGTTAGTGGTTGGTTAGGAGCTAATACTTGGCCTGCATAAGAGAAAACTCTTCCAGTACCTTCCCAATCACCAGGCAAGCGTCTCCACAGTACACTTGTACTTCAGAAGGCGCCAGCCCTTCTGTAGGCTGATTTCACTCCTGTAATAGTCTAGCAAACTCTCTCACAATAAACTCCCTTCCTCTATCTGTCATTTCAAGATGCCTAGTCACCTTTTCCCACTCCTCCTGGGAAGACTTACTAGAGGCAAACTTTCTTCACCCTAGGCAATAGGATTCATTGTCCCCTGGGCTAGGGTAGAAAATGTGGGGTAATTGACTCATAGAGCTTGTATTCTTTTATTGCAGGAAATTTGGGTAGGGGTTGTAATAGGATTTTTATTCACAGTCAGAAGGAAGATCCCCTTAGAAACCTTCTGATATATGGCCTTGGGGTAGGGAACAATGAGGGTTTGTGCCAGTACTTGGAGTCCTTCAACAATCTCTTGGACTCCTTTTACTTGGTATTTGGCTCCTTCTCCTTTATCTTGGGCTCCTGCACTTTGGTCCTGTGCTCCTGCACCTTGGTATTAGGCTCCTGTGTTCTGGTCTTGGGCTCCTGCAGTCTTCTCTAGCTCTGGTTTCCTATTCTTGATCTCTGGCTCTTTCTGTAGCTCTTGTGGCCTTTGTAATCCACCTTATCCAGTCACTGAAGAGTCTCAGATAGCTCTTCCTTTTATAGCCCCTTGTTTCAGACCAAAAACCTCTCTTAGAACTCAGGTCTTTCAAAGCTTAAACTATCCAGTTTTTCTCCTTCTATAATATATTAAACTTTATATCTTACTTCAGCCAATGAAAGCCCTGAATTTTCTGCTTCTGCTCTTCATTTTTTAGGCTTTAACCCTTAAGTTAAAGCCCTTAAAACACTGATCAAATTGACTCTGGCTTGCAGCCAATCACACGCCTCAATTCAACAGTTTTGCCAAAAAGGTTTCCCCGAATGACTTGCTCTTGACCCTGGTTCAAACCCAAGGCTGTCTTACTCCAGGTAAACAACTGTTCCGTGTTTCAAACGGGTTTGCTGTGATTCCTGTCATGTTTCTCTGGCAAATCTCAAGCGCTTCCACATAAGTTTTACTTAGGCAAATTTTGACCCCTCAATTTTACAACGTTTCTCCATGTTTCTCCGTGTTTTTCTCAACATTTTGTGACTTTGAACCCTCTTGCTGCTTGCCCTCTTGCCTCTCCTAGTTGTTCTCAGAGAAATTTGCTATTTTTCCTTCACAGTTTCTCTGTTCCATTTCTGGCCTCTTTCTAGCTCCCTTTTGACTCAATTCTCTTCTTTAAATAAATTTACAGTTCTAAAAACTGTATGTTATTTTCCCTCCTCTTTCTTTTTCTTTATTTGATATTATAACCTTTTTTAATCATAATCAGGAAGTATTTAATTATTATTTAACTGCTTCTTTTTATTCCTTTTCCTCTCAAAAGACACTAAAATCAGCTCTTCCAGCCTCTGTATCCAGTCTGGATAGTTCCTTCAGGCTATCTCCTGGTCCTGCACTCACATCTTCTCAGCTCTTCAGTCCTTCAACACAAACTTCTGGTCCTTTTGCCATCCTGCATTATTATCAGCTAGTCCTGCATCATAATCTTCTTGTCCTTCAGCTTATCCTCAACCAGTTCCTCAACAAATCCTCACTAGGAACCTCCTTAGTTCCTTCTGCACACTGAACCATATTGGTTCCCACAATTCAATATGAATCAATAGTCTGTCAACTAGCCTTCACTTTGATCAAACAGTCCCTCTTACCAGTCTTCTCTGTTAATTCTGTGAACCACCTTGGTTGTTTATCTCAGTCCCTGTTACCAGAACTTGTAGACCCAGGCATGAGTCTACATTGAACTGGTGTTTGACTGAGCCCTTGCAAGTGGCAATCCACTTAGGCCATTCAACCATAGATCAATGTCTATGTGTTATCTTTACTCACCCAGGTGATTAAGTCTGGGCTTTCAGTTGCAGAGTAATCAGCTCTACTTCCCAGAGGCCTGATCACATCAAGTTCTGCAGCTTGCTTTCCCAAGCAAACCGCCTTGGTGACACCTCTGAGAAAATCTATGCCCTCTAATGCTCACTTTGGGTTCCCCTCAAAGCTTTCATAGGGGCATAAACAAGGACACCCTACCAGTCCGTTAGGTAGGATGCTTGCTCACAGACCTCCTGTAAGTGTATCAGGGTACATAGAGCCCTCAGAGCTCTTCCCCTCCCTGTCAGCCCGCATTACCCGCCAGGGGTCCAAAACCTACTCCCCCCCAGACAGAAAAAGTTCCCTACTTGCTATTTCAGTCTTTATCCTTCCGCAGCCACAGTTCCCTGCTAGGTAAAGAACTATAACTCAAAGCAGCCAATATCTTCTGCTGGGTGGAGGCAACATCTGCCTCTGGTAGTCCTTTGTTTCCTACCAGTCAGGCCTTACTTACCCTAGTAGTCCCCTGTTACCTACTAGGCTCACCCTCCTTTCCCTAGTAGTCCAATGTTACCTACTAGGCTCACCTTACTTACCCCTAGCAGTCCTATGTTACCTACTAGCTTACAGCGTCATCAGCTAACCACACATTGCCACTCTCCATCACATTGTCTTTATTTGAAGCCAAATCAACCCTTTCTTGCAAAACAACACACATCTGGATCACCACAAGGCCCCAGACTAATCAAGAGCTTAGAGCACCACATACAAATAACAGGGGAGTCAACCTTTCAAGGATCTACTTGGAAGCAAAAGGTGGTATAATGTAACACCCCACCTGGGATGATCTGTACAGGGAGCTGCTTTTCAGGAAAGGTCAGAAGCAGCCAAATAAAGGGTGGTTTGCCAGAAGAATCCAAGCAGCTGCTGAACTTAATGAATTGGAGCAGGGTCTGGGAACCAGAGTTGGTCCCTCTGTGAATACCTGAGCTAAATACTTTGGAAGCAAAGAGGAAAGTGTAGCATCAGAGGTTGCTTGCCTATAAAGGCCTAGTAGGAAGTCCCTAATAGTGTCCAATAAGTTAGAATAAAAGAAAGCCAGAGAGAAGTCACTGAAGGTAGCCAAGAAAATGGATCAGAGGAAAAGATTAAAAGAATAAAAAAGATAAAAAGAAAGAGATTAAAAATAAGAATGCTTAAAGAAAGAAATCAACAAAAGAGACTAAAGAAGGGCAACTGCCAGAACTAACTCATTCCACAAGTTGACTTACTGAATTTCAACAGCAAGAATTAAAATACTCTAATGTCAACAGCATTAGAAAGTCAGAATCAAGTTTTTCCTCATTCAGACTACTAAATTTTGACCTTTTTTAATAAGCAGAAACCAGTTTCCTGAAAATTTTACTTAATAAAAATTAAACTTCAAAATACTTTTTAGGGTGTAGTGACTACATTGATTTTAAAAAGACTGTAAAAATGATACATGATAATTGAAAAGATTCATAAAAGTATGCTTCAAAAATAATTTACTATGGATTTAACTATCTTTATAGTAGTTTTTAAACCTGTTGAGATAAAAAAATTCCAGTCTAACAACAAATACAACTCAGTCTAAAAACAAAATCAAAGTGGATCCAAACCTATTGTGATTTAATATATATCCCTTAATTTTTGATTTTGTTTGTAGACTGAGTTGTATAAGTTTTTAGACTGAGATTTTACGTTTATCTCAACAGGGTTGAAAACTACTGTACTATAAAATATTTTCACACTTATAAAAATAAAAAACCCAATATAAAAAAAGGTAATACATAAAAATTCACGTATCATAGGAATATTCAATAATCAGAAACATGATTCTAATTTTTTTCTATATTTAGATCTATAAAACCATATACTTTACCAGTAAAATACTAATATAGGCCATATAATACAGCATAAGGCATCAAACTATCAATAGAAAATCAATGATTTTATAAAAAAGGTATTATAAACTATCAATGAGTAATTTAGACTAACTATTTATATAAAAATATTATACTAAACAAATAAGAACTATACACAAAATTAGACAATACTTAATAAATTTAATTAAAAACTAGACTGTGATCACCTGGTGCCATTAAGAACTGTGGCAATCTTCTTGATGTATTTCCCAAGATCTGAAAGCTTATATTTGACCTTGACAACCTCCTTGATCTTCTCTTGATATTTTTCTCTTTAATGGTTATCTTATTCTTGAATGGGTGGTCCTCAATATCTCTGATGGATGCAATAGTCTTCCCCGGTTGGACTTTGAGGTGCTTGTAGAAGGCGAGGTATCTGGGCTTGATTCAAAAAGAAGGACTTGATATGCTTATTTCAGCCCTCCAAAGATGAAGTAGTTTTCATCTTATCCTTAAGAACTGCCTGGTAGCAGTTCCAGTTGGCTTTGATTCTGGGCTTTCCCTGGCGCTTAATCTCCTTACGTCCAATCCACTGTGGCCCATAATATTCAATTAAGGGATAGAATGCATCCTCATGTTTCTTGGCATATGAATCCTAGAATAAGAGATCAAAGGCTTTCCTGGTATGCTTCAGCTTTACAAAGGCTAGTGCTATAAACTGCTGAATTAAGAACTTGCACTTTCCTGATGTATCTAGACGGTAGAGCTTGCTGAGCTCAGGTAGACCCTTTAGTTGCCTGTTGACAGCCTGTCAATAATGGAAAAAACACCCCTGGACCTCTCCATCAAAGGTATTTACAAAAGTGTTATACTGGGCAGCTTCATAGTCCATGATTATAGTTGAGGGTCCAAGTGCTTTATCTTGAGCTTCTTTTTCTACAGCAAGGGTGGCTTCATCCTTTTCATCATCATCTGGATTGGCTCTAGTGTTATGGCCAGGGAGACTCTTTCTATTACTGGGTAGGGCTTTGATGCCCTCCTGAAGAATTTTAAAGGCCTTTGGGTAGATCTCTTATGTTGCCCCAGGAAGCAGAAAGTAGGCAAATGGGAGAATCTTGCCTTCAATAAGGGAATGTACAATCCATAGTTGGTAAAAAAGGTGGGGGCATACTGCAAAGATACCGTCACATAACCAGGTCTCTGAATCTCTTAACTGCTCCAGGTTCTGTTGTGTCACATAGCATATAATTCTTGCCTCTGATGTAGGCCCATCATCATGTAAAAGGAATACCTCATCACCATTGAACATTTCCAGCTCTTCTTTCAAGACTACCTCTCCTTGGACCATGGCAGATTTCTTATGGGGGCATAGATCACGGTGTTTGCCACATATGTACTTCACTAACTAGTTGCAGTTGGGGATGAAATTCAGGTTCTTATTACTTAGGTGTGTAGTGACTTTAAATTCCAGATAAGAAGCCTTGATATCTTTGAATACTAGAGCCATTTGATAGAGATACCACCTAATAATTTTTTAAATGATATTAATTGGAGCATTGCATGTGTGCTCTCCTTTTTCACTAGTGACCTTATCCCATCCTTCTGTATTGATCCTGGCAGCACAGCTTCTATCTTCACACACATAGTGCTTGCTTTTTCCTGCTCTCTTCTGATTGTTGCAATTGAAAACATAGCCATTAAAGGCTATAATTGCACCTCCTTTGACATGCATTATAGGGAAAGCCAAGGGAACTTATTTGGGAGCTTAAACTCTCCTTTGAAGTTACATATGTTGTGAACCTTGAGGGGATCCCATGGGTCAATTGGTGCTTAATGATAGTCAGAAAGTTAATCATCAGTATCTTCTTTATTGATAATTAATGATGAGGATGGAGGTGCAGATTATTGAGCAGTGGAGAGGAATTATCTGGAGTTAGATTATTGCGCTTCTTGGACTGGGATGGGCTTAATTACTTGGGGCTTGATTCCTTTGAGCTTAGTTCATCTGGGCTTGGCTGGGTTCTAGACCCTTAGTTATATTCTTTCTTCCTTGCTTATTTAGTAGAACCTCATCTCCTTCTGATTGGTACTAGCTTGGAGAAGAAGAGAAGTCAGGGGAGAGCTCTTCAATTTCAGGGTCTGGGGTATTCTTTTTTGTCTTCTGTTTCTTTGAGGGCGCTTTGATTAGTTTTTTGCTACTGTAGAGACTTTGGGTCTTTCTGGAGGCTTTAAGAACTTTCTTAGGTGACTTGGGATTTTTTGGTGGCCTTTTGGAAGATTTGTTCAAAAATAATTAGATTAAAGTTCATAAAGTAAAAATAATATCAAAAACATGAATAAAAATTAAATAAAAAACTTTTTTATTTTTTATTACTAATCAAATAGTCTATGGGGGTATGAAAAATATTTAAGGGCTAGTTTGTTAGTAAATAATAGAAAAAACTATGTTTACAATAAAGTGTCAATGTTCTTGTAATCATCATAGTCAAAAATATTTATCTTAGTCTGTCGGCATAAAAACCTATTTAGGTTTGACTGTCAGCATAATGAAAATCAGCATTAAACCAGAAAAACACTATGTAAATCACTTATAAAGCTTAGTTAATATTTTATGTAGTTGGCTTTTTAAGGTCAAAATTGACTTTTTTTAACTTTAAAAAATTAAAGATTTGCATAAGTAACTTATAAAAAAAATAGTAGGGATTGTAGTGGGAAGTCTAAAGTACAGTCCTTGTCATTGATATCATTTCAATACTTGTATTAAAACCCCAGGAATTGAGCCCCAGCCCTCAGGAAATGCCTTGTGTCAACCAGGGTAGACAGGAGCCTGCCAGACTACCAGTTGGGCCAAACCCTGGGCCACCAGAGATGACTTGCCCCAATCAGGAGGAAGGGAACCTGCCAGCCTGTCAAGTATTAAAACTGGAAGTTCAATATCAACATTGGAAACCCCAGAATTGAATATCAACCCTCCAAAGACAAATCAAGTCACCCAGGATTGACAGGAACCTACCAACTCATTTAGCCACAAACCTGAGTTGTAGAATTACTCTGAGACCCGCCAGTTTCTCAAAGATGATTCCACAAATGGTCAGCAGATTGCTGTCAACCTTGAGCCACCAAAGATCCAAACCTATGCAGAGGTTGCAGCTTGCCTTAAGGAGGTTAAAATGAAACCTATTTTTAACTCTGCCAATGACCACCAGCAACTGCCAGCCTTCCGTCCAGAAGGGGTAGTACAATTGAACTACTCAGGTAATATAGTGAACAGCAGTGACAGAACAAAGCATTGTCACTTCTGTTCACCAGAGCAAGCACAACCAGGATATGCCACCCTCAAAATCCAAATCCAAGATCCATGTCCTATCAACAAATTGTCCATGGACCTGAAGTCCGCAAAAAGCAAAGAAGCAAAATCACATGGTATAGGAACTCTGGCGGTATGAGGATGACCATATTGTCATTTTTGATAATAAAGTTTTATGAACCTTTGGTTTGAACAAATACTACCTTATCTAGTTTTAGTGATCTTTGATCTCAACTCTGGCCAAGTAGATAACCAGGAAAATGCCCTCTTAACAACCAATCTGTCAACCTTCCTCAGGCACTATACTGTCCTTCTGGAGCCCCCTTTGAACCTGTGCATTTTACCAAATACCCTCCCAATTCTGCCTACTTTGAGTTTAACTTGAAAAACATACTCTTTTCTGACTCCTTGACAAGGACTAGAGAGACAAAAATGATAGGAGGCAAAGGAAAGTGGTACAAGATGTTGCCAAGATTGTTCAAAGACAAGTACAATTATCTGCTTGCCTACTTTGACCCATGACTCCACCCTTAACCCCGCAATCTGACCGCCCAATGGAACCTTCCACTGCTGCCAAGACCACATCTACGCAACTGTTTGGAGTACTCTACATTACTTTGACAGGATTGGTAGACTCTATGGTGCCTAGCTCTGGGCCCTGGTCTTTACTTGGGCAATCTGTATCCTATATTATCAAGTTAGCACCCATCCTATGGTGGGCATTACTCACTGGCCTGACTGTACTCTGCCCTGATTCACCTAATGCCTCTTTCTATACCTGGCTTACTGAAAGTCCTGGATACTTTGGCCTGAATTATCATACTATTATGTATGTGCTTTTTGCTAAGTGGCAGTTTTTTAGTAATTAACCAGTTTAGGTGTTGGCATAGAGGCATTCAACCTTCTTTCATCTTAGCTTTCCTATTAAATCTTGCTTAAATCATGTCACTTTGTTTGTTAGTCAAACCCTTTTGTTGTGTTTTAGGTAACATGTTGATTTGACAAAAAGTTGACATTATAAATACATATATAAATTCTAATTTTAATATATGTGTTTCAGCTTAAATGGAATTCCAGAATTAAGCTATATATTAATCCAATGGATTTATCATAACAATAAATAGCTAATAATACAGAAACACTATGAAAGTTGGAATATGTCTTTGTTAAATGTTTATCTTATTATGTATTAAATAAAAGCAGTATTATAGAATATAAAAATATTTAGTTATAGAAAACTTTGTATTTTATTATGAACTTTATGAATTCTCATTTGGGGTTACATCCATATATTATTTACTGGAGTTGACATTAATGTAAATGTGAAAAGAAACTTACATTTTTGTAGTGAATTATATTAGTTTTTGTCTTAAAATTAAGCCTTTGTTTAAATGGTGTTAACATTATGACTGTTTCTTTTTAATTTTTCACTTCTGACTTAATAGTTCACTATGAAAAATTATCTTAGTTTTGGGAATGTCTGATTCCAGCGGATAAATGCTAAAATAATGTTGACTTACTGAATGTTGATAAATTGTTGACATTCAGTAAGTCAATTTGCAGAATGATTTAATTATGGTGGCTGCCTAAAAAAGGATTAAGGAATCAAAAAGCTTTAAAAGAGAGAAAAAGAAGGAAATTTAGAATTAGAGCTTAAAAAAGAGATTAAAGAGAAAAGACAGAAGAAGACACAGAGCAATTTTGAAATGAGCATAACACCTTTTATTTACAGCAATTTACCAGAGCAGGGGAAAAACAGTGCATGGAAGGTTTTTGTTGTGTTTTTGTATGTCAGCAGAATTAGAGATAAGCGTTGAAATTTCACAGAAAAACAAGTTTCCTAGTAAAAACACAGAGAAAATGAGCAAGGACTCACACAGAGAACTATTACAGAAAAAAGAGAAACCATTCCAAATACATGATGCAAATTATCAACATTTTCAAGGAAATAATGGTTTCCTATTAAAGCAAGCAGCAAAACTGTGGATTAAGGTGAATTGCTTCAAATGTTCAAGAGCAGAGCAGTAATATGATTGGTTAAGCTCCAGTATTATTTTATTAATGATTTTTCATTGATGTAATACTTCAGAGCTTAATAAATATATTTAAAAAACAGAAAAAGTCTCCTGAGATTGAACAGGGTAAAATTAGGAGTGTATTTTTATTATAGGAAGAAGAGAAATAATAATATTTTAGGCTTTGAAAAGAAAAGGCCTATAAGAGAACTGGACTAAGATAAAGGATTATATGATAGTAATTGACTGAAAAGAGTGGGGACAGAGAAAAAGTCAGAAATCCAGCAGAAGATCCTAATTTTAAGAACATCTTGGGTTTCACACTTCACATAGCCTTGACTCAGGAGCAATAAAGACAAATTAAGTGGCTTCAGAGACATTCCCCAAGGAGCATCAGGTTTAGAATTATATAACTGTTTTTATTTCAGAAGCTTTCAAATTAAATATTTCTTCTGATTTAAAAAGCTATTTTTACCCCCCACCTATTTATAAATGTTTAAAGAAATGGATTATTTCCCTACCATATATTACCCAACCTTTGAGCAGGAGGAGATATGCAGGCAGTGCCATAGGATTTTTCTAGAAGCCAGAAACCTAATAAAGAATGGACAATACTAGTAAAAGGTCTAAAACTGACAGTAAGGGGATTTGAATTCCTTGGCATTGAATTTCCTTCACTATTACAGTAGTTATATACACCCAAGGCAGAAAGTACACAGGAAGATTTAGTGCTGCATGGTGCTGATGTCAGAGTTCTGGTTGATAATTTCTTGAAGAGTTTGCACTAATCTAGATCAATTAAATAAACTTGCTTTAGAACTCAGACACTTGAATTATGACACCCCAACCCAGTTGGAATAAGGCTTTGATCCAGGAAATGTTTTAGTGTCATCTGGGTAACATTAGAAGTAATACACCACCACTAACTTCAAGTGAAGAAAAAATTAAATAGAGTTAAGGAATCTTTCAGCTTTATTTCCTTTATTAGGAAATTTAATATTTACACCACTAGAACAGGAGCCAGAATCAGACCAGTGTATCATACAAGTCCACATCTATGGATTAACAGCCAGTAACAGACCCTTTTATGGCTAGAATTCCCTTTGATCCACCTGATTTCCTTCATCTTCAGTCCTACAGCTGTAGTAGAGCTATGATGCTCATCTTGACCATCCTCAGTCTGGCTAAAGTTTTTATTAGCAACTTTGGTATGTATCATCCCCTTCTCAAAGGCTTGTTGTACCTATATAGACCCACACCCTTTTTTGCTTGACTTTAATAATAAGATATCCAGAAGAATGTAATTCCCTCTAAGTGCTATGACAAATATCAACTCCTGGCCCTGAAAATTTTCTTGTGAGTATTAGGGGCTATGAAAAAATGAGGAATGATCCAGGTAGCCAAAAATGTGTTTGTAAAGATGGTCCAAGTAATGCTCCAGATCACTGGACTAGCACCAAGCCAAAGGTCTGGCCCTAGATGGTATGTACAATAATGTAAAACTATAATAAATGGTTAGCAAAATGGCAAACAATACAAAAATAGGTCAAAAGCAATTAAATTTAGCTTTTTCTAGCAGCAAAAATTAAATTCACACTTGCCATTCTTCATGAAGTTAGCCATGTCTTTTTTTTGAGAAAATTTAGGTTTCAAAATAGCTTAAATAACTTTGGCCAAGATGAGTTATAATTAGGTTTAGGCTAGCTTTTATTAAAATAATATATGCCTAATTTTTTTCAAGGTGGACTGTCCTCTGATTATAAAGCCTGGTTGGGGAATAGAAGGAAGTAACATGTTGCTGAGGCTTGACTTTTGATAATGCAGCTGATAAAATCTAAAAGTAAAAAATAGGCTATTTTCCATCCAATAAAGAAATAATTTGAGTATAATAAATCTAAATCATGGTTTTGGATTTTTACAGGGCTGCAAATTGTTTGTTGAATGCCATTTTGGCAAGGTAAAAGCTTATGTCTATTGAGGTATGCATTTCCTTCATTGATGATGAGGAACTCAGGTTTGCCAAATTTGGTAAATTTCTATTTGCCAATAAATTCTCTTGCAGTAGTTTACAATCTGTTAAAATAAACTAAATTGGTTCAGGCACAACAAATTTCAACTTTTTTGATAAAAAGGAGCTAATTTCACATAAAATTTGTGCTAAGTGGAAAAATTGTTCAAACACAAAAAATGATGTAAACCAAGAAAAAATATATTATGATTCAATAACAACTAACCTGATCACTAAAAATTTATTTCAGTCACAAAAAAAACTACTATGCTTTCTGAGGTTTTTGAGAAGAAAAAGAACTCAATCATTACAAATGAAAGACTCAATCCAACAACAAACCCCCATAGAAACTGAAACAGATAGCAAAAGCATCACATATCAAAAAAATCAATATAGTTCTCATACTTTTACCAGTACATCATAAAAAAGATATACAAGCTATATATAAGCAGAAATTTTATACATAGTTTTATAATCTGTTGAGATAAACAAATTCAACTTGGTCTAAAAACAAATTTGAAGTAGATCCAAATCTATTGTAACTTAATATAAGTTCCTTGATTTTTGACTTAATTTTTAGCCAGATTTTATTTTGTTTATTTCAACAGGTTGTGAAACTACTGTATCGAGCTTTGTATGATTCTAATTGATATAAATTTTATATTTATATATTTTTTGCATCATAATTTACTTATCCATTTCTACTTATATTAAAATTTTCTGAATTTTTTGTTTAAGCCACTTAGCATTACTTGTATCAAGTATATCATTCTTTGTGGGTGGGAAACTGCTTCATGCAGCAATTGAGTGACTCAAAGTGCAACTCTTTGGGATAAATCCTGGCATGTGACACATAATCAAATACTACCTTTGGGGGGGGGGGGGTAAAACAAAAACTCAAAGCATATACTTCTGGTAAGTATAATGAACATAATAAAGGAAAATTTAAGAAGAGAAAAATACTTTATTTGATATGAATATTGGGAATTAGTATAGTAATTTATTAGACCACATGATGTCCATGTACATCATGGGGCTTTTCTGAGTAATGTTCCATTTAGGACTTAAAATGTTTGATCCCCATATAAGATGGATGTCTGATAAGAGTGCCACCAATCAATTATCATGAAAAGAATCACTTGAGGATTAATTCCCCAATAGGAATTAATTGTAGATGTTTCAAAACTTGGTATATATCCTTTTATTGCTCTACATTATCAGATATAAATAAACCATTTGAAGATGAAATAAAAAGAAATTTTTACACCGCTCATTTTTGACTAGCTTAAATTTATTTTCAAGAGTTTGAAAATTTTCTCTTGCCTCATCTCCAACATAGAACTTTTTATAAGAGGAGTGGACTTTATGTTAAGACAATTACATATGATCCTAACAAACTAAAAGTAGTTGCACTGTCCAAGGACAGATATTAAGTTGAATTTTGTATATCAATTCAGTATATTTTATTGGATCTTTAGGTTAGGATTCTTTAGCACCAATTCAATTTAAAAAATCCTATTTAAAAGCGGCTTTCTTTTGATTCTATTTTAACTTTTATTTATTTAAAGTAAAACTGCTTTTTCAAGGATAAATATATGATATAAATCTAAATAATGGTGTATTACTAGTAAATTTACAAAAGCTAAAATAATAACTTAATAAGCTATATGATTGATCTTTTAAAGTTTAAAGAAATATAGAACTGATCTGTAGCTTTAAAATAAGCTATTAAACATTCATATTGGATTAGTTCCCACAGAGATATGTTGCTTTTAGTTTTTAGTATGTATTAGGGATGAATTTATGTGTATCAAATGGAGTCCAGGTCTTTGATTATGATGCGAGCCCAATCCCAGCACTTCACTCTATATCTCAGCATCTAGAGAAGCTAGAACTATGATGTTTAGTACTATTTTGATCGGAATCAACTAAAATATTTATCTAGAACCTCTAAATTCCATAAAAATCATTCTATTGAGTCTTGATATTATTATTACCAGTTTACTCCACTGAATTCCTTATTAGGATGATGTAATGGCAAGCAAGGTTACTCTGAAACAATCTTCAGCCACTTGGATCAGTTGATGTATCTGAGTGGAATAGTCTATTACTGCAAGTCAAAAAAAATACAATTGAAATGTACGAGCCAGCCGTTTTTACTTAAACTAATATTTATATTCATAATATTTCTCTTTTGAATTGGATCTCGTTAAAACGACCTAGCTCTTTTTTTTATGGTCAATCCAATCTTAAGTAAATAGTTTAATCATCCAATAATATAATAGTATTTTAAACAATCTGTTGCTTCTCTTCCAATTAATCCACACTTTCTAAAGTTGGATAAACTAAGCAGATAAGCCACTTTGCAATAGTGTAATCACGATTTGAAAATCAAGCAACCAAGTAAACATTTATTAAAGTCTGATTGGCCTAGATATAATTTTTGAAAAACCAAAAATCCATATACACTTTTATCATATACTGCGACAAATTTCGTGATAAACGCTGTAAAGCATATCTTTTCAGAGCAGGAGCTTATTATTTTTGTAGTTTTCCATAGGTTACTTTTGTAAAATAAATTGTTTATTCTCAGTGTAGGAAATTCGTTGGAGTTGTGGCATGTTAGCCTCAAAGCCTTAAGTTATTTGATGCCGTGTTAAATCAAAAAGATTCACGTGATTATGAAAAGAAGTTGTGAGGAAATATAAAATTTTTGAGAATAAAAAATGTGAATTTGTGTCACGTTGTTATTCTTCCTTGAACCTAATATCTAGCTTAGCTTGATCCGAACAAAACTACAGGTTCCAAAAATTGACATGATACTTGTCAGCTGCATTATCAGTTGACTCCAGAGGGATAAATATTGCTGTAATCTCTTCAACAAAAGACATCTCACAATGGCCTTTAGACACCCTGTTGTCCCCTACCACCATGCATTCTACACACAGGAAAAGACAACCTTTGCAAATTCTAACAGGGAAAGCAATATGTCCAGCTCTTTCCAATTTGTACTTCCTGATGAATTTGCAAGCACATTTACCTGGTCGGGCGCTCCCCTCTCCTTTGCCGAATACCATTCCTATCATCCACAGCCAAATCCACACAAAATAAATTGTCAATACCATGACAAGTTTAAGAAAAAAGGTGGTTGTTTTGTCAAAGTCACCGAAGGATACAAAGTATCCAAACTGATTCGCTCTCCGCCAAAAACCTGTACTGGGACTGGATTGTGTCATATCTCTGCTACCTTCCCAGCCAACCCCACCTTCAGCGAGAACTTCAGAAGCTCTTTAAGCTTTAGTAAGCTATTGAAAATGGCAGATATTAATCCCACACTGCCCCTCTTTAATCCCCATGTTAATTTTAATCAAACTATCACCATGACATTTGAAGGCCCAGGGACACGAGAGATCTGGTTCAAGCCTATCTCTTGGTCCGTCACCGGCTTCTATCGCAGCACTGAGTCTAAAGATGCGAAGGGACAACAATGCTATGTTTCTTTAGACTTTCCTCTATCAGTTGCAAACTACCCCGACTTCATATACTCATTGATTGATCCCAACTTCTAAAACGTTTACCAAAGCTTGAAAATCTCCAACAACCTGCGAACTTTAGTTAGATGATTAACTTTACCCATTTCTTTATTGTTTATCATCAACCCCTTCATTTTGAATTCAATCAAATACTCAATACCTTGGCTTCAACACTTTAATAAACAAATTTAATGTGTAGACCCCAAACTAAACTTATGATACCAACTTTTCTTTGTAAATACACTTGTGAAACCAATATGAATTCAGTAGGTTTCAAGCTATGGCAACAAGAAAATTGGGCATCTGCAAGCAAAACAAACTTAAACTTAAATGAACCCCAACTTGGGAAAGTTCCAGACATAAAATAATTTGAATATTCTCAGTGAACTGGCAAAAGGCCAAGCAAGAAGCATAACAAAAATCACACAAAATATAAAATTAAATCAAACGCTATACAACACATTTCAAACCAAAAAAAACAACCTATACTACAATCAAAATAGATTGGATTGTTTCATAATTTAATACAATTCAATCATGTTAATGACGTGGAACCAACAGAAGGACTAAACAGAAAGAAAATCAGAGCAACATACAAAAAATTTCACAAGCACACAAAAAACAAAGCCACATACTGTAAATTCAGAACCTGAACATAAAAATGTGGGATTGTCAAATCCTTGGTCCAAATTTTGAATCACTTTTGTGGGATAGCCTTTTTTTAATTAAATTGAATTCTTTGTATTTTTATTTGAATTTTTAAAAATGAGGGAACTCATAGTAAACTTAATGAAAATGGTTGATGGATTTAAACACTTCAAATCTGATTCCAGTTATTTTGTTTTGTCCATTGGAAATATGCAGTTTGACTTGAACTTTGCAAAGTGTCTATGTTTTTTTTGGAATTGCAGGATTGTCAAATACAAGAACCAAATTTCAAATCACTTTTGAATGCCACTAGTAAACTCAAATATTAATTGCAGGAACTGGAATCCAAATTGAATGTACAGTAAGAAACTAGAAAAAATCAACCCAAATCAAGAAGCTCCACTCTGGATAAAATCAAATGAAAAATTCAATCTCAACAACCATGTTTAGACATAAAAAGTGATTAAACTTTAAAATTATCCAAACCTGGTAAGGATGCAATATTATACACTTCAAATCACAGATATAGAAACTCTATTACTATTCAAGGCAAAATCAAGAGAAAAAAACTACCCACAAATAACCCTAAAATCTAATTAAATACATATTTAATATAAAAATATTTTTTATTTTATTTTTATGGACAGAAAATTGCATTCCCACCCAGCTCCTGCACCAGCCCGCGGGGCAGCCTCCCCACAAGGACGTCCCATAGGGCCCAAGAATAGAACCAGAACACAACTCAAGGAGACTAATGCCAACACACAGGCCTCCCAATGCGTCAGCACCAGTCAACTACCTCCTGCGTCATAAGCCAGAGCTACCAGCTTGAATCCCAGGCAGAAGCCACTCTCAAGGCCTACCACTAAAGTCTCCTATATCAGAGTCACCGGGAACACTGAGGTTACTTACACCTCCACCGTATACCCAGTTGTCACCCAGCCCCGCACTCTGGATCCAAGAGTTGCCACTTCCTGTCCTTGCATTTTTGATACCTCCTATGAGCCATTAGCCACCACTATTGAGCCATCTGTGCCTGTGATCTATTCAACCATTGACAGCGCCACCTCAAGCAAGTGTGATCCCACCTTCTACACAAAGGTCCACATCCCCTTTGTTGAGCCTGCTAGCCAGGATGTTGCAGTACCATACAAGGGCTGGTGTTGGTTGACAAATAGTGAGTGTGAAGCTCTCCTCAACTGCTTGAACGGGGGAATGTCAGTTTGGGATATTGCATCCCAATTTGGTGTCACAGCCAGATATATTGGTGGCATCAACAAAAAATATGGTGACACTGGGCAAATTGCTGAATCTGCCAAGGCAAAAAGACAGCCCAAACTCTTGCAGCCTATGCATATTGACGCAATAAAACAGTGGGTTACCAAGGATTACCACCTGGACTCACTTGCTATCCAATCAATGCTTGCCACAGGATTTGGACTTTCTGTTTCTAAAACCCTTGTTTACAAAGCAATGATTGATTTGAGCTTCTCCTGGAAAGTACTTTGAGTTTCTCTGTATTGTAAATGCTGCTATTCACATCTTTTTATTTTTCCTTCATGTGGTTATTTCAAAGATAAATTGCTCTCTTTTGCTTTTGCCCTTTGAAATGGGTCTGTTTCTAAACTGGGAAATTCAACTGTTAAGTTTCTTGATCCTGCACAACTCACTCACCCCACTCATGCTTGTGGCAAGTGATCCTACCGTCCTAGTACTGTTTTTTGGTATTATCAACCACTATATATTTTATTTCATGTTCACCAATAAAAATTAAGTTCTATTCAAATTTTTGTCTTTGTGTCTCCACGTACTTTTGCACCTCTCTATAGCCACATCTCCTAGAATTTATTCAATCAGGGCCACAAGTAAAAATCCAATACTAAGGTTAGTATTCCCCATTGTGCCTCTGTGCTGCACCTCAGATTACAACAATTATATGCCAAGTAAAGAATCTAAACCAGACAGGCACTGTGAAGGAATCCACCCACGCCTACAAGGAACTCCAACTTTGTGCACCATCCGACATGGCCTTTGACACTCCAGATACCCATCTCATGTATTAAAAAGCACTCAAGTAACATGTAATGAGACATATAAACCTGGACCAAGTGACCTATTTGCAAAGTATGTACCACAAGGCAGAGAAAGAAGAACAAACATCCAACACTCTCTACAAGGCACAAACTGGAAAGAGAGAGACCCAAGGATTCTCACCCAGCCAGGCGTCCTAACTAACCACCCCCTGGGAACAATAACAACAATTTGAACCACAAACCCGCAAGTTCAAAATGAGAACAGAAACAAAAACAACAGCCAGTCAAACTGTACCCATTTCCATATAACTGCCACACAAGACAATCAAGACAAGGGAAAGCCCAAGGAGAGCACTAAGCAAGCCAAGGTCTCCCTGCACAACTCCCAACTTGTCCAACAATGAGTATCAGCCCAAGGACGTGGATCAATGCCCAATTATCCAAGTGCCCTCAGAAGACCCAATACTTTACATCATTGCCAGACATCCCAATAAACTGATGTCTTATCCTTTCTGCTTTTGCAGTTACACAGGCTCAGTACTCCTGGACTCAGGTGCAGATCAAACCCTAGTCAACAGCAGCTTTATGACAAGTTCAAGTTAACCACTAACCCTTCACAGATTAAGAACATAGTTTTAGCTGATGAACATCACATTGCTGTGACGTGTGAGACTGCCCCCTTTTCTATTGAGCTAGAAAGCCTCCATTTCACCATCCAAGGACCTGTCATTAATTTTCAAGACTTGACGTTGTACTAGACTTGAACTGGCTAAAAAAAACCCCATGTGGATTGGGTCACCTCTGTATTGATCATCAAGCATGAAGGAGTTAACCATCAGTTCTACCCTAATTCCAGGGACCAACTCTTACAAGACCACATTTTTTATGTATCACAGAGACCCCTGAAGAAAAAGACAACCTCAAGGCAATCTTTTGGAAATTATGCCAGTACAAGGTCATACACTTCAAGGAGCACCAGGATACTACCACACACCAGGATCAGGAAATTGTAGACTGGTATCCAGAAATCTTCAAAGAAGAGCTACCAGGGCTACCTCCAGAAAACCACATACAAAACGCTATCCAACTCAAAGGAGTAGTACCCAAGGCTTGGCCCATCTGCCACCTTACCCCTGAACAAAGACAACACACTATGTGTGTACCTCAAGAAAAAAATTAAAAAAGGACTTATCTGCCCCTCACAATCTCCTTTTAGCGCTTCTGTGTTCTTTATGGAAAAGAAGGACATAATCCTTAGACTTGTTACTGACTACCAAGCCCTAAACAAAGTTACTATCAAGAATCATTACCCAATTCCACTCATTAACAGCTTCTTTGATGCCCTGGGCGGCGCCACAGTCTTCTCCAAGGTTGAACTAACCACAGGCTACAATCAAATCTGTATCAATGAGGAAGCTATACCCAAAACAGCTTTCTGCACTAAATACTCTCATACAAGTGTGTGGTACTCAATTTTGGTATGACAAACACCCCATCAACCTTTGTGACCTTTATGAACAAGGTGTTTTTCCCCCACATTGGCAAGCACGTCTTGGTATATCTGGACAACATTATTGTCTATAAACCCTTGGTAGAATAACACCAAAAAGACCTGGAGGCAGTCTTTGCTACCCTGGTGCAACATAAGCTGCTGGCCAAACTCTCCAAATTTCAGTGCTTCCACAAGCAGTTATTCTTCCTGGAACACATAGTTTCAAAAGATGACATTAAGCCTGACAATCAGAAGATTCAAGACATCTTTAAGATGCCATCACCCAAGGACAATTCCAAACTTTGTACATTCCTGGGAATGATTTACTACGTACAACAGTTTATCCCCAACTGTGTATCCTGACAGCGCCCCTGTTGGTCATAACTGGCGCCAAATTCAAGTTTATATGTAGCCCCCAACATTACCTCTGTTTCCAGTGTCTAAAGGAGAAACTCACAACCACCCCCATCTACAGTACCCTAAGCAAGACAGAGAGTACCAAATGAAGACAGGCGCCTCTGATGCGTCCATTGGGGGAGTACTATAGATCAAGAACATCAATGGCAACTTCCTACCTGTAGCCTATAAGTTGTTCAAACTGATAGACAGTAAATGCCGCTACTCCATACACAATATGGAGCTACTAGAAATTGTACACTGTATTTTTAAGTGGCACTGCTATCTTTAAACAAAAAAGAAGAGCTCACTGCCCTAACTGACCACAAGTCCCTCATATATTTCAACATGCAAGCTAACTTATCCAGACACCAGGCGTTCTGGATGGAGCTTCTTGAAAGGTTTAACATGATTATCCAATATAAGCCAGGAACCAAACTTGCCATGGCAGACACACTCTCTTGCCTGTATATCAGAGCCACAAGAGGGAAAAATGGCCTGGACTCAGACTGGCCCCTTCTGATACTCCAAACCAAGGACAAAATGCTTCCCCCAGGCACAATCAACATCACCAAGGAAACAGTCATTGAAAATGAACACCTCTCCACAGACATATATAGGACGCTAAATTAAAGAGGGACAATGAAAGCACCATTTTGTACATCCCCACACATCAAAGGGTCAATACCATTCTACACTATCACAGAGATTTAGGCCACACAAAGAGCTGCAATCTTTGTGAATTCCTCAAGTACAAAGCATGGTGGTTAACTTTATATTGGGATGTCCAAGAAGTTCTCAACCAATGTGAAGTGTGTGAAAAGTTTGCAAAAAGCAACATTCTGCCTAAGTCTGTGTTGCCCATTCTCTCCAAGTTACCCTTCAAAGTGTGGGCCCTCAATATTGTAGGGCCCATGCCCGGGAAACACAACAACAAGAAGTATATCATCACCGCCATCAACTTTGCCACTTGCTGGCTAGTAGCACAGGCAGTGAAGACCCATACAGGCAATGCCAATCAACAATTCATAGGGAAAAAAATCATCAGTAAGTTTGGAAAGCCAGAACTCCTGATAACAGATGGGGGCAAGGAATTGACCTCCATAAGCACCAATGTATATCTCACCAAGAATGGGGAACAGCACACAGTGATAACGCCTTACCATACTCAGGCCAATGAATGAGTTGAGCAGATAAATGATAGTTTAGTACAGGCTCTTGCCAAGATAACCGCTTGGAGACTTGAGGACTGGTATAAGCAGCTATCAACTGCACTCCTTGTATACTGTACTTGCGTGAACATATCCACCAGGAAGAGCCCCTTAAAGTTTGTTTATGGCACACAACCCAATATCATTCAAGCCCTTGAGGACTGAAGCTGGAAATGACAAGCAAGGTTCCCCTTTCTCACCACCTCAAGTCATACAAGCCAACAGTGATCAGTCATAAAAGGAAGAAAAACATTTGCAAAATATGGTTGTCCCCATCCAAAACAGACACAAAGTTAGTTACAAGGTCTGGTTAATTAACACAGACTGAGAAAGTTGCAACCTGAGAAATTGGGTACCACTATCATCTCAAAGGTAATTGAAAACAACATTTACCTTGTGCAAGGACTTGGTAATTGCAAGCAAGACAAAGTCCTACATCATGACCAACTAAGACCCTGTAAAGCACGGCAAAAACAACAAGAAACTGTCCTACCAGCCACCAAACAATAACTAGTCCAATACAGTGCCTGGGCCCCTGACAACCTCCCTGGAAACCTGCCCCTAGAGGAGGCCAACTTTCAGTCAGGGGTGTATCAAAACAGCAGACTCAACCTGCCAGCAAGGTTTTGGGTAAGCGGGTTTGTGACCTGCAATCCAATTATTCAGTCACTCAAAGCCAGACTAGGAAATCAACTCAAATTTCCAAACCCAACAACATGAACAAATGATGATCCCTTACAATGGATACCTTGTTTTGGCACTTGACTCATTACCAGGATCAAGCCACCCTCTTCACCATCTCACTGTGTGATCAACACAATCATGTTCCTGTTATCCATGACTCACAACAACTATATAATACTTATCTCTCAACAAAAAATATTTCTAGTTTCCAAATATTTTCCCCTTGTAACTCTTCTAAAAAAGCACAGTTAATAAATTTATTTTATTTTTTGTCTTGGAGAACACAATATTTAAGATTGCAGGTATCCCAGTCTATTGGCACTCAATGCCATCCCAAAGCTGTCCAGAAGAGCCTTGTCTTCTTCACTGCTGTTGTGTTGGAAGCTGTAGTTGGGACACAGAACCTTAAAGTTTACTGATTTTTAAGAAGTTGTATGCTCCTTTGAAAAAAGCAGAACTGGTTAACCCCTTGTTGTATTTGGCTCCTGGGGACAACATCCAGGAGGACACAACGGAAAATCTTTATAACAAAAGATTTGAGGTTTGAAGCTGGCCTTGGGTTAGCCTTCAGGGAAAAATTAAGGACACAAACCTTAATTTCCTGGAATACAAGATGAAGAGTTCCTTTTGGCAAAAAGGAAGGAAAAGGCTTGAAGAATATTAAAGCCAGCGCAAATGTGGACAAGCTTGTATTTATTAGGAGAAGTGATTCTACTTAAATAGTAGACAAGGGTTGATGATCACTCATTAGGTAGACAGAGTGGCAGAAGGGGTCATGTTGGGATTAGGTCATACCAGGATCAGCCAAGGAAAGGTATGCTATTCTGAAATGGATAGATATTGAACCAGACCCATTTGCAGAAGGGGAGAAATTCTCAAAATCAAAAGCAAAACCAACCAAATCTTTGCACATATCATTATTTGAAGGCCATATCAAAATGGCATTAATGACGCAATTTACAACATCTCTCCCATCAAGATTGGACACAGGGAGTTGATATTTGCAGAGGAATTTGGAGTGTACCCTGAAAAAAGGGCGGCTGGAGGACAGTAGCTTCACATTATACTCAACACCATTCTTATAGGTGACCTCACAAGGTCTAACCCAGAGGGAGTCTAGCTTATGAGCACAACCTCCAGTACAATTTTGATAATAGAGGACTAGGTCAACCACTTGGTACTCAGGGAGGGGGGCTCTGGAAGCATTAGAGGGCAAGAGTTCCAGGGTTTTGACCTTGTAAGCAGTAGAATAGATGGTAGCTTGGATGTCAATGATACAATTAGTCAAGTCTTTGGCATGAGCTTCAGGATTTTTAGAGGTGTCAACCTCAATCAACAGGGGTCCCAAGATTGAGGGGGTAGTGGCTTCTTGTCCATACAGCATGGAAAAGGGGGACTGGCCAGTCACTCTATGTCTGCTTAGTCTATACACAAAGAGGGCAGCAGGGAGGAACATATACCAGTTAGCGGCATCAGAGAGGGTAAACTTTCTCATGATGGACAAAAGGGTGGAATTTGCTTTTTCAACAGTCCTGTTAGTTGATGGGTTATACAGTGCAGAGAAAGATTGATGTGTACTCATAGCTTCTACAATAGATGTTATGAGGCAAGCATTAAAGTTGGTCCCATTGTCAGAAAGCAGGACTTGAGGGCAACCATGACAGTAGAAGATATCTTGCAACAAAAAATTAGCATTGGTCTTGGCGGTTATGTCTGTGGTTGCTCTGGCTTCAACTCATTTTCTAAAGTGGTCTACAGCTACCAAGATAAATCAACACCACAGACCTAGAATGCGGGAGAGGCCCAACAGCATCAATACTCACAGTGTGGAAGGCATGCTTAGGGGGGATGAGCTTGAACTGATGCTGTGAAGATTGGGGGCGTTGGAACTGACAAGAATGACATGAGGCAAGGAATTCAGGAATTAGTAGGTACATATTTTCCCAATAGAAGTTTTTGCACAACCAGTCATGAGTTTTTGCTATGCCTCTGTGTCCCATGTCAATGTGGGCTTGGAGGATGATGGCAATGCTCATACTAGAACATACATAGGGTAGATAAGTTTTGTTGAATTTCTTGAAGAGTTGTCTATCTCAAATCACAGTATCCTCTGATAGGACTTGCAGCGCCAGACAAATGTCTTCTGGTTCAGTGGTCCAGGAGTCAGGATACCCTACCAAATTGTATAGGCAATTAATGTCAGCAAGATAAATGGCTATTATGGACATCCTCAACAAACCATCAGCATTCTGGTGTTATGCACCAGGCAATGTAAAACAGTGAAATTGTATCCTTGCAGGTGTAAGGCTCAATGGGCTAGTCAACCTTTGGTCTCCTTTAATTGTTGCAACCACTTTAGGGAAGAGTGGTCTGTTACTACTTTTAAGTGAGTCCCATAAATTTAGTGCCTGAACTGTTTTACTGCATACAGAACAGCTAGACATTTCTTTTCCGTGACACTATAGTTCTTTTCATGTTTGTTGAGGACTTGTGAAGAATAGGCCACAGGTTGGTCCACGTCTTCATTGTCAAGCTGGGCTAAGATGGCACCCACAGCTACTCCACTAGCATTGGTGTACAAGATGAACTCCTTATTGTAATAAGGGTAGACTAGGATGGGAGCTTCCTTAAGTTTGACTTTCAGTGCTTCAAAAGACTTTTGTTGGCTGTCAGTCCACTCAAAGGGTACGTTGCAAAGGAGTTAGACAAGGGGTTTGCTTAACTCAGCAAAATCAGGGATGAATTGTTGATAGTACCCCATCATACCAAGGAAGACCTGGACCTATCATAAGTTTGTGGGGGGCTGCATCTTGTCCATGGCTTCCACCTTATTGTTCATAGGGTTTATTACAGTTTGGGTGACCTTGTGGCCCAAAAATTCAAGTTGCTCCTTGAAGAAGGAACATTTAGAGGGTTTAAGTTTCAAGCCTGCCTCCCAAATTTTGAGGAAGACAGCTTTGAGGTGGTCCAAATGGTTGGTAAAGGTGGAGCTGAACACAGTAATATCATCAAGGTATACAAGGACACAGGAGAGCTTCAAATCTTGCAAGATGTAGTCCATAGCCCGTTGAAACGTAGCCAGGGCATTGTAGAGTCCTTGGGGGCATTCAGGTGGGTTTGTAAAGACCTTCTGAAGTGATAAGCATAGCCTCTAGCTATCTTCAGGAGACAATTCAACCTGCCAGTATCCTGAGGCTAGATCCATAGTAGAGAAAAACTTTGATCTCCCTAATTGTCTAAGAGCATCATCAATTTTAGGCAGAGAATAAGAGTCCTTTTTGGTGATCAAGTTCAGGCAGCAGTAATCCATCACAATGCAGTGGCCTCCATCCTTCTTTTTGGGGATCAACAATGGGGAGGCCCAAGGGCTCTGAGAGGGAGCTAGTAGCCCAGCATCTAAGAGCTGTTTAAGCTCCTTAAAGACCTGAGCATCTTCTACCCTGCTGCAGCGGTAAGATTTGGCACAAAAGGGCAGGACATCACCTGTAACTATCTGGTGGATAACCCCCTTAGCTAGACCATAGTTGGTGGGTCCAGAGGCAAAGATATCCTTAAATTGGTCTAGTAGTTCCAAAACATCATTTTGTTGAATGGGTGATAGTTGTGTGAAGTCTGCGGCAGCAAACAGGGAGAGAACCTGAGGGTCTCCTTCAGGCAAGTAAAATCACTAAACGTTCCAAAGGGGTAGAGGGACGACACTTGCTCTGAACCTAATATGCAACCATGTTCAACAACCTGGCCCTTGGTCACCTGCATAGGCAGGGCAGTCAGGTTATCCAAAAACAGCTGTACAGGCTCCTTATGAGTCTGGTCCAAAATCTCAGGGCATAACTAAGGCTCTTTACGGCTTAAGGAATAAGGTGAATATAGCTCCAGGAATGACTTTTTAGGTAGTTTGTAGGATATCTGGGAGTCTATAATCACTTGGGAGCCTGGAGGGATGGTAATAGCTGTGGGGAAAGAAGAGGAACATCTTCTGTGGGATAGGAAGAAGGAGGGGAACACATATTGGAAGAATGAGTCCTGTACTTGAGTGAGAAGATACCAGTGGGGTACTCAAGCACATAAGTGTTAAGACGTTTTATGGGAGACACGGGGTTATTTAAAGATTAGAGGGATTTAATACCCTAAGAGCAATAAGTACCCATCTTGAAGGTTCATAATCCCATTGTACTCTCAAAGGAATTGCGTACCAACCAGGAGATTGTAGCTTTTTTTTCTAGGACAACAGTGGGGGATGTAATAAGAAGCTTCCCAAACCTCATTTGCAGGGCAGAATAGGCACTAATGGCTCAGGTTTGGGCCATGCCAGCTGTACCATATTACTGGGTGTAGTTGAGTTTGGGAGCCAGCTTAAGTTTTTTCATTAACTTGGACAATACCACATTAACTGGAGAGCCTGTGTCCAAGATAGCCTTGATTTTAACCTTTTGGATTGATACTTCCACACAAGTAGTATCTTTCCCAAAGGGGGGTAAGACAGTCAGCACGTCCTGAGCTGCCTCCCATTCTTTCTCCCATTTGGCCAGCATGCATTGTAAGGCAGGAATTTTCTTATACACAGTCTGCAAGGGGAGAGATACAGACCATTCTGAAAGAGAGCTTCTGCTAGTTCAGCAGCCTCTTCAAAGGAATCTACCAAGACAGGAGGACAATGATCCTGAGCTAAGTAAGGACAAGCCACTACAGCCTTAGCTTGATTTGCAGATTGACAAGTTGTAGTTGTGGTCTTCTCTGAACATAGCTTGTAAGGGACAGAGACTGTCTCTGGGACTTCCAGTACAGAGTAGCCATAACCATCAGACTCATTGCAGTCAGAGTCTTTAGGTTCAGAATCACTAGAGAGGTTATGGAACAAGTGAAATATAGTCAGGCCAGCCAAGGGGGAAGATTCCTTGTCAGAAGGGGGATCAGGAGGAGACGGGGGAAATTGGTCAGCAGAGAGTGTCTCTGCCTCTAAGCTGACCTCTCTTTTCCTGCCTGCTCCTTTGGGTTGCAACCCTCTGCTTAAGGGTTGATGCAGGTACGTGAGTGATGTCCTATTTGACTGCAGTTATGACATTCTTGTCTTTTAGACTGCCCACTTGAGCCTAGGGTCATAATGCGCGGAGTGTGAGAGGTAGTTCCTGCATTGTCAGCTTTATTTTCACGTACAACAGTACTCCCATGAGTCAAGTGCATGTCCTGCAAGAGGGTCTTGATACTCTTCATTGAAGTAAGGGAAGCTTTGTGGGCCTTGAAGTGCAGACATAGGAGTTGGCTCACCTTCAAAGCATTTGAACATGTTGAGTACGCTTCCCGGGGAGTTAACTGACAACTGGTGATCAACTGTTGTCCTTCAATGTAGAAAAAATTGTCAAACTCAGCCAAGGTTTCTTTGGGGTTGAATGCAATATGCATAAACACATCCTTCTTGACTTCCAATCTGAGATCTCCTCCAAATTCTTCAATTAGGAGTCACTTCATTTCCTCCTAAGTGACAATAGAAGGGAGTTTGGGGACCACAACTTCTTGGCACATGGGATGCAGACAGGTAAGAATATGCTCCTTCTTTAGTTCATCAGTGGCCCTACACATTGCAGTCTTGTAAATTGTCAGAAAGGCAGCAACAGTAGAGGTTTTAGGGTCAAATATATGTTTGAACAAAGGCTTATTGTTGGGGTCAATGGACAAGGAGGTGGATTGGCTGTTATCACCTGGGTTGAGGACGTTAATGTGGGGATTGCCCTCAAACTCAGATTCAGCAGCAGGCTTCTAGTCCAGAGGAGTCAAAGGCTTTCCTCTAAGGTATTCAAGGTAGAGCTATTCTGTCCACTAATATCTCTAGCAGTGGCAGCAGCAGCTCTGAATTCATCAATCTTAATCTGTTGCACTGATAGAGTGCCAGCAATCCCATTGAGGTGAGTGGTCAGGGAAGTGGTTTGGTCAACCAAAGAGATAACCTGTCCATTCATTGTCTCGGTAAAACAAGAGAGGTTTCACCTCTCTCTCCAATGTTTCCTGCCTATCAGCAACATCATTTGTTACTTCTGCTAGCTGATCCAGGGCAAGGGTGCAGTTGAACCAGGGTTGGCCTTCCAATCCAGGGCAACAACCATGATTGCCATGAGCGGGAGTACTAGCAACTTTAGCTTCCTCATTACCTTCAGATTCAGAGGACTAATCATCAGGATTAGAGAAGCATTGTCTCAAGTACTCAATTTCTCCTTGCAAGGTATCTACTTGGTCAGTAAGCAAAGCAATGCAAGGGCCAGGCATAGGCTCTAATGGAGGAGGGTTTTGAACAGAAGATTGAAGCCAAGTGGTAGCCTATAGATCCATTATGGCTTCCCATACCTTGGCTTCAAATTCATACAGGTCCTTAATAGGGGGTGCAGGAGGTGTCACCTCAATGGACGCTACTCTATCATCCACATAATTTTGCACTTGGTACAGAGTGTTGCCTAGTGCAGCCTTATACAGACCATATTGGTTTTGTAGGTGGCAGCCCCAGGTATTGACATGAGTCCCAACTAATTTGAGCTGGGAATTAATATGCTCTCAAAATTGGTTAAGTTCAATATTCAGAGTCTCAAAGTCCTGATGATGCTTTAGAAGAGAGGCCTCAATTTGTCCACGCCACATTGTTTGATGCTCATCCAATTAGCACAGTTGGTCCTTGATATATCCAGGGAGCAAGGAACAAAGGGAATTCAGTGATGAGGTTAGGTACTTCTGGGAGGCCAGCAAGTCATGCTGGTTATCCAAAATACACACAAGAGACTATGTGACTATTCTTGATATACCATATTTTGAGCATGGTTATTTGAGACAGAGGTGGCTACAGCATTTAGAAGCTGGTTCTGGAATCCTAATACAAGTTGATGGTGAAACAGGGTGGGTTGGATAAACTGGTTGGCTAACATGCCAATAGTATCCATAGACTTCATCAGCGTGGGGGAGACCAAAGTCCAAGAGGAAGGAGTACAGGTCTTTGGAAGCTTACCCAGGACAGAGACCAGGGATAGTGTGCATTGCCACCCTGCGTGAGTGAGGAGAGAGCAGGCGGCAGCACAAGCTTGCTTATAATTGAGAGAGAAAGCTGGAAGGGGGGCCCACGTGGGCCCGGGAGACAGCACCAGTAACATGGGAGTTGAGGGGGCATTGGTGATATCTTCTTCTAGAGGAGGACTAGAAACTTTAGGTTGTTTGGGTACTTCAGAAACAAAGGGAGAAGGACCAGAGAATGCACATAGGAACAGGGTAACCAAGGGGCTTGCAGCCTCTGTAGTGAGCACCATTTTGTTGTGTTTGGCTCCTGGGGATGACATCCAGGAGGACACAGCGGGAAATCTTTATAACAAAAGATTTGAGGTTTGAAGCTAGCCTTGGGTTACCCTTCAGGGCAAAATTAAGGGCATTTACCTTAATTTCCTGAAATACAAGATGAAGAGTTCATTTTGGCAAAAAGGAAGGAAAAGGCTTGAAGAATATTAAAGCCAATGCAAATGTGGATAAACTTGTCTTTATTAGGAAAATTGATTCTACTTAAATAGTAGACAAGGGCTGATGATCACTCATTAGGTAGACAGAGTGGCAGAAGGAGTCACATTGGGATTAGTTCATACCAGGATCAGTCAAGGACAGGTATGATATTCTGGAATGGGTGGATATTGAACCAGACCCATTTGCAGAAGGGGAGGAATTCCCAAAATCAAAAGCAAAACCAACCAAATCTTTGCACATATCAATATTTGAAGGCCATATCAAAATGACATTGATAGCAAAATTTCCAACACCCCTGGTATCACTTTATCTTCAGTATATTCTTGAATAGTAGCACTGGCAGGACGTTT
Source organism: Entomophthora muscae (assembly GCA_014839935.2). NCBI lineage: Eukaryota > Fungi > Entomophthoromycota > Entomophthoromycetes > Entomophthorales > Entomophthoraceae > Entomophthora > Entomophthora muscae. The sequence continues at coordinate 290,097 of QTSX02003553.1, forward strand.
CAAATAAGCTCCATTAAGTTTACATTATAAACTCAACTAAAAGACACTGGGTCAAAGCAGACCAATCAGGTGTCTTTATATTCCATAACTGTGTATTCTGATACATTCAAATCTAATTTAAGTTCAGCAAGCACAGCTTTTATAATGAGATACACTCCATTGTCTTTTCTTATGGCTTGAAGACCATAGGAGGGGACAATACCAGATTCTGGCCCATATGACTGGCAATATTAGAATAAAATATTGCTGGGACATAGGGAATTAGAACTTTACTTACAATACCAAAGACAACTACAAAAAGTTTAAGATTTATTATTATTGATTTTTAGGTGTTTTCTTTAGCTGCTCACTTCCTGGCTGCTTCAGCTGGATGGATCAACTTGGGTGTAATCAGTTTTGTGAGTATCCTGGTGCTGTCCTTGTGTGGTTTTTTTCTGGATTTACATATTCAAAACTCTCCAGGTTGTCAATCTGAATAAGCAGTGCAGTGAGTGCCTGGGAGTTGAAATGTAGTCCTTCAAATAGTTTCTCCTGAACATTGATAAGGTACACAACGGGCTTCTTATTTATACCAAGAATTCTTGCTAGAAAGGTCTTGGTGCTGACCTTGAAATTATTTCTCCCAAAAGAATAACCATCTTTACGTTAGCTTTGATATTACAACCAATATCTTGGATTTTGAAAGCTGATACATCAATATCCTTCAACAATTCTTCAGATTCACATGTTGCTTGATCACCTTTCTCTGCCAAGGCTTTTATATATGTATATATTCAAATGAACTCTTAATGATTCTGATCTCCTTGCTTTTTCCATCTCCTTTTATTTACCTGTAAAATAATGTTATTTAATTTTGTAACTAAGGTTTATATCTCACCCAAAAATATATTTTACAATTTGCAGAAAGCGCCCAATGAGCTACCCTACTCTGTATCTATCAATAATCTAGCTCCTGTCTCAAATTTTAAATAAATGAAAATAATTAGCTATAAGGCAAGCAATAAATTTCATAAAAGTCTCCCCCAATAAATTAACTGAAGCTTAATAATATTTAGATGTGAAAAGTGCCCCTTGTGATCCTGTGGCTGCATTTACAGTAGAATAACTTTCATCCCCAATAAAGACATGATTTAAACCAAATCTCTGGCAATTTCTGGGATTTTATCTTCCCAGATCTAAATAATGAACTATGGTTAGTTCTGCTCCAACATTGGTAGCAAAAAGTAGGTCTGATTTACAGCATACCTTTGAGAGAATCCCCCTGAGAGAGGATTTAGCGCTATTTTATGGCTAAATCTCACCATGAACAATTCCTGTTTATCCCTGAAGGGGATAAACAGGAAGGAGACTATATCTATCAAGACCAAATCATGTGAATCAGAGTTACAATGTACTCCACTTAGGCCAGCATGATGTTAGAACCACCAGCCCTGGTTGAACCTCTTCCAATGTTTGATGAATCTAAAGCCAGAACTCTTCACAGGCAGTGGGAAAGGGACCAAATTTGACGGCTTGTTGCACTTCACAAGAACCTACATCTGTCAAGCTCTTGAGTCTATGGGTTTCATCATAGCTTCATGATGCCCAATTGGTCCTGCTACTGCCTGGCTCACTAAATGGGCTAGATACAAAATAAAAATCACATGTGTCATTGTAAAGACCCAACAATTGGGGAAGTATTTTAGCAAAATAAGAGACCAAGTTGGCAACTTGGAAGCCTGTGAGCGCCGTCACAATTGGATAGCCTGTCATTATCCATCAAAAGACCTTGGCATGCACGTTATAGCGTCTGAAATTACCAGCAAAATACGTGAGTACATAGTATATAAAGGTGTTTATGGCTACGGACTGGGTGGAGTGGGGCAATACTAGCGTGGGCCAGGAGTACTGCTCGGAGAAGTTTAGCTGTGCTGGCTCCTTGTAGAAATATTTGTCAGGTGGTTTGTTGAATGGCCCATGCTGGTGATTATATTGGTGGCCCCCAATCCCTAGGCAGGCTGTGAGAACAGCTGAGAAGATTAGATAATTCATCTTCTGATCCTGGGGAAGGGCAGACAAATCTTAGTGTCTTGTTTTTAACTTCTGGTAAGTAAAGTTTAGATTGATTTATGTGATACTACTGAGTGGTAATTTCACTCAATGATAGCACAAACTATCACCAAGTGATTTGACTTTATTATATAATATCATCCTTGTGGGGCATAAATAGTGTAAAACACTGGACAAAGAACCCCAAACACTTGATGTTGTCTGGAATCCCCTTTTGGGAGGGGAATTGGAAGTGGTGTGCAGGCAATGAATTATTACTTCTGGGCTTACATTGGTTTGGTGTATCATTAGATGCTTTCATGCATCCAAATTTGACTTCTGCAGTTAATGCAGGAATGGTTGTGTTTAGCAGCTTGTCAGTCCCTTCCAAATTTGTTAGATTCCAAATTTGGGCAGCAGTTCCTCCTCCTTTTGGGTTTGGGGAAATTGCCTTTTTGGGTTTCCCATTGAGCAATTTCCCCATCTGGCAGGGGTGGGCGGCCCTGCCGTGGGGGGTGCACCGTCCCCCACTAGCTGGCTGGCAGTCTGCAGACGGCTGGCGGCTGGGGTATAAAACCTGTCTGTCTCAAAAACATATTTTTTAATTTTTGAATCTTTGGCCTGGCTTTTTGCGGCAGTTTCCCCAATCAGGGGGAACTGCTGAAATTTTTTATTTTTCTCTTTGAGCTTGATTGGAGACAAAAGATTATCCTGACCCAAGGTGTTGTCAGGAATATTCATGACAGTAATCTTCAAAGAGGTAGCCAAGTTGCACTACAGTGAGACATTTTATCCCATTATAGTGATTAAAACTCTGCTAAGCATTAAGAAGACAGGCATTGTCTCAGAGCACCTTGCTTCCTGTTAGCAGGGACTTTTTGCCATACCAGATACCTTGACTACTGTGTTCAAGTCTTAGGAATAAAATCCAAGATAACACAACAGGAGATCTTTATTGCAAAAGACTGGAGATTTAGACTATCCTACCAAGTGGTTAACCTTCAAGGTAAATTAAGGATTAGTACCTTAATCCCCGGGAAGAATATTAATAGCTGTTTTCCTTTTAAACAAGGTAAGACACTGAAGTATAAAAACCAACATCAATGTGAACAAACTTAACATTCACTTGGGAAACATCAAATTTTACATAGTCTTTTATAATGGCAATCAGTCACTATAAGGACAGGGAAAGAGAACAGCCCTGAAATGGTATTGGGACCATAATATGCCAGGTGATAGAATCCAGAATGTGTGGATATTAGTGAGCCATCATTTGTGGAGATGGGCTACCACTGAATTCTAACTTGAAATATGTTAGATCTTAGCTCATGTAATCACAGCTCAAAGGCAAAATCAAATTTGCCTGAATCAAAAAACTCATAACACAACCCAACAACCAGGTGGTTAAAATAGTGTTAGCTTGATTAGGGACTTGGTCAACTTACATATTTTCTCAAAACTGCAATAAACATATGGGTAATGAGATGTTCTGATGAGAATACTGTGACAAGTTGAGAAAAGGAAAGATCAGAGACATCATTTTTGATGGGGGATAAGAGAGTTTGGTAAAAGTTGATCCAGTTTAAATGAAAAGAGATGTCTCAGAAAATATGTGGGAAATGAAGCAACTAAAGTATTTGAATCCCATGTAATAGGACCTTTTTTGGTGCATTGTTCTATGGGGTTGAGATCCAAGAAATAAGGCTGCATAAATTTTTATCAAAAGGTTTGAGGTTTGCATTGGCCTTATGTTAACCTTTATTGAGGAATGAATTTAGGTATACCAAGACCCTGGGAGTCTAAGTTCTATCATCTTTTATGAACTAAGAAAGTGCACCAAAGATACAAATATATTTATAGAGTTTAAACCATAAGGATTGGGATTTATCTAAGCAAAACAAGTAATAGTGATATCAATAATTGGGCCAAAATAGTTATGCAATAAATATGGAATGTAGTGAATTTTGGCATTAATCTATTCTGGGTTATAACACAATTAAGCGAGCATAGCCTGGATGCAATTTTATCAATATTATTACTTGATAGCTGATTCAACAAATAAATTTTATAGCACTTGAGTGTTGCTATTAACAACATACCAAGATAGAATCAATCTTTTCATAACATTCCCAAATTTTATACTATTTATATTTACATAAATGTAGCACTATTCTAGTATTGTATGCTCCTTTTAAGCCTCAATAAAATTACCATCCTTCTAATTTTATTCCTTTTCTCATTTGATATACTCCTGAGAAATATCGCACAAAAAATATTTGGATTTTTTGAAGCAGTGGTAAATTTCTGTAAAATAATGTTCTAAAAGCATACAAGGCTATAACGTGTGAAAAGAGATTGATTTATGCTTTGAAAAATGGTGATTATAATGTAAAAAAATCATATATGAGCTATACTTGAATTTAATTCTTGCTTTACAAAATTAAGGGACTTGGAAATTCATTTTATTATTATTAATCAAACTCATGTCTTCACTGTATTATAGAAAGTAGTTGGCGTGTAATTTATCTCCTATTATTTGAAGATATATTTAAAGATACAATGTTAGTCTTATATTTAAATTATCATTTAATCTTTCTTTAAATTCAACTTCGTGGCAGGTGAATTCCTTTGTCCATAGGCCAATAGTAAGTACATGAAGAATTTAACTTAATCATGTGCGTGCATATGGAATCGACAACCTGTCAGTAAGTTCTCGGTCTGTTTGGGGCCTGGGCATGGATTCTAGAAAACAGGTTTTAATTTAAAAATCATATTGCATATTGATTTTTAAAACAGTGCCTTTGAACGATACCTTGGCATATACAATAACTCAAGTTGTCCAGGAACAGTTTCTAATGAGATGTGTGATCTTTGTAGCAAATGAGATACCAAGTGAGCGGTTCATAAATTAAGTTATACTAAAACACATCACACCATCGAAACATTTGAAAATTTAAATCAACTTGCTAATTAATTGTAAACTAAAAGGGTTATTTGACTGGTGTACTTCAAAATTTTGATTATAATAATCCAGAGGTCAGTGACTTGATATCAGAAATTAATTCATTTTGGAATAGTTTTAAAAAAATGTGTTCATGATTTTAAACGGGGTGGACACTTCAAACTTTTAATTGAATTAAACAGTTTTAAAGAATTAATCCAAAGTAAGTTTCATGTTGCTATTTTAATAATTTATTGGTTCTGTGGAATTTATACATTTGGCATTTTATTATGTGGCTTTAAATTTTATGGTGCTTAAAGTATTTGAATAAAATAAAGATGATTTGTTGTTTTAATTGAGATTTCTTGTAGCCAATGAAAGGCATCTTGTATCAGGTATAAATTAATTAAGAAAGAGAGTTTTCTATTCTGTTTCAGTATAAATATAATCATTTTATTTTTTCGTCACAAGTATGCTGGGATGGATTATGGTAGTAGCTTCTGTCATCTACTTGGTAGTAAGAATCGTTTCCTTGAGCATCGTCAGTGCCCTCATCAGACATTCCACTGCTCTTTGGTGCCATCCTTTTAAAGAGCCAAAGGGCAACTAGGCTACTGTTACGGAGGTTGGTGTGGATGTTAGGCGTGATCACAATGTGCCTGGTTTCTTCCAGTTTACTCTTCCTGGAAGGTGTGAAGCTAAGTTTATTTGGTTTGGAGCTCCCTTGTCCTTCATTGACTATCACTCCTATCAGCCTCCAACTAGCCCATACATAATTTCCTGTGAATATTTGCATAGCGACAAGAAAACTGGTGGATGCTTTGTCAAATACACGGAAGGCTATAACGCAACAAGCTTGATCCGCTCTCCGCCAACCACTTGTAATAGGCCTGGGTTGTGCTACGTCTCTGCCACCTTTTTAGTAGCTCCTACAACTAGTGACAATTTCATATCCCCGTTGACATTTGAACAGTTGTTGAGCATGTCAGAAATTGATCCTTTGATATCCCTTCTAACTCAAACTGAACCCTTTAATCAAACCATCACATTATCTTTTGAGGGGCCAGGGACAAGGGAAATTTGGTTCAAGCCAATATTCTGGTCTGTCACCGGCATCTACCGCGCCATAAAGCCTGAAGATACAAATGGTATTCAAGTGCATGTTTCTCTGAACTTTCCTCTGGTAGTTGCAAATTAATCAGATGCTATGTATTCCCTGGTTGACCCCAATATTTGAAGGCTACAATCTTATTTTCTATTCCCAACTTCAATTCTTTAATTAAAAATTAGTTATTTTATATAATTGTTTAACTCAAGTTAAATAAATAGGTTATAGTTTATATAAAATTATATAAACCCTGAATTTGTATTGTTCCCCTTTGCTTGAAAACCGTGAAGTTGACTCCCTGGTTGTCAACTATCAAGTCCAATGGGAATTTGGATTTTTGTCTAGTCAATACTTTTTACCTAACAGTACTTGATGTACTTTAACTCCAGAACCTGTGGGGGGAAATGCAAGCTATTCAAATCCAAGAACACAATTTCAGATTGTAAATACAAGCAACTCAGCTGAGTCAAAATAAAGTTTCATAAACCCAATCATTTCATTAGACTTTTTTATTTATTTAAATTTGAAAATATCAAATCTTGAGTGCAGATATTTCAACTAGTGTAAGCCAAAATGCATCAAGAAAATACAGAATGCATGAATCAGAAATATGTGATCATAATGTAAAATTTGGTATTTTCTTTAATTCAATTGAGTTGAAGGTATCAGAAATAATTAATACATACACCATTGCAGGATTGTCAGATCCAAGAATAAAATTTCAAATCATAGATCAAGCAAACCCTAAATCAATCTAATAAAGGATGCCTTAAAAAGGATGCTAAGGGATCTAATGTGGATTCACACCAATTATTTTAGGAATTAATAGCATTCTTGAATAACCAGCCAAACCCATTCCAGGACAGCTAAAAATTTATAGGGCTACTATTCACCAAATTACACAAACTTAATATTTGAATAAGAGATATAAATATATTTTGTTTATTACCAAAATAAATATATATTATTGATGGCATTGTTATTAAAGTTAGTCTTTTCATTTTATGCTATACCCATAACAGCTCTTTGACTAGTTTGTCTAACTTAAATATAGGAAACATTATTTAAACAGTTGTATATTTATGTATTGTAATTAGGGATGTAAAATTACAGTTGAGTTTTTTAAACGCTAATAATATATTATTATATTTTATTATTAGCATTTAACAAGCTCAACTGTAATTTTACATCCCTAACTAGAATACATAAGTATACATGATGTAAATCCAAGTATGGGTTTGTTGTTTGTAGTTATCTTGCTTAACTCATATTACGACTTACTAGTTTACTAAAGACTAAGATGAGATTCTCTAACTTAGTGTGTATAATAAATATATTAAAATGTAATAATCAATTCTTTATTTAATATCAAGTAAGAGAGTTATAAAGATTTGGTTAATTGAAACGGCCGCTGAATGCCAGGATCCTCTGCTTCACAGCCAGATCCCTCTGCAGCCTTTCCCCACTATTAATATTAGATCAGATGATTGTAAGTTAATATGGCCTAGAAATACAACTAAGTTGATCAGTTGGACTATCTTACATCCAGAGCGAGAGTACCAATCGCTCTCTTGTTCACCGAGCTTAAAGGATCAATGTCCGTTACAGTAAAGGCTAGTTTTAAACCAATCACCATATGGCAATACAACTGTTTAAATAATGTTCCCTACATTCAAGTTACAATGGCTGATAATGGACCCATTTTGAATAAGGGACAAATATGAAGTACCCAAATCAAAGTGTATAAATTGGCGTACTTAAATCAAAGTGCAGCAAACCAATGGCTTTTCTTTTAAAGTTTTGACTTTGAAGGGGTCCTTTCACACCTCTTATTCCTTTCTCAAATTTTACTTTAGATTTGGTTGACCCCTTGTCATGTTCTTGAATAAGGCCAAGGGACACAACAGGAAATCCTAATGGCAGGATTAGGTTTGTACTAAGACAAGGGTTAATCTTCATGGATGAATAAGGAATTTACCTTAAGGCCCTTGGAATGATAATGATCAGAAATCTCCTCTAGCCAATACTAGGGAGATGTTGCCATATTAAAATAATAAACACAAAGAAAGAGTTTAAATAGAACTTAATTTTATTGGATAAATCTTAATAAATCTTATACTGTGAATGTCTAGCACAAAACAGTAGAAGGACAGTTAGATCACTGGTCACTCTCATAAGTGGGTTGAGGATCACTCATGTCATCAGTCAGAATGTAAATATGTCCTTCATCTGATTTGGTTCAACCCTCAGTTTGAGCTGCAAAAGGGAACTGAAAGATTTTGCACTTGAAATGTGATGTCTCTAAAGGCAAAATCAAAAGAGCATGAATATTGTGATTCACAACATTGTCCCCTCTAGATTGGCCTTTGGGGGTATACTTGCAGAGAATCTTGGTGTGGGCTCATGAAAAGGGGCATCCTGTGAACAGCAACTTGACATTGCACTCAGAACCCCACTTGAAGATTGCTTCAAGTGAACCAATCCACAGGGTTCTAACTTGTGAGCTCTTCCCACTATTGTCAAAGCAGAAGGCTCAACCCACCAGCAATGTTTGAGTAAGTGGGTTTATGACCCGCAATCCAATATCCAGTCACCCAAAGCCAGGTTAGGAAGTCAACTCAAATTACCAAATCCATCAACATAAACAGATGATGACCCCTTATGGTGGATACCTTGTTTTGGCACTTGAATCACTACCAGGATCAAGCCACCCCCTTCACCATCCCACTGTGTGATCAACACAATCATGTTCCTGTTATTCATTGATTCACAATAACTATATAATCATTATCTCTCAATAAAGAACATTATCTAGTTTCTAAATATTTTTCCTCTTGTAACTCTGCTAAAACAGCACAGTTGCAACATTGGTAGCACAGGTAGGTTTTCCATCCTACTTTACCCCTCAAAATTCTGCCTGTTGCTGTACTTGGGCAACTGTGATAAGTTAAACTCCCTGGTGATTGAATCCCTTAAACTTGACTCCCTGATAGTCAAAACTACAGTAAAGTGAGAATTCAGCTTTTGCCATGATTGACAACTGGAAATTGTCACTTTTTTAATTACAGATCTTTATGTACTGAAAACTTTTAATATAAAAAATTAAACCTTACAGCTATGGTATACTAAAGTGACCCCAGAAAACCTAAAAATGCAATAAAAACAGTACTTTAATTAATAAAAATAAGGAGAAATAAGCAATTATTTCTCATTTTACTATGTAATTTACCCTCTTCATTATAAAAATATTTTTGTTACCATAAAAATTAAAGTTCCAATGAACCAAAAATAAACACAAACACAACAAATAAAGTTACGCAAAATATGAAGAAATATTAAAACTTATTTGATATGGTTCATATAAGGATAACTGTGAATATCATATGTTTTATTAGGAAATTAACAAAAATTAAGATGTTTCACTTACTTTCAACTATAAATATTCATCTCAAACTTACCATGCATACATAGAACAATCACTGCTATCTAATTAAATTAAAAAATAGAAAAATCAAAGCTAAAAACTAAATGATCAAAGCTAATAAGTAGAAATAAAATTTAAAAAGTTAAAAGTTAAAAGTAAAAATCATATAACTGAGCAAGCAAGCAAGTTTATTCCTGGTCATTCTACCCCAATTTCATTTTAGCCCCTTCCATGAGGACAGTGACAATAAGCTCAAGCTGCTGCTTGAGCTCAGAGGCCTTATACTTGCACTTAGCCGCACCCTGGATGGCCTTGGTGAAGAGGGTTCAGCTGTGGTTGTTTGATGGGGGGACACAGTTAGAGAGATCTCAGAGCTTGGAGATTGTTTTCTCTTGCTCATACTGCAGGAGAGAGAAGAACTTATTAAACTCCAGATGTAGCCCAAAGTTGGCTTTAAGATGATTGTGATAAGCCTCTAATGCTAAAGTGGTCTTCAGCTCCCCGTTGACAGCTGCATGGTACATGTTCCAGCTGGCCTTGGCGCAGGCCTTGCCTCGCTTCTGCGTGACAACCTTCCCAATTCACTGGGGCTCAAAGTACTCAAGGAAATTTTTTTGAATACCGCTATTCACCATGTTTCAATTTTGCCTTTAGTGGGCCATTTTGAAGACAAATCTCTTGCTTTTGCTTTTGCCTCTCAAAATGAGTTGATGACTGAATCAGGAAATACAATTGTTTGGTTTCTTGACTCTGCGCATTTCACTTGCCCCACTCATGCTTGTGGCAAGTGATCCTACCGTCCTGATAGTGTTTTGTGGTATCAACAACCACTATATATTCTATTTTGTATTCACTAATAAAATCTAAGTTCTATTCACATTTTTGTCTTTGTGTCTCCACATACTTCTGCACCTCTCTATAGCCACAACTAGTAGAGATTATTCTTCCTGGGCCTCAAGGTAATTGCATAGCCTTCCCTGTCATCTAACCAAGACTTAGTACAAATCCAATCCTAAGGTTAGGATTTCCTGTTGTGTGTCTGTGCCGCGCCTCAGAACACAACAGAAAGGCTTGAACTCCGGGTGCTTCACTATGTAGGGATCCTTTGAGAGCACCTTGAGCCCCTGCACAGTGTGCTCTGGCTTTAAAAAATCCAAGGCACTGAATTGTGCCAGCACAAATCTGCAGGTGCCCAAAGTATCCCTCCTGCTCAACCTACTAAGCTCAGTGTGGGCCTGCACTTTACAAGCAACTGCTTGGCAGAAGTGGTACCCCTGCACTTCCCTGCTGATCAGCTGCTTAAATGCAGTGAACTGAGCAGGCTCAAAGTCCATGATGCACATGTGAGGCCCAAGAGCTCTTAGCCTTGCCTTTTCCTCCAAGTCCAGGGTAGTCTGGTCCTTATCAGAGGCAGGTGGGTTGGCGTGGGTGTGGGGGGGAGTCTTCTTGAATTTGTCATTGTTGGCAGGAGGAAGAGGCAATTGCTTGGCAGAGGATTGTGAACACATGTGTGTAAATGGCCTCAGTGACCCCAGGAAGAAGAAAGAACATAAGTGGAATCACCTGGATGTCAATCTGGGCATGAACCATCCAGAGCTGCTTGAACATCAGGGAGCAAGTGGCCAAGGTACCATCAACTAGCCAGGTTGAAGCCCTTTTCAACTTCATCAGGTTCTGCTGAGTTGAGTAGCGTATTATGCGGTCTTTGGCAGCAGGCCTGTTGTCATGGAGGAGGAAGCGCTCCCCACTCAGAAGCTTCTTGAGCTTGTGGGTGAGTGTAAGCTCTGAGAGGATGTCCAAAGCCTTGGGGGAAGGGGATTGGCGGCAATACATTTATTGCTTATGAACTTAACCAACTGCTCTTGAGTTGGCACCAACTTGAGATTGTTGGGTTTGAGATGTTACAAAGCCTTTATGGCCAGATCAGAATCCTGGAGGTGAGAGGATGTTGGGATTACTTGAATAAGGTACCATTTTAACATCTGGGTGATTAAATGATTGGGGGCTCACATGTGTGCTCCCCCTTCTCCGCTGTTACTTGCTCCCAGCCCTTGGTGTTTAGCCGGGGCCCGCAAGTCTTATCCTCACAGACAAAGTACTTGCTCTTGGTTTGCGCTTTTGACTGTTACAATTAAAAATGTAATTGTCTGCAACATAGCCAGGGCTGCCCTTTACAGACATGATTGGGAAGTAATGGGGGAAGCACTTGAGGACTTTAAACTCTCTGTCCACATTACAGATATTGTAGATGGCCAGTGGATCCCAAGCCACATGGCCAGAAGCTTTGAACTTCTTGGAGTACTCCTCCAGCTTTTCTTGGGGATCAGATGAGGGAGGGGGAAGAGCCATCAAGAGGGGGAGGGGAAGGGTTCTTTGAGGCCTGCTTGTATGCCTCCTTTTTCTTACCAGAAGAAGAGGTGGGCTCCTTGGCAGCCTTTGACTTCTTGGTACAGCGCTCCTTAGTGGGCTTGGAGTCAGCCTCTGAGTGGTAAAAGGATGGTTGGTAAGATCACCATCCAATTTATTGGGGGAAGATTTTTGGGGGAAGATGATGGTGGAGGGGGGAGGAGTAGGAGGAGATAGAGTTGGAGGAGATGGGGTTGTAGACTTTGCCTTTGCAGGCTTATTGGCACGCTTGGGAGTGGAGGCAGTTTATTTGGAGGCTTGGAGGCTTGGCGCTTGGGCTGTTGGCTGTTCTTGTTTGATTTTGTCTAAAGAAAAGTTTAGTTTTGCAAATAAAATAGTGTGAAAGATATGAAACACAGAGGTAAAGCAAAGTAAAAGTTAAATGAAAAGTATGCAAATAAAGTTTTATTTATCAAAAAAAACATAAAAAGTAAATAGATGCAAAATAGAAACTCAAAGTATAGATATAAAGGTTAAAACATAGAAAATAAGTGAATTTATGATGAAGCATCAAACATGTTAGGTTCAGCATAACATCTTAGTGTTAAATCAATGTAAAAGTTTAATTGAAAATAAAAAGATACATGAAAACTATATGGAGAGCAGCAGAAAAAGTAGTAGATTATTTTTGCAAAAAATAAAAAATTATTATAAGGAATCTTTTTATTGAGAGTTGAAAATCCAAAATATAGTAAAGTGTCAAGTTTGGCACTGTTGATTAGCCAGGAAAAGCTGAATTCTTACTGTCAAGTATGCCAGCGTCAAGCAGAAACATCAAATTTACTGTTTTTTACACATAAAACTTGCTTAAATTTAAAACAAGTTTGAAAGTCAACCCAAAAGCAAGGCAGTATCATGTGCTCAAAAATTAAAAAAATACAAAATAAGTTAAAAAAGTAAATGAGTGGAAATGTGTTTATTAGTGATTAGGGTATGCTGTGAGGAGCTGGGAGTGAATTATTTACTATAGTGTTGGTTAAAACGTTAAGAAGCTCTCTGTACTAATCCCCAAGTTAAAGTGTCAAGTGGGTGAGTGCTGAGTGGCGCTCATAGTGTGTCACATATTAAATTAGCCTTAATTCTGAGCCTTTGATTAGTTAAATCCAAAACCAATTGAGTGTCAAGTGGATAGAGTCAAACAAAGAAGGTGTTGAGTTTCAGTTTTTTATAAATTACATATGAAATCTCTTAATAAACTGGGCTTAATTTATGTGGCACCACTTAATCCAAAAACCCAGGAATGACATAATTTAAAACAAGTGGGGTATTTGATTAATGTCTATACCACTAAATCCAGTATAGTGGTGCTTGGGAGCCTAATTGATAACTATGGACACTAACAATAAAAATATATTACTAAATAATAAATTTTATATATGTTTATATGTATTTTATTAATGAAATTAAAATAAGACTTAAAAAGTGTCAAACTGGTCACTTTTTGGTTTAGAGTGTTAAACACAGGTGGTTTCATTTCTATTAGTAAATTTACTGATAAATTGCCCCTTAAATTGATATTTTAGCTAACCAAATTATTAAACAGAGTCAAGTTTAAGTAAATTTAACCTTGGTTTTTGGTTTCAACCCCCTAAATTACTAGTAAAAATTAGCTAATAAATTGGTTAAGCCAAAAATACTAATAGATTCACATAAGCGGCACTCAACTCCCTGGTACTTGACAGATTGTTGAGTACCAGGGAGTCAATCACCAGGGAGTCAAACTTACCACAGTTGCCAATCACACAGTGGGATGGTGAAGAGAGTGGCTTGATCCTGGTAATGAGTCAAGTGCCAAAACAAGGTATCCATTGTAAGGAATCATCATTTGTTCATGTTGTTGTATTTGGAAATTTGAGTTGATTTCCTAGTCTGGCTTTGAGTGACTGGATAATTGGATTGCGGGTCACAAACCTGCTTACTTGGAACCTTGTTGGCGGGTTGAGCCTGATGTTTCAACCCCCCAACTGAAAGTTGGCCTCCTCTGGAGGCAAGTTGTCAGGGAGGTTGTTGGGAGCCTGGGCGCCATACTGGAATAACTGTTGTTTGGTGGCAGGTAGGACAGTCTTGTGTTGTTTCTGTCTTGCCTTGCAAGGTCTCAGGCAATCATGGTGTAGGACCTTATCTTGTTTATGTTTCCTTAAGTCCTTGCATGAGGTATGTGTTGTTTTTGTTTACCTTTAGGATGATTGCCAGGCCTACTTTATCTGGTTGTAGTTTACTTTTGTTGATGTTCATGACCCAAACTTCATTACTGACCTCATGTCTGTTTTGGATGGGAACAAATGTCTTTTGCAAATGCTTTTCTTCTCTTTCTGATTTATTGCTGTTGGCCTCTATAACTTGAGGGTCTGAGTGTGGGGGGGACTTCACTTGGGATTTCCAGTTTGGGTCCTGTTCATGCTTGGATGACATTTGTCTGTGTGCCATATACCAACTCAAAAGGGCTTTTTACGTGGATCTGTTCACTTGGGTTTGGCACACAAGTAGTGCAGTCAATAGCTACTTATACCAGTCTTCAGGTCTCCCGCCGGTGGGCTTGGCCAAGGCTTGCACAAGGCTGCCATTCAGCCGCTCACACATACATTGGACTGAGGATAGTAAGGTGATGTCACTGTGTGTTAGACCCCATTCTTGATGACATATATGTTGGTATCTTCAGAGGTCAATTATTTTGTCTCCATTGGTTATCAGGAGTTCTGGCTTTCCAAACTTGCTGATTATTTCTTTGCCAATAAATTGTTGCACATTGTTGCCAGTGTGCGCCCTTACTGCTTGGGCTACTGGCCATCTTGTATCAAAGTCTATGGCAATGATGATGTATTTTTATCATTGTGTTTCACTGGCATGGAGCCAACAACTTCAAGTGCCACACCTTGAAGGGTAGTTGCGTGCAAATAAGTAGTACTGACTTAGGCAGAGTATTGCTTTTTGCAAATTTCTCAAATAGTTTGCATTAGCCCAAGACTTCCTGAACGTCTTGGTACAGGGTTGGCCATCATCCTTTGTGCTTAAGGATTCATAAAGGTTGTAGCTTTTTGTGTGTCCTAGGTCTCTGTGGTAACGTAGGATGGTATTAACTTGCTGATGTGTGGGAACATAAGGGATGGTGGTTTGTTGGACATTTTTCAATGTAGGGTTCCATACATGTCTGCAAATAAGTGTTTGTTCTTAATGACTGTTTACTTTGTTATGTCTGTGGTGCCAGGGGGAAGCCCTAATCCTTTTTTCAGAGTACCAGAAGGACCAGTCTGGGTCAAGCCCATTCTTGCCCCTTGTGGCTCTGACATATAGGTGCAAGAGTGCATCCGCCATGGCAAGTTCTAGACCAGGATTATATTTTATGGGCATATTGAATCTCTCCAGGAGTTCCATCCAGCAAGCTTGATGGCAGGATAAGTTTGCTTGGGTTTTGAGTTATATAAGCAACTTGTGGTTGGTCAATGCTGTGAATTATTCCTGTCATTCTAGGTAGCAACACCATTTAACTAGGCAGTGCACAATTACCAACAACTCATTGTTGTGTATAGAGTATTGACACTTGCTTTCTGTCAGTTTCTGTGATTTGTAGGCTACTGGCAGGGAGTTACCATCATTGTTTTGATTTTTAGTACTCCCCCAATGAATGTGTCTGAGGCGTTGGTTTCTATTTGGTATTCCTCATTGCGTTTGGTGTACTACAGGATAGGTGCTATTGTGAGTTTTTCTTTGAGACGTCTAAAGCAAAGATCTTGTTGGGGGGTCCATACAAACTTAGATTTGGAACCAGTTATGGCTGACAGGGGTGAAGTCAGGACGCTGCAGTTGGGTATAAAACAACATATGTAGGCAACCATTCCTAAGAATGTGTGGAGTTCCAACTTGTCTTTGGGCGGTGGCATTTTGCAGATGGCCTGGATCTTCTGACTGTTGGGTTTAATGCCATATTTTGGGAATATGTGTCCTAGGAAGGGCAGCTGCTCAAGAAAGAACTGGCATTTGGAGGGCTTGCCTAGCAGCTTGTGTTGCGCCAAGGTAGCAAAGACTGCGTGTAAGTCCTTGTGGTGCTGCTCTATCAAGGGGCTATAGACAATTATGTCCTCTAGGTAGATTAATATGTGCTTGCTTATGTGAGGTGCAAACACCTTGTTCATGAAGGTTACAAAAGTTGACAGGTCGTTTTTCATATCAAAGTTGTGCACCATAAATTTGTATGAGCCCTAGTTAGTGCAAAAGACCGTTTTGGGGATATCTTCATCTTTGATACGTCCTGGTTATAGCCTGCAGTTAGGTCAATCTTGGAGAAGTTGTGGCACCACCCAAAGCATCAAAGAGGCCGTCAATGAGTGGTAGTGGTTAACAATTCTTGATGGTAACTTTTTTTAGAGCTTGATACTCTGTGACTAGGCGCAGGGTATCATCTTTCTTTGTCACAAAGAATACAGCAGCAGCAAAAGGAGATTATGAGGGGCAGATAAGTCTTTTCTCTAACGGTTCCTTGAGGTAAACACATAAGGCGCTGTCTTTGTTTGGGGTCAGGTGGTAGATGGGTTGCGCCTTAGGTACATCTCCTTTGAGTTGGATGGAGTGTTGGATATGTTTCTCTGGTGGCAACACAGGTAAAGCCTCTTTGAAGATTTCAGGATGGCAGGCTACAATTTTGAAATCTTGAGGTGTAGTGGTGCTCTAGTGGTCTTTGAAATGTATGATTGTCAAAACAGCAGGCTCAACCTGCCAACAAGGTTCCAAGCAAGCAGGTTTGTGACCGCAATCTGACTCCTGGCCACACAAAGCCAGACTAGGAAGTCAACTCAAACTTCCAAATCCAACAACATGAACAGATGATGATCCTTTATGATGAATACCTTGTTTAGGCGCTTGACTCATTACCAGGATCAAGCCACCCCCCTTCACCAACCAGCTCTGTGATTAACACAATAATGTTCCTGTTATCCTTGATTCACAATCACTATATAATCACTATCTCTCAATAAAGATTATTATCTAGCTTCTAAATATTTCCCCCTTGTAACTCTGCTAAAACAGCACAGTTACAACATTGGTAGCACAGGTAGGTTGTCCATCCTACCTTATCTTGAAAAATCTTCCTGTTACCTGTACTTGCTGCGGCTAACAAATCCTTGACAGAATTATGTCTGGCCTCCCGCTGGACTGGACCCTGTACACCCCTGGTGCTTAGATACCTGATGGGGTTGTCCTCTACCAGAATATGGTGATACATCTCCCCGCATTAAATGAACTGTCTGCCCAAGGGTTCTTCCAGGCTCTCTCTGCCATGCCTTGAGCAACTGACAAGAGTACCATGTCAGCCTACATAGCTCAGAGACTTCATAACACTGCCTTGGAATCTTTTTCTGGAGCCAACAACAATAATGCTGCAGCATGGATCCAATCTGCCCAAAGCAAGCTGGCCAAAATGGAATGCCCACAACAATTTTAGATTACAGAAATCTCCATCCAACTAACTCATGACACTGGCACTTTGTAAATTAAGTGGCATGAAGAGCACACCAAGAAGGATTGGGACACTTTTAAACAGGACTTCTTGGCAAGGTTTGTGCTTAAGGACACGGCGCTCATGATCATACGCCAAGTAAAGAACCTAACCCAGAAAGGCACTGTGAAGGAAATCACTTGCGTCTACAAGGAACTCCAACTTTGTGCACCATCTGGCATGGCCTTTGATACTCCAGCTACCCACCTTATGTACTACAACACACTCTAATTGCATATAATGAGACACATAAACCTGGACCAAGTGACCAGCTTTCAAAGTCTGTATTGTGAGACAGAGAGAGAAGAACAAATGTCCAACACTCTCCGCAAGGAACAAACTGGAAAGAGAGAGACCCAAGGATTCTCACCCAGCCAGGCATCCTAACTGACCACCCCCTGGTAACAACAGCAACAGCGCAAACCATAAACCCATAGGCTCAAATGGACATGGAAATGGGAGCAACGGCCAGTCAAACTTTACCCATTTCTGTATCACCCCCACACAAAACAATTAAGACAAGTGAAAGCCCAAGTAGAGCACTAAGCAAGCCAAGGTCTCCCTGCACAACTCCTGAATTGCCCAATGATGAATACTGACCTGAGGGTATGGATCAGTGACCAATGATCCAAGTGCCCTCAGAAGACCCAGTACTTTACATCATTGCCAGACATCCCAATAAACTGATATCCTACCCTTTCTGCTTTTGCAGTTACACTGGATCAGCACTCCTGGACTTGGGAGCAGACTAAACCCTAGTCAACAGCAGCTTTATAGATAAGTTAAAGCTAACCACTAATCCTTTGTGGATTAAAAACATGGTTTTAGCTGATGAACGTCACATTGCTGTGACAAGGAAAACTGCCCCCTTCTCTGTCATGCTTGAGAACCTGCATTCTACCATCCAAGGCCCTGTCAGTAATTTTCCCAAGTTTTTTTTGTACTGGTTCCGGACTGGTTGCAAAGGAACAATCCCCATGTAGAGTGGGCAACCTCAGTGTTGACCATCAAGCGTGAAGGTGTCAATCACCAGATCTACCCTGATTCAGTAGACCATCTCCTATGCAACCACATCTTTGTGCACATCATGGAGACCCTGGACAAAAAGAAGAACCTCAAGGCAATTAACTGGGACTCCTGCCAGTACAAGATCATAAACTTCAAGGATCACCATGATACCACTATGCCTCAGGATTGCAAAATTGTAGCCTGCTATCCAGAAATCTTCAAAGAGGCTCTACCCAGTTTGCCACCAGAGAAAAATATCCAACAGTCCATCCAACTCAAAGGAGCTGTACCTAAGGCACAACCCATCTACCACCTGACCCTAAACAAAAACAGCGCCCTATGTGCTTACCTCAAGGAAGCGTTAGAGAAAGGACTTATCCGCCCCTCACAATCTCCTTTGGGTGCTGCTGTATTCTTTGTAACCAAGAAAGATGGTACCCTGTACCTGGTCACAGACTATCAAGCCCTAAACAAAGTTACCATCAAGAATTGTTACCCACTACCACTCATTGACAACATCTTTGATGCCCTGGGTGGTGCCACAGTCTTCTCCAAGATTGACCTAACCACAGGCTACAACCAGATTTGTATCAAGGAGGAATATGTCCCCAAAACAGTCTCCTGCACTAAATAGGGCTCATACAAATGTGTGGGACTCAATTTTGGGATGACAAACACCCTGTCAACGTTTGTGACCTTCATAAACAAGGTATTTGCTCCCCACATAGGCAAGAACGCTTTAGTATACCTGGACAAGATTATTGTTTATAGCCCCTTGGTAGAACAACATCACAAGGACTTGGAGGAAGTCTTTGCTACCCTGGCGCAACATAAGCTGCTAGCCAAGCCCTCCAAATGTTAGTTCTTCCGCAAGCAGTTTCCCTTCCTAGGACACAGTCTCAAAAGATGGCATTAAACCTGACAGCCAGAAAATCCAGGCCATCTGCAAAATGCCACCGCCAAAGGACAAGTCAGAACTCCGCACATTCTTGGGAATGGTTGCCTATGTAAGTTGGTTTATACCTGACTGTGGTGTCCTGACTACACCCCTGTCAGACATAACTGGCACCAAATCTAAGTTTTTATGGACCCCCAATGTGACCTTTGCTTCAGATGTCTCAAAGAGAAACTCACAACAACACCTATCCTTCAGTACCCCAAACACAATGGGGAATACCAAATGGAAACAGATTCTCAGACACATCCATTGGGGGAGTACTACAAATTAAAAACAATAATGGTGACTTTCTGCCCATAGCCTATGAATCACACAAACTGACAGACAGCAAGTGCCAATACCCCATACATGACAAAGAGTTGTTGGCAATTGTACACTGTCTGGTCAAATGGCGTTGCTACCTAGAACAACAGGAGAAGTTCACAGCATTAACCAACCACAAGTTGCTTATATGCTTCAAAACCCAAGAAAACTTATCCTGCCATCAAGCCTGCTAGATGGAGCTCCTGGAGAGATTCAATATGCTCATACAATATAAGCATGGTCTAGAACTTGCCAGGACAGATGCACTCTTACACCTATATGTCAGAGCTACAAGGGGCAAGAATGGGCTCAACTCGGACTGGCCTCTCCTGGTGCTCCAGAAAAAGAATGAGGGCTTCCCCCCTGGTACTACAGCTATAACAAAAGAAACAGTCATTAAGAACAAACACTTATTTGCAGATGTGTATGGAACCCTACAATAAAAAAGTCCAACAGAACCACCATCCCTTATGTTCTCACACATCAGCAAGTTGACACCATCCTACTTTACCACAGAGACCTAGGACACACAAAAAGCCGCAACCTCTACAAGTTACTTAAAGAAAAATCATGGTGGCCAACTCTATACTGGAACGTATAGGAAGTCTTGGACCAATGCAAAGTACGTGAGAAATTTGCAAAAAGCAATACTAGGCCTAAGTCAGTACTGCCTATTTGCACGGAACTACCCTTCAAGGTGTGGGCCCTAGACATTGTGGGCCCCATGTCAGATAAGCATAATGAATAGAATTGCATCATTACTGCAATAGACCTTGCCACACAATGACCAGTGGCAAAAGCAATAAAGACACATACAGGCAGTGAAGTGCGGCAATTCACAGGGAAGGAAATCATCAGCAAGTTTGGAAAGCCAGAACTCCTGATAACCAACAGAGGCAAAGAATTGACCTCTAAAGATACCAAAATATACCTCACCAAGAATGGGGTCCAGCACATGGTGATAACACCTTACCATCCTCAGGCCAATGGACGCGTAGAGCAGATGAATGGCAGCCTTGTGCAAGCCTTGGCCAAGATAACCACTGGGAGACCTGAGGAATGATACAAGAAGCTACCAACTGCATTGCTTGTATGCTGGACTTGTGTAAACAGATCCACCAGAAAAAGCCCCTTTGGGCTAGTTTATGGCACACAACCCAATATCATCCAAGCACTACAAGACCTAAGCTGAAAATACCAATCAAGGTTCTATCCCTCCCAGATCCCCAGGTCATACAGTCCAATAGCAATCAATCAGAAAGAGAGAAAACATCTACAAAAGACATTTTTCCCCATCCAAAACAGGCATGAGATTGGCAACAAATTCTGGGTCATTAACACCAACAAAAGTAAACTACAGCCAGAAAAAGTGGGACCTTCTGTAAGGTCTTGCCCATAGTAGTGCAAGGTTTAAACTAAAGCATGCAAATCATTGGGATTCAAATTTAAAAGATATAAGAATGTAGGTACTGTCTGTAAGATGATCTTACAGAAACCTGCTAAAAACCTATATTGCTTCACAAATGGAGTGATGGAGTGTAAAAACCCTAAGCAAAGAAGATAGAATAAAGTGTTCAATAGTGAACAACTTGTAACTAAAGTAATATTGATATTATGATATTCTCCATCTGCAAATTGATAAATATACTATTGAAAGATTCCTTAAGGGAAAAATGGATACAACAAGCCTAAGGCTTGTTGTTTTACAAGTTCCATTTGGATTTAAGGAAAAAGCTAAACTAAAAAAATGAATTTAAAAAAACAAAATTCTAAAAATTACAAATTTGAAGTTAAAATTGTAAAAGTTGAAGGGGAAGAAATCACTTAGAATTTTGGCTCAAAGCCTACTCCTCAAAAGCTCTTTATTTATAGAAGAGAAAAACTTTTCAGTTTAAATAATCAGCAGGAGGAAGCAGCCAAGAGGAAAAGCAACTGGAGAAGTTGGAGACAATCAGGTACAGAAAAGGAGAAAACAAAAGACCAGTTCAAGTTAGATAGGCAGATGAGGCTGGAGAGAGCGGCAACAACGTAAAAAGGAGTTTTGAAAAGGTAAGCAAAAAAGTATAATTCATCTAAATTAAAGTAGAGAATATAAGCTAATTAAATAGCTGGGAAGACAGTAGATGACAACCACATCAATTCAAATGTGAATCAAAGAGAAAAACAAGGTAATTAACTTCATATACTTATAAATTAAATTTCAATTCAAAACTTCAATATTTAGAAAATACTGAAATTATGAATCAATAAGAAAACAACATATAATAAATTTACAGAGCCTGCCCTTTGGGGCAGGGCATGACACCTGCATCATCCTAAAGGTAAACAAAAACAACACTTACCTTGTGCAAGGACTCAGAAAATGTAAACAAGACAAAGTCCTCCACCATAATTGCCTATGACTCTGTTAGGCAAGACAGAAACAACGCAAGACTGTCCTACCCGCCACCAAACAACAGTTAGTCCAGTATGGCGCCCAGGCTCCCAACAACCTCCCTGACAACTTGCCCCCAGAGGAGGCTGACCTTTGTTGGGGGGGGTGCCAAAACAGCATGCTTGACCTGCCAGCAAGGTTCTGAGTAAGCAGGTGTATGACCCACAATCCAATATCCAGTCACCCAAAGCAAGTTTAAGAAGTTAACTCAAATTACCAAATCCATCAACATGAACAGATGATGATCCCTTATGATGGATACCTTGATTTGGCGCTTAACTCATTATCAGGATCAAGCCACCCCCTTCACCATCCCACTGTGTGATCAACACAATCATGTTCCTGTTATCCATTGATTCACAAATACTATATAATCACTATCTCTCAAAAAAGATGATTATCTTGTTTCTAAATATTTCCCCCTTGTAACTCTGCTAAAATAGCACAGTTACAACACTATTTGCTTTTGATATTATAGGACCTCATCTCTTACTTAGAACTCTGGGAGGGGAGCGCAGTCAGCATTGTTAGATGTTAGCTCCAGAGCCTTTATTTTGAGGAAAAAACATAGGCAGACGCCAGGATGTCAATTATGCAATTGACTAGACCTTTGATGTGATCCTCAAGATTAGAGGCAGTATCAGAAGTAGAGAGCTGCAGCACTAAGAGAGACAGAGTAGTAGCCTCTTTTCTGTATAAAATTGCAAAAGGGGATAACCCAGTGACCTTGTGTTTGCTGAGGGGATATGCAAACAGGGAAGCAGGCAAGTATAGATTCCAGTTGGTAGCATCAGAGTAAGTTATCTTTCTCATGATAGACAACAATGTGGAATTAGCCCACTCTACAGCTCTATTAGTAGAGGGGTTGTACAAGGCAGAGAAGGATTGATGAGTTCCCAGTGCTTCCACCACTGATGTCACCAAGCAAGAGTTAAAATTGGATCCATTGTCTGAGAGAAAGACCTGTGAGCAACTGTGGCAATATAAGACATCTTGTATGAGGAAATCAGAGGCTGTCTTTGCAGTGATGTTTTTAGTGGGTCCATCATCCACCCACTTGTTGAAATAATTCATACCAATCAGTATGAACCTACATACAGACCTAGAACATGGTAGAGGGCCAACTGCAACAATGCTAATGGTATTAAAGGTATGCTGAGGAGGTACCAACCTAAATTCATGAGAGGTAGCATGAGGTCTTTGTAGTTGGCAGTCATGACAACTAGCTATAACATATAAGATCAATAAGTTGAGGTTTTCCCAATAGTAATGCTTCTGAAGCCAATTGTAGCTCTTGGCTATTCTTCCATGTCCTGGCTCTTGTTGAGCCTATAAAATGAGAAAAAATCTCAGACTTGGACTAACATAAGGATTGTACTTGGACAGACATAAGGGAGGTACTGGTGTTGAAACTTCTTAAATAGCTGTTGATTGTAGATGAGAGTGTCCTGTGGTAGCTTCTGTAGGGCCAAGCAATCATCTTCAGTTTCAGTTTTTAATGCTGAAGCGTGACCAATCAACTTATATAACTGATTATCTTCAGCAGGATGAAGGGCCATGATAGACATTTGCAAAAGTCCATCAGCATTTTGATGCTGTATGCCAGGGCAATGTAGCACAGTGAAATCATAACCTTGGAGCTAAAGTGCCCATCTGATCAGGCATTCTTCTGGCTCCTTAAAATTTTACAACCACTTGAGGGAGGCATGATCCATGACAACAGTAAAGTGTGTGCCATTGATTTAGTGAAAAAAATTTGATAGCGTGAAGTACAGCCTGACATTCACTTTTGGTCACACTATAATTATCCTTGTGTTTGTTGAGAACTCTATAGGTTTAGGCTACAGGGTAATCTACATCTTTGTCATCAAGTTGTGTCAGGATAGCTCTGATGGTGGGGTCAATAGCATCAGTGTAAAGGATGAACTACTTGTGATAATTGGGATATACAAGGATGAGGGCTTCTTTCAATCTCTACTTGAGAGTCTTGAAGGCCTGCTGTTGACTGGCAGTCCATTTGACAGGAACATTTCTCAATAGTTGGAAAAAGGGTTTGCTGATGTCTGAAAAAACAGGGATAAACTGTCTGTAGTAGCCCATAATTCCCAAGAAGACTTGGAATTCTCTCAAGGAAGTGAGGGGAAGCATTTTATTGATGGCCTCAACCTTTTTTCCATGGGGTATATCTCAGTCTGAGTTACTTAATGACCTAGGAACTCCAGTTGTTCTTTAAAGAAGGCACACTTGGAATGTTTCAGCTTGAGTTCAGCTCCCTTGATTTTGATGTAAACCTCTTTAAGACAAGCCAGGTGATCATTTAATGTGGTGCTAAACACATTGATGTTGTCCAGGAAAACCAGTGCACATGAAAGCTTCAGATCATGTAGAATAAAGCCTATAGCCCTCTGAAATGTAGCATAGGCATTACAGAGAAGCTTTATAGGCAAAGAAATAGTTGACAATTTCAAAAAAGAGATCTTTTAATCACATACCAAGAAATAGAACTTACTGCCAATGACACTAATGTTTACTTTGCCAAAAATGACATAAAGCACACTCTGGAGTAGTCCCTATCTTATGAAAGCAAATTAAAGGGTTAAAGTTTTAATGTGTCACTTTTTAAAGCAATGATTAAGTTGTCTTCTAACAACACTCACCTCTGGAAAAACATGTTACCAACAAAACTCATGGGCTTTTTTATTAAAATAAACCACAATAAAAGTAAAGGCTTGTATGAACCTTTATATGAACATAAATCAGCCATTCTCAGTATTACTCTGGCACCATGTCTCCCTCTGCCTAAAAAGGTATCTAATGACAATGTCCCCAATTTATGGTAGGCAAGGCAAGATCAAGAAAGCAAATAAAGACATTTAGTCAAAAGAGAGCTCATCTCACTTCAAGTTGAAAGTGTCAGAACTCACTTTTTCTAGCTGCTACTCTGAGAATTTTTTTCTACATTTCAGATTTATGTTTTTTATCTTTAATCAGTCAAAAAAAATTCAATCTTGCATTTTAGGCAAATTCTAAATGACCCTAATTTTTTACTCTTCTACCTTACTTTTCTTATAATTATGGCCCTATAATACCTTTTTAAGTAGTTATTCAACACTTTCAAAGCTTACCCTTTTCACAAGCGGGATTTTAACACAGAACCTTACTCTCACTTTGGTTTGTTAGTCAACATGAAAGAATTTAATTATCTTGTTTCTCACTACTCTTTTGTCCAGATCCTGGATCAGTTTTTGCTTCTTCTTCTTGCTCTTTCTGCTTTGGTCCTTGAGGACGTCATCTTCCTTGGCTCATCCACACTTCTGGCTTCTAAATTTAAGTATATTTAGTTAAAATCATTTACCTTTCTTTCCTGCACATCACCTCCACAATTTTTATCACCCAAAATATCTTTTATAAAGGACTAAACATGTTTGGTTAATGTTTTCAAACATCAATTTTACCTCCAAACTCAAGCAACAATTTAAGAGCTTGAGTTTCAACAATCCCAACTTAAGTTGATATTGTTTGACTTACATCTCTAAAAAGGTACTTGTTAGGTTTTGTGGCTTGTTGTTTTTCTTTAAATATTGTTTTTTTTCATTAATTCTTACTTCTAGCTTTGCTTCATGATTCCTTTTGATTACCTTTACCAACAGTTAGATAGGCTTTATAGTGGTATACAAACTTTAATACTCAATAGTTTTAACCCATCAGTAAATGTTGATCATTACCCTGACCTTGAAATTGAATTTTCAACCTAATCCTCTCTGATAAGACTGTGCTTTATTTAATATTTTTTTTGGTTAATCAATTGTCTTAGTCCTTATTTTAACTCCTATAAATTTTTATAAGCCTTGATTGAGTTATTATTAAAACTCCTTCTTATGTTTCTATGTTTTACTAATATAAATATTTTGGAATTAAAGGCCCTAGTTAATAATAATTTGCCCAAAAGCCTCAGACCTTACAGAAAGATTCTATACAGATGATGAGATCTGGGTAGTCAACCACAAGCCAATCTCCAGAATCAACTCATACATCATGAAAAATCTTGCATGTTGACCATCCTTTAAAAAATTCTTAATTTCAATATTCAAGGATGTTTTTTCTGGCTTAAATGATGAATACTGATAATAAAAGCAGTTTTTGATTTTTAATTCTTATTTTGATTTTTTAGTTAAAATTATAAATAATAAAGAAAAATAATTTTTGAAATTGTTGACATGGAGAATTTTTATTCTGTATGGGTTAATTATGGTGGTTTCTAACCACAACCAGCACAAGTTAGATCCTGGGTTGAGAGGGCCTGGCATTGTTATGGAAGTTGGATCAAAAACACCTTTTTCATCAAAGAAATTGGGGCCCACTCATAATTAAAGCTCATGCATCGCAACGTTATTAGTCTATGTAAAGCTTGGCATGCCCAAAAAACTCATAATTACTTATATCCAAGGCCAAACTGTATCTGTATTAGTATCAGGTATGCCTTCCAGACATCATCAAGAAAATTCTCTAAGCTCTGATTTTCAGCACCCCAGGTGGAGATATTGCAATGTCTTTGATTACTCTCTCTTTGAAAATCATTTACCCAAGAAATGGCTTGGCTACCAAATAGTTGATGGTACTATTACCACACCCCATGTTGTATGAGGATCAAAAACTTTGAATCCTATAAGGGCTTTACTTGGACAAGCCTCATGACTGTCATGAACTATTTGGGCAATATATGGCTTGTCATGACACTATATTTTAGGGCTCATAATGCCCTGGACAATCAGCTGGCCTTCCTAGAGGCCAAACATCCCACACTTGGGAACCCTTACCAATTGTCTTCCAGAGCAAGAAAACCCCCCTTTTGATTAATGAATGGCCCAGGATTTGAGAGGCACACAAGCCTTAAATCCCTGGCTTCAATTCCATTAACAAATTTGGGCCTCTTAATTATCAGGAAATGATACATCAGGAGCGCAATTGTTCAATTGCACAATTGGGTGCTCAATTGCTTGCGGGTTTTATAAGTAGCTGTGGCACCTTGGCATGCTGAAGCTCAAGCAAGGTTCCTGTTATGCTGTCCAATAATATTCTCTCCCTAAGCTCTAGTGCACAATTCACAGAAAAAAATTATCAGTTTGACTGAAAATGTTGCTGCCAGATCCCTGGTGGCATAGAAGGTTGCATCATTACCAGTAGTATAAGTAGTGAGGGGGGAAAGCCCTCCTCACTGTTGACATCTTAATAAAACAAGTATATGCCCATAAATCATTATCTTATTTCAGGAATTATCTACATTTTCTAAAATTTAATTATTCTCTTTGCATCCATTTGGTAATCCACAACTCAATATAAGCTTGCCTATCCATATCCTCTTGGCTATACTGTTGCTACCTCAGTCAATCCACCCTGCGCTCTTGACTTGGAGTATTTCCACCCCCATCATCTGGATCTCTCACCTGCTATGAAGGAGATTCCTACTGCTCCCCCTACATAATGCACCTTCTGCCAAGGACTTCAGTAAGTCAAGGTTTGTCTACATCACATTATTAGGACTTGCCAACCAGATTGTGCCCCATACTGGGAGTTGGCACCCCTTAGCTACTGCAGTCAACTACCTGGTACAAATTGCGCCTATTGTGTACATGGCCTTCTAGGCCCAGCCTGCCTCCCCTGTGGGAGTCCAGTTAGACTCTGGTATGGGCTGTGATACTATATAATACCTTTCTACTATGTCAAATAAAGCTTTTTTCTTGTTGCAACTGAACTAATTAGAGTTAAGTATTTGATTTATGGAAGACAACAGTCCAATAGAAGGGACAGAAGTAATAATAATCAAATGTTGTTTATTATAGAATACTGTGATTAATATACTATATGGGGAAAGCTACTGGGCCACAAGGGGGTGTAATGTTCCATGTAAGGTTTGGAGCCAAGGAATAACTTGTATGGGAATCAGCAGGTAAAATTGGTAACACTCCTAATTAGGAGAAAGTGCCCACAGTTTGACACTGGCATCAGATTGGTTCATGTTGTTAGACATGTCATGGGCAATCCCATTGAGCGCCCCCATGTATTGTAAGATACATTGGCAGGCAAGTCTGGAAACTTAGTTGCAACACCCCCTTGCCCCGATTGTTTTCAGACACCAGGATTGGAGCCTGCAGAAGATCTAGTCCACACAAACTACCTTTGTGTGGATGGCACAGCAGGGGCACAAGCAATTGTGATGGAGCTTCTTGGTGTTTCCTTGGGTATCTTCAAGTTGATAGGTGTGGCTTTCATAGACTGCAGCTATCTTGAAGGGGTTCCAAGTAGTTGGGTTCTATCTTGGCTGAATTGGGGTTGGAGGGAAGTAGACAGGGTCACCCACAGGGTATCTGGCCTTGAGGTGCTTTGTCCCTCCCTTGATTTGCTTGTGTTTAATATATCAGGGCTTTGGCGCGCCACCGGCTCAGGGAAGGAGTGGCCAACAAGGGGGCTTCTTGGGAACAGTGGATTGTAATTTCCCTTGTTCTACCCCTACCAATCTATTAAGGTCCCAAATATTGCAACTGTGCTGTTTTAGCAGAGTAGAAAGGGGGAAATATTTAGAAACTAGGATAATGTTCTTTAATTGGAGAGATAATAATTATATAGTTAATGTGAGTCATGGATAACAGGAACATGATTGTGTTGATCACACAGTGGGATGGGTGAAGGGGGTGGCTTGATCCTAGTAATTATCCAAGCACCAAAACAAGTTATCCATTGTAAGGGTCCCTATTTGTTCATGTTGTTGATTTTGGAAATTCAAGTTGACTTTCTATTCTTGGATTTGAGTGACTGATAATTGGATTGCAGGTCACAAACCTGCTTACTCAGAACCTTTGCTGGCGGGTTTAGCCTTCTGTTTTGACACAGAGGCTAAGGTGCTGGGGCTGAACCCCTTCACCCTGGTGATTCTTGCTTATAAGATAAGTAGGCGGTAGGCAGGTGTTCAGTCCAGGCAGTGTTGGGGTACTCTTGTGAGAGCTTGGCAATCAGTTGGACCATGGAACCATTCAAGGCTCACGTATCCATTGGCTTGTAGATGATATGGAGTTGTGACTATTTGTTGGAGGTCATTTGTGGGATTCCTGTCCGCCAGTCCCCAAGTGTGTCCTGGATTGTAGCCAGGGACCGGCTGGAAGGGGTTGTCATTCTCTAGTAAGGGGAAAATGGATCTCAGAAATATGTATAGGGGTTGAAATGGGCTTTTATTCACTCTCAGAAGGAAGATCCCCTTAGAAACCTTCTGGTATATGGCCCGGGGCAGGAAACAAAATGGATTTGCCAATACTTGGAGTCCTCCAACAACATCTTGGACTCCTTGCACTTGGTCTTGGACTCCTGCACCTAAGTCTTGGACGTCTGCCCCTTAGACTTGAGCTCCTGCTCCTCAAATGTGGACTCCAGCTCCTGGAATCAAATTTCCGCGCTGCGCTTAGGAACCAGCTTGTTATTCATGGGCTCCTGCTCTGTTATCTTGGGCTTCAGCTCTAACCAAGCTCCTGCTGGTAATCAAAAGGCTTACAAAACCCTCTTGGCAGAAACTCAAGAGACCCAGAAGTGTCCTCTCAAAGACCTGGAAAGACCTCCAATAAGACCATCAAAAGACCCTGTAACTTTCCGCCAGCCACCTTCTTATAGTGTTCTTTCCCAACAGTTCCGCCTTCAAAATGGCTTTCTTCATAAGCTTAAACCATTGTTGCTCACTTTTCTCTATAATAACTTAAGCTTACATACTTACTTTCTCAAAAGCTTAAAGTATTAATATACTATTTCCTTGCTTATACTTTAAGCTTTTGGCTTCCAACCAATCATTTCCATCCAGAAACCTTCCAGAACTCAACCAATGAATGCAGAAACAGAAATAGACCATTTCTGAAGTTCCACCGGGATCCAACTAAGAAAACAATTTCCACAGCTCAAACTGCTCAAAGTAACAACTCTTTGCACGCCAAAGCGTTAACCGGTCTGTTATTCCGGCACCAGTCTCCCTGCGCTCAGCCTGAACCAATTTAAATAGTAGAATACTATTTAAACTGTTCTTTGGACTTCTTCAACGTTTCCCCCATATATTTACAAATACTGTAAAATCCAAGGAAAAATGTCCCACCAAAACAACTTTGTATCCAGCTCTCATAGCAACATACCTTCATCTATCCTAGGAACTTAATAAATAAATATCTTACCCACACTTCTATCCACATTCCTTCTTGATTTTACTACTAAACCAAGGCAAACCATTCTACATCTTCTCACTTCAGCAAATCAATTTGGCAAAATCTTGGCTCATTTCTCCAGACCACCAGTTCTTCACCATGATCTTCTGATCCTTCAGTCAGCTTTCTTCAACAATAGTCACTAAACTTCCACTTGGCCAACATAAGCCCCGCCTGCAACCACCAAACATGTGGATCATCACAGCATTCTTGGCGCAGTACGCCTTCATGACATGCCCAACAAGCTTGGGGTCACCATCCGCAATGAGGTGTTCGGGTCACCCAAAGCAGGCCAAAATTTCCTTGCTAATGAAGCGGGTGATGGTGGTGGCAGTGTGGTTGGTTGTTGCCCATACTACTGGCCAACAGGTGAAGTATTTGATGGCTATGATGATGTATCTCTTCCTAAGTCTGTCTTTAGGAGGGGTCCAACTGAGGGCCCACTGCATGAAGGGTTCCATGGCCTTAATGGGCAGGACAGACTTGGGGGACAGGTCTATATGTGTTCTCTTCACACAACATACATGTTTAAAAGGGAGGTCCAAGATGTCTTGGGGCATACAAAGCCACCAAACTTTTATGTTTCCTTATTTTGAAGAGGGTACATCCTCTGATATGACCCAAGGTGTGGTAGGTAAAGATGGTGTCACCTTGTTGTGTGGTGGGAATACAGTGTGTCTTTTCACCTGTCTCTGCCTGGCAGCAGACATTGCCAGCATCAGTGGTGCAACTGAATTTCATTGTCCTTTATCTTGGAGATAATTACCAAATTAAGGCCTTTGTATTGGGTTGCCTCAGGGCGGAGGTAAAGCATTGGCTAATCTGGGTCCAAGTCATTGTCCTCAGTGATGGATGTTACGTAGAGCCTTGAGAGGACACCAGCTGTGACCAAGTTCTTTCCAGGCTTGTACTCAATGCACAGCTGGTAGGAGGGATACACACTTAACCCAGCCTGCACAGTTTGTGTCAAGTGGATTTCATGTTGAGTGTTCTGGAGCAACTTGTGTGATCTGTCAGGATGCAAAATTAAGAAAGGTGGCTCTTTCCAGGTAACAACTTTCCATTTCTCAACACAGTGCACAGTTGCTGCTAATTCTTTGTGTCATGTATTGGTTAATGTTGTTCTGAGTCAGTGAGCTTCATGGACTCATATGCCACAGGGAGGAAGGTGCCCTCATCAGTTTCTACTGTAGCACACCCCCTATGGCTCTGTCAGAGGCATCAGTCTTGAGTTTGCTGTTAATTTGGTTTCAATTTGGAAAATTGTAATTTTGGTACAGTTGTAAGTCTTTAGCTAAACGTCTCAAAGGCTTGATCTCTGGAAGGAGTCCAATGGAAGCACTGTTTAGTGTTAAGAAGCTCAGTGAGAGGTGCAATAAGTTATCCACAATTGGGGATAAACTTATACACGTAGGCAACCATGCCTAAGAATGTATGCACCTGGCCCACGTTGGTGGGGGTGGCATGCTTATGATTGCCTTGATTTTGGAAGGGTCAGGCTTTATCCCTTGGGCAGAGATGGTGTGCCTAAGGAACAAGAGCTCTGAATTGAGGAATTTTCACTTGAAGGGCTTAGCCTTCAACTGGTTTTTCTGAAGAATGTCAAGGACAGCACAGAGGTGTTATAGGTGTGTGGTTTGATCTTGACTGAAGACAATAATGTTATCAAGATACACAATGACACACTTCCCAATCAATTTCTCAAATGATTTGTTCCTTAACATGGCAAAGGTGGAAGGAGTGTTGGTCATACCAAAGTTCATGATCCTGCACTCAAACAACCTGTAGTGTGTGCAGAAGGCAGTTTTTGCCTCATCCTCTGATGCAATGGGGACCTGGTTGTACCCTGCAGGAAGATTGATCTTGCTAAAGACCTTCACACCTGCAAGCATGTCAAACAGGATGTCAATCAACGTCAGGGGGTATTTATTATTTATAGTCACCTCATTTAAGGCGTAATAGTCTGTGACAGAGCAAAAGGACCTGTTCTTCTTGGCTACAAAGAAGCCAGCAGCCCTGTATAGCAAGAGCAATGGGCAGATAAAGCCCTTATCAAGTGTGTCTATGAGGTGCTGGTGGAGGGTCTCATCTTCTTTTGGTGTTAAGCAATAGAGGGGAAATGCTTTGGAAAGCAACCCTTGCAGTTTTACAGCATACTGGATCTCTCAGGGAGGGGGGTAGTTGATCCAGTGTTTCACTGAAAACATCCTTATACTCCCCAAGGAGCGCGACAAGTGCTAGTGAAGACAGAGTGGTCAAGGGGAGGGCTGCAGGTGGTTCTGCGCAGATAACTTTGACTGAGCATTGATTGAAGTCTAGTTCCCCCTTGAAATCATATGAGCTCATTTATGTTATTCTGACAAACACAGTATTGTGAAGTAACTTGCTCATTTTAACAGGATATATCTGAAAACCCACACCATTTCTATTGAGGATAATAACAGAAGTTCATAGTTAATGTAGGGAGAGTTGTGACAAAGCCATTCAAGGCCAGTAATGATATTGTGACTGAGCTCTGCCATGATTAGTCCCACAAGCTTAACCTGGATGTTCCCCATTCTCACAGAGAAGGGTACCGTCTCATGGGTAATTGCTACTCTATGGAAGTCAGCCACTTGTACTGCCTTGAACCTGCTTGGTACTTGGTCTAGTTGTTGAGCGTTAACAAATTCCTGGTCAACCATAGTGTGATTGGCCCCAGTATCTACCAGTAGTTTTTGGGTGTTCCCGCAGAAACAGAAGGAATAGGCCAATCAAGTTACTTTATTTGAAGAGTGTCTTTCTTGGAGTATGGGGTTGTTTCTATGTACCTGGAATACATTAAGGGCTTCAACTTCATGCACATTGTAATTGCAGGGGTTCTTTGCAAGGAGGGATTGAGAGTGAGGGTCAAGTGGGGTTGTAGAGCCTCTTGTTGCTACAACCCCAAGGCTTTTAATTGGTCCTCAATTTGTGCTAGTTGGAATTTCCTCTTGCAGGGGGGCTTAACCCCATTGTCTTTTTGGCGTGGCTGGCAGCAGCCTACTTGGTTGTGGACATTGCCAGGAGCAGGACAAGGTTGAGATGGAGCATCATTGGAGCGGCAGAAATCCATTGAATCCTGGTTATTGGCCTCCACAATGTCCTTGTAGCAGTTAATGATGGAGGTCCAGCAACCTACATGAACCCACTTGCAGATATGGAGTTTAAGCTCATTAACTATCAAGGTAAGGAGCATGGTGTTTCCATCAGTCACAGCTTCTGGGGCGGCGGAAAGAGCTTGCTGCCAGGAAGCAAGATATTCAGGGACAAACCCAGTCTGTTTAATGGCCAGGACAGGATTCCCCACCACAATGGGTGAAAATGTTTCACTGTAGCAGGACTTTGCAGCATCCCTGAATGATGCCCAGGTAATCTCTATTTCTTGGCTGGCCCAGCTGTTTGTCAGAAATTGCGCCATTAATGCTATTGCAATATGGCCTTTGAATAATGATATATGCAAGATTTTAGCTGGTTTCACTTTTGATTTTGGGAATTCCCCCCCTTCTACAAATGGGTCTGGTTCAAAATCCACCCATTCTGGAATATCATACCTGCCCTTGAATGATCCTGGTATGATCTCATCCTAATGTGACCCCCTCTGCCACTCTTTCTACCTAATGAGTGATCATTGGCCCTTGTCTACTATTTAAGTAGAATCATTTCTCCTAATAAAGACAAGTTTATCCACATTTGTGTTGGCTTTGATATTCTTCAAGATTTTTCCTTTCTTTTTTGCCAAAAGGAAGTCCTCATCTTGTATTCCAGAAAATTAAGAAATGTGTACTTAATTTTGCCCTGAAGGCTAACCCAAGGCTAGCTTTGAACCTCAAATCTTTTGTTATTAATATTTCCCGCTGTGTCCTCCCAGATGTGTCCCCAGGAGCCAAACACAACAAAATAGTGCTCACTACAGGGGCTGCAAGCCCCTCAGTTGCCCTGTTACCGCACACATTCTCTTATCTTTCTCCCTTTGTTTCAGAAGTACCCAAACCACCTAAAGTCTCTAGTCCTCCTCTAGAAGAAGACATCATCAATGCCCCCTCAACTCCCATGGTACTGGTGCTGTCTCCTGGGCCCGCGTGGGCCCCCCTTCCAGCTTTCTCTCTCAACTACAAGCAAGCTTGTGCTGCCGCCTGCTCTCTCCTCCACTCAGGCACTGTGGCAATGCACAATATCCCTGGTCTCTGTCCCAGGTACGCTTCCAAAGACCTGTACTCCTTCCTCTTGGACTTTGGTCTCCCCCACATTGATGGAGTCTATGGATAATATTGGCGTATTAGTTAATCAGTTTATCCAACATGCCCTGGTTCACCATCAACTTACATTAGGATCCCAGAACCAGCTTCTAAATGCTGTAGCCACCACTGTCTCAAACAACCATGCTCAAAATATGGTATATCAAGAATGGTCACAATGTCTCTTGCGTGTATTTTGGATAACCAGTGTGACTTTCTGGCCTCCCAGAAGTACCTAACCTCATCCCTGGATTCCCTTTGCTCCTTGCTCACTTGGTATATCAAGGATCAATTGTGCAAATTGGATGAACATCAAGAAATGTGGCGTGAACAAATAGAGGCTGCTCTTCTAAAGCATTGTCAGGACTTTGAGACTCTGGTTACCAAACTCAACCAATTTTAGGAGCATATTTATTCCCAGCTTGAGCTTTTTGGGACTCATGTCAATACCTGGGGCCTCCACCTGCAACATTGATATGGACTGAATAAGGCTGCATTAGGCAACACTCTGTATCAAGTACAAAATTACATGGATGATAGAGTAGCGTCCATCAAGGTGAC
The DNA here is from genome assembly GCA_014839935.2 of Entomophthora muscae. Taxonomy (NCBI): domain Eukaryota; kingdom Fungi; phylum Entomophthoromycota; class Entomophthoromycetes; order Entomophthorales; family Entomophthoraceae; genus Entomophthora; species Entomophthora muscae. The sequence continues at coordinate 325,246 of QTSX02003553.1, forward strand.
ACCTCCCGCTCCTCCTGTTGAGGTCCCATCTGACTTTGAAGCCAAGGTATGGGAAGCCATAGCTGAGTACAAAGCTACTAATTAATGTCAATCTTCTGTACATAACCCTCCCCCAGTAGAATCTAGGCCTACTCTTGCATTGCCTTGCTCACCAACCAAGTAGCTACCTTGCAAGGAGAAATTGAGTATTTGAGACAACGCCTCTCAAATTCCGATGATTTTTCCTCTGAGTCTGAAGGTGAAGGGGAAGCCAAGGTCACTAGTACTCCCGCTCTTGGCAATCATGGTTGTTGCCCTGGCATGAAAGGCCAACCCCGGGTCAACTATGCTCTTGCCTTGGATCAGCTAGCGGAAGAACAAATTATGTTGCTGACAGGCAAGATGCACTGGAAATGAAGGTGAAAAACATCTCTTGCTTGAAAGAGACAATGAATGGACAGGTTATCCCTTTGATTGCTCAAACCACTTCACTTACCACTTGCCTCAATGGAATTTCTGGCACCCTAACAGTGCAACAGATTAAGATTGATGAATTTGGAGCTGCTACTGCTACCGCTAGAGATGTCAGTGGGAAGAACAGCTCTCCTTGGATACCCTAGAGGAGAGACTTTGACTCCTCTGGGATAGACAACTTGCTGCTGAATCTTAGTTTGAGGGAAATCCCCACATTAACATCCTCAACCCAGGTGACAATAGTCAATCCACCTCATTGTCCATTGACCCCAATTATAATCCTTCATTCAAACAGATATTTGACCCTAAAACCTCTACCATTGCTGCCTTTCTGAAAATTTATAAGACTGCCATGCGTAGAGCCACTGATTAAATTAAGAAGGAGCATATTCTTACCTGTCTGCATCCCATGTGCCAAGAAGTTGTGGTCCCCAAACTCCCTTCTATTGTCACTTGGGAGGATATGAAGCGCCTTTTAATTGAGGAATTTGGAGGAGATCTCAGCCTGGAAGTCAAGAAGGATGCGTTTATTCACATTGCCTTTAAGCCCAAAGAGATTCTGGATGAATTTGGGCAACAGCGCCCATGTTGAAAATAATAATGTTGACAGTGGCCATGTTGACACTTTGTTGACATGGTCACTGTCAACTCAAAACTCTAAATCTCCTATGTTTTTTGCTAGTCACACTAGCTTTTATTTTTTTAAAAGTGTTCAGGGGTGCAAATCCAGAAAACACGACAAAATTGTGGCCGTTTTGACACAATTTAATATTAAGCTTAATAAAAAGCTCAATTTAACCATATTTTTCCTTTACACTTACTAATAAGAATTAGTTTATTTTTTATTGGTTTTCACAACAAAAAGTGTCAACATTGACACTTTTTAAACATAACTTATTTTTAATAATAAAACTGAAACATCTACAATAAAGAAATTAAGTGCGCATTTAAAAATCTTTTTTTATTGAATTATTATATTGAAAAAGACAGTGCATATACATTTGATTGTTGAAATGTTCATCTTATAAATATATATGTATCACTTATTCTGGCTTTAATACATTAAGTGGATTTGTGGCTAACAACAATCCAATAATTTAAGTGTGAGTTACTATGTAAGTTACTATAGAATTTATTATTAAAAATAATGTTGACACTCACAAAATTTGTTTATTTTCTTGTGATCATCTGCTGGGGTAGAGTTAAGCAAATTAGAGTGTTGCAATTAAGCTTAAATTAATATATCACCTCATATAAAGAATGTCGTAAGTTACGTTGTTGACACTTTACCCTTTTCAATACTGAAAACAACTTATTAACAACGTTGCATAACTGCTATGGTAAAATATCATATTACCACTACCCAGATATTATTTTTAATATAATAATAAAGAACTTTGATACTTTTTTTACTTATTTTCATATGTTTTTTTGAAATTTTATATGTGAACAAAAATACACAGAAAACAGTTAATTTTTGCTAGCCCGCGTAAATTTAACTGAGTGTACTATGTTTTTTCATAGTAAATTTTCAAAAAGAACTTTGACAGTAAGAATGTTGTCAAAAATAGTGTCTACAATTTTTGTAATTAACAGTGAGAATTCAGCCTTTTTACTAATTGTCACTCATAATGTTGACGCTTTTCAGTTCTCACATATAAAACTTTATGTTTTACATAATAAAAACTTCTCATTTTTTGATATGTTGTATTTTTAACTTTTCTCTTTCATATTTTAAAATTTTTAAAATAAAATCTATATCTGAATATAATACTTTTTCATGTTTCTCTTAACTTTTATTTTTTTATTTAAAACTATAATAAATTAAAAACTATACAAGTATTTTTTAACTTTTAAATGCCAATAAAACCATCTAATATTTACTTTTTATATATTATGCTTTTTAAGTTGTTTTGTTTGTTTTTTACATACATGGCTTTATTTTAAACCATTTAACTTATTATTTTAGGACAAAAACACCTCTAAGCATCCCAAAGGAACCAAGCGTCCTTCAAAGCCAACCAAACCCACTAAGAAGAAGCCTGTCTCATAAAAAAGCCACTCCAAAACCATCCCCAAAGCCCTCCCCTGAGCCCTCTCCTTAGAAGAGCCCTGCTCACTCCACTGGGGGAGAAGAATCTGATGGTTCCTTTACAGACCACAGTTTCTACAACTTGGCTTCTGACAAGGAGCCAACCAAGAAGCGGCGGCAAGGCAAAAAGATTCCACCCAAGGATAAGTCTTCTGCACATGAGGAGCACCACAATAATCCCACTTCTGCTTCCCACCACCACAAAACTCTCCCCCTTCAAGCTCATCTGAGGGTGATTCAAAGCCCCACCCTGATTACTTCCCTGGCTGCTGCCATGCTCCTTCTGGCCCCTGGGACCCTCTGTTGGCCCACAACATCTGCAATGTTGATGGTAAATTTAAGGTTTGCTCTTCCTTGCCTAAGTATTTTCCTATCATGAGTGTAAAGGGTGGGCTGGCCATGGTGGCCAATGGTTATATTTTCTCTTTTAACAACACCAACTGGGGCTTCAAGAGCCGCCATTACACCTGCAAGGACCGCTCCTGCCCAGTGCAGCTTAATAATGAGCACTGGGACTTGGTCCAAATCATCAAGGGTGAAAACACTTGTGTGATGCCAAATACCACCATAGCCCACCTCCTCAAGTAGTATCTTGTCCAGGTCATACCCACTTCAAAAGACCTTTCCCCAACCCAGCTGTCTGTGCTTGCTTGCAAGTACCTCTCCCCAACCAACTTGAAGAGGGTGCCAACCAACAATCAGTTGGTCAAGTTTTTGAGTGATAAGCGTCAAGCCTCCAATCCCCTGGCCAAGAGCGCCACTACAAATGAAGACCTGGTGTCATGTTCTGAGGTGCAGCACAGACAGACAATGGGAAATCCTAACCTTAGGATTGGATTCATACTAAGTCTTGGTTAGATGACAGGGAAGGCTATGTGATTACCTTGCGGCCCTGGAAAAATAATCTCTACTAGTTGTGGCTAGAGAGAGGCGCGGAAGTACTGAAAGACACAAAGACAAAAATGTGAATAGAACTTAATTTTATTGGTGAATTAGGAAAAGGAATATATAGTGGTTGTTGATACTACAAAACACTCTAAGGACGGTAGGATCACTTGCCATAAGCATGAGTGGGGCAAGTGATTT